>JAXISO010000057.1:0-206885 GCA_036785465.1 Colletotrichum agaves | reverse complement strand
TTCTAATAATTCTATTCTATAAATAAATACTTTATAAAAATTGAGTTTTATATTTAGAATACTAATTACTTTATTAATTTACTTTATTTTATTAGTACTTAATCTTAGGAAATTTAGAAGACTTTATATTAAAAAAAAACTTAAAGTATAAAGCTTTTATAAAATACTTTATTTAAGTAAAAGTAATAATTTTAATAAATAATTATCTTTAATTTAATATTTTAATTATATTACAGTATTATTTATTAATATAGAATTATTATTAATAAGTTATAAGAATTCTATTAATTTGTATTTAAAAAGAATAAAAAATAGTATTAATATATAATAATATTCTAAAAAAAAGTAATCTAAAGAAAAAAAAATATATTTCCTATTATTATTAATATAATAATTTAAGATATACCAACTTTAATAAATTTATATATATATATATAAAGACTTTATTATATTATACTAAGGTAATTATTATAAAGGTAAGTATTTTATAAAATTATAATTATAATTATTTAATAAATTTAAAATAAGTTATAAATTTAATATATTTTTTTTATTCTTATATAACTATAAAACTTATTATCCCTTATAATTACTATTATAATAAATCCTATTTTAATTCTCTTTACTCTTATTCTTAATATTTAGTATAGTATTATAAGTATAAGTGATTTTATAACTAGCTATAATAGTGGTGTAAGTTTTATAAGTATTTATATTAAATTAATATTTAAATAGATTTAATCTAAAGTAAGTCCTAGATAAAACTTATATTCTCTAATAACTAAAGAATTACTATTTAAATATATAAAGTAATCCTAAATAATATAATAATTATTATACTCTTTAAGAGGATAGTCTCTCTTCTTAGTTTAATAGGTAGAATAAATATATACTATTATATATTCTACTTTTTCCTTTATAGAGATAAAATTAATTTATATTTTATAATAATAAATAACTTTTTATATTTTAATAGGAAAAAATAATAAAATACTTATAATTCTATTAGTATTTATAGGAAGGGGCTTCTTTTAAGAGCCCTAGTAAGTTTTAATAAGCTTTTAGGGACTATTAAGTTTAGTATTTTAACTATATCCTAGTATATATAAGTTCTTAAAAGTACTTTATAAAGAAGGAGTTTAATTATAATATTATATTTAAAAAAAAATAATATACTATAAATAAAGATCTTATTACTACTAAATAGTATATTAAATATAAATAGGGTATACTTAAGTTTATAATAAGTCTAAATATACTTATAGAGAGAATTAGTACTCTTAAATATATAATTCTATTTTAAAAATATTAGTAATAAATATTAATTTCTTTTTAAATAAGTTCTTATATAAATATAGAACTCTTTATTATTAAGTTCTATATAATAATAAAGCTTATTAGTTATAATAATTAACCTACTATTATTATTAATTTCCTAAGGTAATAATTAGGGGTAGTATATTTTTCCTCCCTTATTTTTATATTACTAGTAAAATACCTAAAATAAAAAAAATTAAATTAAATCTTAAATTAATTTTAAATTAAATTAAGACTAAATTAGAAATAAAAACCTTATAAAAGACTTATAACCTAGTATAATTCTTATATACTTTTTAAATACTTAATAAATACTTATTAATAAAATTAATTCTAATATCTTAGTTAGAAAATTAGTGGATTTATTTAATTTTAATTATGGATATAATTACTAAAGAGAATAGAATTAATCTAATAAGTTGGAAATTAAGTTTTAGCTTATATAGTATATAGACTTAAGTATTAAAATACTTAGGGCTACCCTTATATAAATTTTCTAATTAATTAAATTTAAGTTAGAGTAAGTAATTAATAGTATTAAACTAGAAAAAGTAGTTTATATAAAAAATACCTTTTTAGACTTAGGTCTAATTTATAGAAGAAAGTAGAAAAATAGTATTCTACTCTTTAATAAATTCTTATATAGTAAATATAGTATAAATTTATAAAAACTAATTAAAAAGAGATTATAATATATTTAATTATATTTAAAAACCTGGTAAATTATATATTATAATATATTTAATCCCCCTAGAAAATAAAATAAACTATATATTATAATATATTTAATTCCCCTAAAAAATATAATAAATTATATATTATAATATATTTAATCCCCCTAGAAAATAGGGTAAATTATATATTATAATATATTTAATTCCCCTAAAATATATAATAAACTATATATTATAATATATTTAATCCCCCTAGAAAATAGAGTAAACTTTATATTATAATATATTTAATTTACCTAAAAAACCTAGTTAACTTAATAGTTACTTATTTTAATAGTTCCATAGCCCTTACTCCACCATATCCCTTAGGTTAGTTCAACTTTTAGTGGAGGCTCAGATAAAGGATGGTAACAATCCTCGGGTGAGGTGTATTCTCGTCCAGGCCTTCGTATTGCGTCCTGGCAATCTTACTGTAGTGTTTCTATGCTGGAGATTCTGTCATAGTAGTCCCTGATTATTATGTGACGTATGCCCAAGACTTCCAAGAAAGTCTGCCTTTCTAATCCGCCGCGCTGTCGGGCAGGTTCGTTACCAAAATGCATGAGCAAACAGGGGTCTTGGCCAAGCCACAAAGTCAAAAAACACCACGCGCAATGGCTGTGCTCGTGGTGCGCTATAAAGTTCAGTACCGACTTGAGTCCAACTGTAATTCCTGACTAGTCAACAGGTTCATCTCTCCCCAGCAATAGCCACACGTGTGTCGAATTTTAGACGACGACCCATATGCTGCAACCTCTGACAGGGGCCAAGGATGACGGAGCCTGTCCGCCTCAGGGTCCTACCTCGCGTGGCCGGTTGCCTCGCCTCATCGCGGCCGCCGGAACGGATGAGCTTCCGTGTTTAGGACGTAATCGTCGAGGCTGATAAGGTCGGGGGGCGAGAAGACGAGGTAGAAATATTTCAGCGTCTCCGCCAGCCAGAAGCTCTGCTTTATCGGTCAGTGATTTCGCACACGAGTAAGGTTAGGCGTCGAAGGTCGACGGGTTTGGTGCTTGCCTCCATGTAGTCCTCCTTGGGCAACGGATCAGCCTTCCGGGTGACATCCAGCACCGCCGCGTTGCCGTGCTCGACCAGCGTCCCGTTGCTGACGGCCTTCCACATCTCCCAGGCGGCGTCTTGGAAACCCTTGTCTCCCGTGATCCGATACAGCACGAAGACGCTCTCGATGGCCTCGGGTCGGAGGATGTACCGCGCGTCCTTGGCGGTGGTGAAGCCCTTGGGGAGGTGCTCCTTGAACTCGGGTCGCAGACGCTTCTCCCTCTCCCACCTGTCGTCGTCCCACTTGCAGTCGTCTCTCCGCGCGCAAGCGAGCATGTTGAAGCGCTCCGGCATCATGCCCGTCGGCATGGCCCGGTACGCGTAGTAGCAGCCCAGCGTCAGACGAGCGCCGACCGTGACCCATTCTTCCCTGCCCAGCAGTCTCCCGGCCAGGGCGTAAACGCCGCCGACGAAGCAAGCGAGATGCTCGCTCTCCGGGTCCAGGTGCTTCTGCCCGTCGACGTCGACGTTGACGGTGCCCGCGATGAGGACGTCCTCCTCTCCGGGCAGCATGGGTCGGAAGAGCAGGCTCTCGTTGGCGGCTGCGAGGAACGCCTCCGTCATGTCCTCGTACTTGGGCTCCGTCCCGTCGAGCATGGCCTGCATCTTGGGCAGGTACTCGTAGAGCGAGTCCGCGCAGCCGGCGACGGTGAACTGGGAGCCGCTCACGACGTCGCGGTCCCGCATGGACACGAACATGGGCCACATGCCGGGGATCTTTGTCTTTTTCTGGCCGTCGTGGAACAGGTCCATGACCTTGGCGATGGCGTCGTAGTACTTCGGATCCCCGGTCAGCTGCGAGAGATGGGTCATCTCGAGCGAGAGCGTGCCCGGCGAGGCCGAGACGACGGAGGCCTCGACGTCGAGGCCCGTTCCGGCTTTCGCGTCCTCGAAGTCGATGAAGTCGACGGGCATGCGGTGCTCCGTGTTGAAGGCGCCGTAGAGCAGGTCCCCGAGCTCGACGGCCTTGACGAGCAGCACCTCGCGCCTGCTGAGATCGTACGCGGCCATCAGCCCGCCGAGATAGCGGATGTTGGTCTCGAAAGTGTTGACGCGGCTCGCGGTGGCGGACCCGAAGTCGATGGTGGCGACGGCGGCGACGGCCTCCTCGAACTCGGCCTTCAGGCCCATGATCCACAGCGCGTCGAGCGAGTCGACCAGCGTCGCCGCCCACCCGGAGAACTGGTCCTTGGCCGTGGCGGAGACGGGGTTGAGCGCGTCCTTCATCCAGGCGAACTCCCTGTAGCTCGCCCAGTCCCTCCTGAACAGCTCGCGGACTTCGTGCCGGCGGGCTTCCCGGGCCCGGGCGGCCGCGGCCGACTCGGCGCGGAACCGGTGCTGCACGCGCGGAAGGGACGGGCCCCGCCCGAGACCCTTCGGCAGCGGCGTCAGAGGTGTTTGGGGTGGGAATCTGTAGTCTACCGAGGACCAGTCAAAGCTTGACTTCGTGTTTGCGGGTGGGGGGGCGACGTTTGGCGGGTTCATGAAGCGTTCGAGCATGTCCGACTCGGAACGATTCCATGTCGTGTGGAGGTAGTAGAGCAGGACGCCGCCGAGGGTGAGGATGGCGGCGAGGGTGCGGACCCGCGTCCGGCGGTACGTCGCCGTCATCGTGACTAGTGGGATTGACACCGTGGTCGAGCTGCCTACCAGATGAGGACGAAATTTCGGGAATGGTGGTGATCTCAAGGGAGAAAGATAGGGGTGGTGAGCCGAAGGGAGAACTAAGTCCGAGCCATGGAATGAATGATGATGTCAAGACCACCACCAGCGAGAGCCTGTGCTATGAGCCGTCAAGATGAGGTGAAAGAAGCCGGCAGGCCTTGAGGAGGCCAGCAGATGTCTGAAATGCCGTCGGTCAATGTTGACGAGGCTGAGGCCGTTCAGAGAGGGTTCGGGCAACCCCCCCGAACCCTGCCCGTCCTCGGGCCCTGCCAAGACATCTTTTGAGTAGCAAGGTAGCTCTGACGGATGTTCGGCAGCGGTTAGAGCCCCGACTCGTGAAGCCGCCAATACCTGTTGCTTTGGTAGTCAGTGGGAAAAGGGGGCTGTTTTGATGTAACCGGGTAGGTGCATACCCTTGACGTTCAATAGCAGGGATTGGGCTGATGAATTCAAAGAGAACAAGACAACATGAATAAATATTGTACTCTTAACGCTCCATTGAGCGGTGATTATGTCCCAAAACTCCATCGTCCTTTGGTTGGCAACAAGTGAGTGAATCTAAGCTACTAAATATGAAAACCCGCGTGGCTTCGGTTTCCCGGTAATCTAATTTATAGTTATCCACACTGGTGGATTTTGGGGGCCGCTTGCCCCTGATCATCGGTTTCGCGTGACTCGCTGTGGCTCGGTGATGGGATTGCCTGATTGGACGAAAGCAGACGCAGATGTCATCACCTTTTCCGACTTGTCTGCTGGGTGAGACTTTTTTTTTTCGACGCCCATGCATGACCAAGATCTCGCGCAGATGTCAGTTGTCGAATACACATCTTAGCGTGGGGGTGCACTTGGGCAGCCAACCTCACTTTTCTCTCAGATGACGAGATCTTACCTGTGCACGGGATCCCGCATTATAGCGAACATTCATTAGGTGAAAACTCATTCGCGTGTCATCGACCCTGTCTCTCAATTAGCTGTGGTAGACGCACCGAGACCGATGTTCTGTAGTACTCAAGACAGCATCATCACTTTCGGGTGTGTGCCATTTCTCGATGACTCGATTTCTTCTCAGTCATTCTGGCCCTCTCATTGGCGCGCTTCTAAGCAGCCGACTACGGATCAGTTAGATGGAGACGGTCCGATATCAGACATGTCGGCAATGCACAATATCATCGTCATTTCTGCCATCTTTTTCGAAGCTGCCGCCATCTCAACCAATATTGGGTTGATGTAGACAATACGCGTGAGGAGCAAGGCGTGATTTGGGTCCCGGCAACTCGGATTCGAAAGCGAAGAGTCGTCTGAACTACCATAATCACAAACGATAACCTACCTGCGCTTCACAGAGTCTCACTCAACCCGCCGCAGTACCACCGTGTCATACATACACTATATCTGCACGTCGCCAGTCGGAGCCACGTCGAACTGCATCCGCTCCGTCCCCCACGGCGTCACGACCTAAGCGAACCACAACTTCCCCCCGCGTCCGGCATCGGCTCCCGCTCCGAAGTGTGGGGTCCCCTATCTTAGGCAGTCAACGGTGCCCCGCCGTAACTACTCGAAGAGTCCAGGAATCCTCCGTGGGGGGGGCTCGGAGCCATCAAAGCGGGCAGAGCGGGTCCAACGGTGGGCGTCACGGCTCCCACCATCAGGGTTCGCAGCTCATTCTGACAAACAATGATGCAATGCGTCCCGAAACCCCTCACTTTTGTTCTTAAAAGGCCACCTGATGCTTCTTCTCCTCGCAGCCCCAGCCCCTCACTGAATCTCTCACGATACTTCTGATTTCCCTCCCCTTCTTCATCCCATCTCTCAACCTCGACAAGCTCACGTCAAAATGTCTTTCGGTAACAAGGCTAAGCTCAACTCCGGCGCCGAGATCCCGTACGTTTTTTACTCCCCGAACTCTTCGGCTTCTGTCCCCTGCCGATCGCGTTACCCCGCTTCGTGCCTCGAGCTTCACTGACTGTTGACCCCTCATTCCAGCACTCTGGGTTACGGCACGTGGCAGTCCAAGCCCGGCGAAGTCTCCGTCGGTGTCTACGAGGCCCTCAAGGCCGGCTACCGTCACCTTGTGCGTATTCACACAAACGTTCACGCCGTTGTTGTGGTGTTGATTGTTAATAATCCTGGCAGGACCTGGCCAAGATCTACCAGAACCAGCCCGAGGTCGGTGAGGGTCTGAAGAAGGCTCTCGCTGAGGTCCCCGGCCTCAAGCGAGAGGACATCTTCATTACCTCCAAGCTGTGGAACAAGTACGTCCTCATGATTTGACTCGTTGCGACGCGGTCGCTGACATGTTCACAGCAACCACCGCCCCGAGAATGTCGAGGCTGCCCTCGACGAGACCCTCCAGGAGCTCGGCCTCGACTACCTCGACGTGAGTTCTCCAGGACCTCCATCCGTGCTCTTGTTGGCGCTAACAACCGCAGCTTTACCTCATCCACTGGCCCGTTGCCTTCAAGAAGAACGGCGGCGAGCTCTTCCCCAAGGTCGCCGGCAACGACGACGAAATCGACCTCGACCAGGGAGTTTCCCTCGTCGACACCTGGAAGGGTCCGTAGCGCGCCTCGCCCACAACCACCCCTAAACGACTAATGCTGACGCAAAAATTCAGCCATGATCAACCTCCCCAAGACCAAGACCAAGGCCATCGGCGTCTCCAACTTCACCGTCGACGACCTCCAGACCATCATCGACGCCACCGGAGTCGTCCCCGCCGTCAACCAGGTCGAGCGCCACCCCCTCCTCCAGCAGAACGACACCCTCATCAAGTACGCCAAGGAGAAGGGCATCCACATCACCGCCTACTCCGCCTTCGGCAACAACGGCTTCGGCCTGCCCCTGCTCATCGAGCACGACGTCGTCAAGAAGATCGCCGAGAAGCGCAACGCCACCCCCGCCCAGGTCATCCTCGCCTGGTCCCAGATCGGCGGTCACTCCGTCATCCCCAAGTCCGTCACCCCCAGCCGTATCGTCTCCAACTTCCACGAGGTCAAGATCTCCGACGAGGACGTCGCTGCCATCAACGAGATTGGCAAGGAGCCCCGCCGCTACAACAGTAAGAACCGGCTTCTCATGCTACTTCAGAGCTTGAGCGAATGCTAACTTGCGGTCTCGCAGTCCCTTTCACCTACAAGCCCCGCTGGAACATCAACATCTGGGACGAGAAGGAGGAGCAGGGTGCCGCCAACCGCGTCGTTCGCACGCTTTGAATATTTGATACCATGTGGACACTAAACCGGTTTAGACGCATGTAGATAGATGATTCTACGAATAATGAGAGAAAAGAAAACGCGCTAGATACCAACACCAGACATTTCACGCCCACGAAGTGGCCCAGATCAGGGCAATCAGCGGTGATCGTATAACTTCGGAGCTGTTCAAACATTGCGGTTACGCTCTAGGCGACGCAGAGCTAAATCCTCCCTCACGTGGAAATGCCACAACATGCGATTCACATTAGGCTTTGACGACCTTTTCCTTGCCTTCGTCGCCAAGTGCTCAGTGGTATTGTGTGCGAATAGTATTCTTCAGCATGAATCTCACGTCTTGTTCAAGATACAGTTTGACAATGAAGAAGCAGTCTGATCTTCAGGACAATGAAGATTGGCATCAGTCTGAAAGGTCACGGAGGAGGCGGTTGATGGTTGAGCTAGTGGGAGGATCTGACGCAAATGAGTAGAAGGCCGGGCAGTTGAGGGATGAAAGACGCTTGGGTGAGATTACGAATCAGCAAGACGAAGTAGGATGCCTTATTTTGTAGCTGACCACCTATGAAATTCAAATCGTTCTGAGAAGTCCAACTCCCGACCCGCGACTCTCGCTGTCGTTCGTAGGGAGGTACGTTGTGCGACTTATTCAAGCTCAACCTCAGAGAACCGCAGCAGGGTGAGCATTCCCCCCGGGCTAACTAAAACCATCGTGCAGCCTTCAATGGCATAACGGAATGCCCTGTATTCCGGTGGTAACCACAGTACATTCATCGAATCCCTCTTGATCCATTCATCCCACGCCTGGTAGGAGTAGCCCTCCTCAGAGTCTGAGCTAGCGTCAAGAACAATACCCTGACCCTTCTCACCAGGCTTTGCAAGACGAAAAACAAGATTCTGGGCTACTCCAGGGGAAGAAATCCCGAGTTGATCCAGGCAAATGTCGCCCCAGTTAGTGTGAAGGCACGAGCCCGAAGCCGAGAACCTCACGTACAAAAAACCTCCTCCAAAAATCCTGGAGGGCTCGAAACTGGAGGGCTCGAAACATGCTTTGAGATGGCCTGTAGCTACCTCACGCACCTCAATGCATGCTCCATTTTTGCCAACACAGGCGATCATTGCTCCATCCCTCGAGAAGTCATTGAAAATGGCATTATGCCAAATAAATTGATCTGTCGTGTCCCATTCACCGAGATTTCTCCTAGCATTGGCGTCGTACACTGACAGGTGATAATTATCAGGACCATATTTTTCCCCGCATAAGACAAGAAGCTTGTCGTCAGCCAAATAAATTGATATAACGGTTGTTTGGAAAGGATGGTCAAATTCGCATCGTCTCGTAAGGATTTCGGTCTCAACGCTCCAGATACTAATTTCGCCTGGGCTGAAAATCACAAGCTGCTTTCCATCGACTGACAGAGAAACTCTATCTTCGAATGAGCAGTTTCTGGGGATAGACTTGAGGAAGCTGATATCAATTGGGTGGTCATGATTCGTGTCTGCTTTGGCCCGGAGGACCATTCGAATAGTGAGCAAAGGTCGGTGATAGATGAAGCCTCATTCTCACCTCTTTCAACACCACGTCTGTCTGATGTTACAAGTCGTGTAGACATAACGTGTCGTCGTAATTCGGAAGTTGTTTGCGAATGTTTCGTCATCGTCGCATCTTCAGGAGCCACAGCTTCCAAGTCTCCCAAATGACGAAGATCCCAAAGCTTGATACTACCGTCTGAAACGGATGTAGCAAGCTGATTTCCATCATTTGAGAGTGTCATGGTTTGTATGAGCTCGCCGGCATCAACTCTTCCTAGAAGCTCAAATGTATCTGGTTTATACAACTCCACTTTGCCGGAATATTTTCCCAGGGCAATCTGCGCTCCATTCTTGGGGACCGCTATTGAATTGACATCCCTGGCTTTCACTGTCACGGGAATATTGTCAAATCGTTCACCCGAGACATTCCAAGTAGCCATGTTGCCATCGCGATGCACAACCTCAAGACGGGAGGCATCAGGAAAGAAACAGGTTACGCGAATGTCTGACCATCCGGTATCTGGACCAGGGAATGTCCTCAGGCAAGACCCAGTCGATGAGTCCCAGACCTTCAGATACCACATCGATGAGTGCGAAATAGAGCCTGAGAGTGAACAAAATGTGGCTCCATCTGACGAGAAGGCCACGGAGTAATAAGGAGTCTCTGACGTATCACAATACAGAACTAGCAAGCCAACGTGGATTCCCCTGTTCCAGATTACAAGCTCTTTGTGAGAGATTGCGGCGATCCGGGTGCTGTCATGGGAAAACGCTATTGATTTTATACTCTCAGTATGTCTGTTGAGCTCATCTATTTGGCGTCCGGTGATCATGTCGAAGAGTCTGATACTTCCTGTTTCCAAGCCGGATGCAATCAAACGGCCATCAGGAGAGAATGCAACGAATGTGACAGAAGCGCCGAATTTTACTGTCCGTAAGCACTGCCCCGTCTCTGTGCTCCAAAGTTTGAAGGTCTTGTCGTCCGAAGCAGAGGCAAGAATCAGTCCGTCTGGTGAAAATGCCAACGAAGATATGGGATATCGTGCGTGGCCTTCTAGACGTTGAAGCAGGCAGGATGGCCATTCATCCTCTACCTTTGGCTTGCCGAGTACCCACTCAGGTTCGTCGCGCCTGAATAGTTCTATAATGATGCTTCGCTTCGGGGTGAACAAAAGCGCCGAGTAAACTTGAAGTGGGCTCTTTTCGATTCCAGAACGAAAAATCCGCATATAACGGAGAGCATCTCGAACAAAATCTCTAAGCTCAAGAAATTCCGTTGGCTGGTCACAATTACTCATCGATTTCGATGGCGCAGGGTCTTCATTCTTACTTACTTGGACAATGTCCATCAATTTAGACATGCAATACACCCCATCAGAATAGCTTTCTAGCAGACTAACGGCCTCTACCCAATGGAGGAAGTGGTGCCTCAGAAACTGGAGGGCGTGGTTGACTTGCACATGTTCAGCCGCGTCCCGGTATGCATTTCTGAGGTGATAAACCCAATGAACACAGGAGTATCGGATCGAACTCAACGGGTCATCAATGGGAGGCGAGATACTTTCAATGGCTGTCCCGGGAGATTTGAGGGCATATATATTACGTCGTAGGATGCCCGTCATGCCGAAAAGCGACCTCGAAAAAGCTTCGTTGTGCTCATGAGTAATGCCGTTGGGCATGAGCCTGTTGATGAATGGTCCACGAAGAAAGTCCTTAGCAGATTGGTGAACGAGATAAACGATCCCATTCCTAATCGTCAAAATGGAATGACACTGCTTGACGTAATGCTTGATGTTTTCCGGAGATACTGATGAGTGAAGAAGAACAGCCATTTCATTCAGCTTCACAGGTCTTTGCACGATCGACACCAGCGCCAAGATCTGCCTGCGTATGTCGGTGTGATCTGTACTCAAGACCTGATCTAAGATTCTTTCATACAAGGACTCCAACTCGGCTGGGTACTCCTTGAGTTTCATGAGCGTATCTTGTCTCGACACAGAGTTGTCTGCAAGCTGATGGCACACCAGGGCCACCCAGAGAAAGGTGCCATCTGAGTGCGAGCTTAAGTGAGCGAGAACTTCTTCTCTTGTGATGTCGTCGTACGCCTTTTTGGTGGAAAGCCGTTCGACCTGGCTGTGTATGTAGTCCTGCACGGCCACAGAAATTGAATGCTCGTTCAGCTCCAATGAGATGCGCAATTTCTCCGTCGCATCTGCCATACCGTTTTCGATGCTTGGCCAGTTGCGACTAGAGACAATAATCCTGATGTTCTCTGACAGTCCGGCGACGAAGTCAAGGAGCCTGTCAAGGTCCGATATGCACTCATCCAATGCGTCAATGACAAGAACGAGATTTATGTCTCTGAGGCTCTCGTGGGCCAGCGTCGTTTCCATCATGCGGCGAAGAACCCACCAGCCGTTGGCGTCCTTGAAATGATTCTTCCCCGCGTGGTCATGCTCCTTGCGGAAGGTTTCAGTAAGCCAGGGCCTAGTGCTGAACAGCATGTAAAGAAGACCACGGAGGACTGAGGGTGCCGTGTTAATTCTGTCGTCGGTAGCTTGGCAGAAGAAATAGACGCTTTCCTCTCCAGCCTTTCGCAGCTCGTCGATAATACCGCAGAGCAGCATAGTCTTGCCCTTGCCGGGATCGCCTTTGATCCAAAGTAAGCGACGTTGTGGATCGCTTCGCCAGAGACGAAAGTCGTCGTTTTCGAGAATCCAGCAGTAGGAACCGTGAAGTAAACCGCCCTTCGTGTCCTCGATCCGGATCTTGTCATCGCTGGGGTCGGTGACTCGTAGGTCAGCGAGGAAACGGTCGTGCGTTTCTGAAAAACACGTCAGCATCGAGGCTTGAAAAAAAGGTTCGGTTGACCTTACGGAAGTTGATGGTGTCCGCATTATACTGGTTCCCGGAGCCGGTGTTGTTGTTCTGGGTCCCTGAGCCGGCATTCGACCACTCTGCGGTGGAGGAGGTGGCTATCGCGTGCCGACCCTCCGCGGCCATCTTGTCTGCCAGGCAACTCTAGATGGCTACTGCTCTCACGAACTTCGCGTTCGGATGTGCAGAGAAGTAAGGAAGGAAGGAAACCGCACTGAGTTGACGGAGAAGGATGGTTTCTTTCCAAACGGAACTGGCGGCTGGCTTCACCGACTTTGCGGGAAGGGCCCAGGATGGGGACGCGAACCGCCTCATTATTGTGCCGCGTGTGGTGCAGGCGAAGCGTCTTTTTCAAATCCAAGGTGTTGCGGTAGAGTGCCCGGTAATACGGCGTCTATTCACCGGGCTCGGCGTTGAGGAATCTCAATTTGGCGATTGAACGAGGGGTTGCAAAGATGAAGTGTGCATATGCAGTAAGATTCAGGCCAAGCCTCGTGTCTAACGTGGCCCAATCAAGATCAGCAATATATGTCGGTGACCGTTTCGATGAGGCGAAGCAATGTCGCCTGGAATGGTGTTACCAATGGTGCGACGGCGAACCAGTCAGTCTTGGTAATTTGGACATGGCCAGATGCGAAGATCCTGATCAAGGGAGAATCAGGCTGAGCCTCGGCACCACCTGATCATTTGACCGAGCCTGATCTGCGACCAAGATTGACGATAGGGGGGGGGAGGAGAGAGAAAGTGCCTCCATCTTCGCCTGACAGGTCATGGACGCCCCGGAACAAACCTTCCCATCTGTACACCAAGACTTACCAGTGTTTTGCTTCGATGGCCAGCGCCCCTTCCCCTCGACGTCGCGAAGACTTCGAGGTCGCTGTGGTATGCGCGTTGTCTCTTGAATACGACGCAGCCACACTGATTTTCGACGAATTCTGGGACGAAGACGGAGATCGTTTTGGCAAGGCAACAAACGACCCCAACAGCTACACTACCGGGCGGATAGGATGTCACAACGTCGTCCTGGCATTGTTACCAAACATGGGAAAGGTAGGTTCGGCGGGAGCAGCGGCATCCCTGCGCTCGAGCTACACCAGATTGAGAATCGCTGTCCTAGTCGGCGTTTGCGGCGGCGTTCCCGGCGGGAAAGACGACATCACCCTCGGGGACGTCATCATCAGCAAACGCGTCGTTCAGTTCGACTTTGGGCGGCAGTACCCCGACAAGTTCACCCGCAAAGACACCGTTGACGACAATCTTGGCAGGGCGAGCTTGGACATACGCTCTCTAGTCGGCACGTTCGAGACCGAATTCGTCCTCCGTCGGCTGGAAGGCAAGACGCACACAGTCCTTGAGTCGATCCGAAGAACGGCGATCGCCGAGGGACGTCGAACTCGCTATGCGCGGCCTCCGAACCAGGACGATCTTCTCTTTGCGTCGACGTATCTCCATGTTCACCGCGACGGTGCTGGATGTGGATGCAGCGAGCATGGCGGCTGCGAGACGGCCGTAAGCACGAGCTGTGCCGGTCTCGGGTGCGACACGGCACGTACGATATCAAGAGGCCGTCTCAGTGACGCGGGGCCTCAGCTTCCTCGGCTCCACGTCGGCAACGTTGCCTCCGGCGACACTGTCATGAAGTCCGGGGCGCATCGCGATAGACTTGCGAAGGAGCAGGGCGTCATCGGTTTCGAGATGGAGGGCGCCGGCATGTGGGATCAAATCCCCTGCGTCGTCGTCAAGGGAGTCTGTGACTACGCGGACAGCCACAAGAACAAGGAGTGGCAACCGTACGCAGCTATTGCCGCAGCCGCTGCCACGAGAGCTATTCTAGACTGGTACATTCAGCAAGACAGGGCGAATACTAAGCAGCCATCTGCTTCTGATGTTCTTTCTACCGCCAGCAGAGCCGCAATCGAGTTCAAGAATACAGGCGCGGGGATACAAAACAACAACTCCGGTAGTGGAAATCAGTATGTCGCCAAGAGCATGACTTTTTAGATTTGATAGAATGACTCGAAGCTATACCGAGGGAGGCAAATCAACAACCGCAAAAGAAATACGGTTGGTCTTAGTGTACCTTGCCAGTACTGTCAGGCGACTAGGAAACTGGAGTTGCGGTTGGATTTGAATTTGGGTTTACATGGTCGAACTCATTTGGTTTCTATGTATGCATAGCAGTGTAACTGGACGCGAACGTGCCGGCAATCAAACAATACACATAACCAACGTCATCACCAGAGGAAAGAAGAGCAACAGAGTATCGAGGAACGATTCTAGACTTATGCTGTTCGCTGGCTATGGCGAACTTGAAGAAAAACAATGTGTTACTGCCTTGAAGTGGGAAGTTCTTACCACTGTGGAACGATCCCTTGTGTCTGGATACCTTCTGGGCGCAAGATTGGACATGCTCCAAGCGACATCGGCCGAGCTCACGGCCCCACTTCGGCAGGTCCGTGCCGACCGATATTGCCGGCCGTTTTGAAACAGGAACAGGGGAAACACCGATATGAACATGAGATGAAACCGAGTTTGCATTATTACCTACGTAACCTGAGACGGGAAAAGCCGCTCAAGAAATGACATGTAGCACCCTGCGCTCATCAGGCAGCGAGTCGCCCTACCATTACTACCAACGCAATTAAAAACACAGGCCGAAATGGCCCCCCTTTAAATGCGGTCGCGAAGAAACCGACGGCAACGGCACCCAACAGTGCCGCCGCGGAGAACGTGTTCGACTTGAGTCCCGCAGAGACGCCGGCGTGGGCACGGAAAGACGGCGTCACGGCGCCTGTGGGGGCCCGTGCCGGTCTAGACGCTGTTCCTCGCGTTCGCGGCGGGGCCCGGGTTCGTGACGGTGAAGAAGTTGCCCGCGACGACCTTGTTCGCGAGGCCGGCCTTGGTGAGGACGTCGTTGACGTCGACGCCGCTGCGCGTCGCGAGCGTCTGCAGCTGCGCGGTGCCGTCCGCGGTGATGTCGCTCGTGTCGACGAGCAGCTCGACGTACCGGTGCGTCAGGGGCACCCTGGCCGGCGGCGAAGGGCCCTTGTAGGCCGCGATGGCGCCGGCGTTGGTCGTCAGCGTGTGGATCGTCCTGGCGCCGTCGGCGAGGTTGACCGTCGTGGTCTCGGCCGCGGGGGTCAGGTCCGCCTGGGCCCAGTGCAGGAACGTGCTCGTCGTCGGCGGGTTGTTGGTGGGGATGTCGATGTCGACCATGATGATCGCGTAGCTCTTCCCGGTCAAGGGCTCGGTCGTGCCGACCGTCGGCTCTTGTTGGGTGACTGGGAGCCGTGTGTTAGCCAGTGTCTGTGTGTGTTTTTTGTCAAAACCTGGCGGATTCCAACAAAAAAACTTACCGGCCTTGGCCAGGTCAACGCCGTTGAGGGCGGAGGTGTCACCGTACGCAACGACGAGATCGACGTTGGACGCGGGCACGAAGCCTTCGGGCGTTCTGGCCCATGCTACCAGAGCATTGCTCAACAACAAGACGAGGGCAGAGTGCTGCATCGCGAACGGCAGGTAGGTAGTATTAGGCGGTTATGTTCTTTTGCGGGGGAAAATGTACAGCCTGGAAAGTGAGAGAAAGTCTTGTTTGACGAAAGGGTCGGTGGTAGGAGACGGTGCTGTCATCTTATAATACGAAGCAAGAGGCGTTGCGAAACGCCAGATCGAGTTTGCAGGGATGTAGCTGGGACACCTTCCGCGCGGCTGGCCCACAGACATGGGGCGTTCTTTTCCAACTCCCCGAGTCAGACCGCACAGTGATTGAGATTAACTGCGTTGCTGAACCAGGTCGCACCCTGGGCATACTTTTGACGTCTTGACATCGGTGTGAACCTCGTTGAATCATGTCGAGATCGTCTACAACTTCAGGCCCTCCATCAAGCCTTCTAGAACAGCCCAATCCTCGCTGCCCTCCCAGCTTTCTTTGCCTCTGCTCATGACACTTCGCACCGCATTCCTGGCCTTGCCCCGCCACTTGCTTCCCACCGTCTCGACCTCGGAGCCGAAATTCTCCAGCACGCTGACGAGTTCATCGGTCCTCGCGACAACCTCCTTCCAAGCGCCGGCATCAACGAGCCAATTCCTGCTTTGATCAGCGCCTCCAGCACCGGCCGCAGAAGGAAGCAGTCCACCACCCGCACCAGCGCCCATGGCAGCACGCCATGCCTTCTCCGCGGCGTCGACGGCGCCAGGATAGTCCCTCCTCCAGACTCTCAACTTCACGATCAGTTCCCAGAGCTCGGAGCGGCTGGTGATGAGCGGCACGACGCACTCTTCGAACAGCGCGACCACGGCCTTCTCAACAGTGCCGCGAGGAGGCGTGTACACTCCCTCCTTGGTATCTTCCGCCTTCTCCTTGGTCAACAAGGACTCCTGAAGAAGAGCCCTCAAGGTACCGTCATCGAGCGCATCCTCGCTCTTCCGGATTCTCATGATAGCTCTGAGAGCAAGGACCATATCCAGCACGGCAACCGGCCTCATCCTCGAAGCGAGTGTGAGAACATTGTCCCAAATCCTCCAGTTATCCTGTGCAATCTGCGCGCCACGCTTATACGCCGCCAAGGACTGCGACAGCAGCGTCGCTGGGTCCTTGAGGTCTTTCTCCTGGTGTTTAGGCTCTTCATCGTCATCCTCCTCGTCCTTCTTGTCCTTCTCATCGAGTAGCTTCTTCTTCATATCCTCCACCCGCTCGAGATACATGCTCCAAAGAGACGAGCCGAGGTTGCTCCACGTCCTGGCATCTTCTCCGCCGACAATGTCCCCAGCAGAGCCGATGGCTCGACTATACGCCTCAGCAGCCTCAGGGAAGTCACCCATGCGCAAGTTGATGTCGCCCAGCCTGCTCCAGAGCTCGGGACTGAGGCGGTTGCACTTCGTCGCGGCCCGATACGCCTCCAAAGCCTTGTTCCAATCCTTTTGTTGCAGCCAGTACTCACCGAGAGACTTCTGCGCCCTGGCAAACCTGTGCTTGGAAATCTCCCACGCGCGCTCCCAGTGCTTGGGATCGTTCTCCAAGTCTCCGAGAATGCAGTAAAATCTAGGCGCGTTGGGCGGCGGCGGTACACGCTCGGGGCCGGAGAAGTCAGCTGGCTTCAGGTAGGTAACGTCTCCGTCGAGGTCCTCCGCATCGGGGTCCGCGTGCTCGACGACTGGCGCCCCGGTCTTGTGGAATAACCTCCAGCGGACGATCGCACGAGCCTTTTGCTCGCCGCCGCTTCCGCGGCCGTCTTCGTCTTCGGTAGAAGCGGCGCTGGCAAGACAGAGGGCGACTTCGGCCCACAGTCTCAGTCGCTTGAAGATCTCGAGGGCGGAAACGAGAGAGCCGACGCCCGCCCACGAGTATGCGAGTTCGGACTCGAGGTGCCAGCGCGGAGGTGATGAGATGGCGTGGATGTACTGTAGACGGACGTGCGCGGGAGCGGTTTCCGTGTCCTTGGCCGCCGGGAAGAAGGAGGTGGGCTTCTCGGCTTTGGGGGCCGCGGGAGCGGGCGCATCGGGTGAAGAGACTGCAATGGCTGGAACATCGACGTCGGCGACGTCTTCGGCCTTGATCTTTGGTGCTTCGGAGGTGTCGACGATGACTTGGTCTACGACAGCCTGCATCTGCAGGACGCCGCGTTCGACGGTCCTGCTGCGATGGACCTCGATGCGAGAGCGGACGAGGAGGGCTTGGGTGTAAATTTGCCAGTTGGTAGCCTTGTCTGAAAGGACGCGAACGGCGTACGGAAGAACCTCCTCGGATGTCAAGGTGTCGACAGGGGAGAAGGTGTCCTTGATCGTAGCTTCTGTGAGGAGGATGATTTGGTCGAGAGGGGATAAGCGCGGCTGGTCATCCGGAGACAGATCTGCCAAAGCCGGAGGGAGACCGGATGCCGACGCTGCCAACTCGCCATGCTTCCCGCTTGCTTCCTTTGAAAATTGAATGTCTTCAAGAAGAGTATCATCATTCAATGCCACCGCCTCAGGCTTGGCGTCGCCGTCCTCATCTGTGCCTTCAGCGGGGACGTCGCTCTTCGCGAGAACGACGAGCTGACTGGTGCTCTTCTCCTGAAACTTGGTCCTCTTACCCAGCGCACCAGAAAGCGCGTACGCGAAGTTGTTAAGTTGCGCTGCCTCCTTCAACGCCTCGCGAGACTTGTCGTCCCGACCAAGCATGATGTGCGTGTTCGCGGCCTCGAGCAGGAACTGCACCCTGTCCTCGCGAGACCAGCCGTTCTGACTCGTCGACCATACGTCCTCGTCGACGATTTGCTTGCGCACACTGTCCAAGCCGGCATTGATCTGTTCCGCGAGCGTGGGCACGTCGATCCATTGCGAAGCTTTGGCGAAATTCGATCCGTGGCCGAGGGAGGGCTGGCTGAGGAGTCTGAAGTGCCAGGTGTTGACTCTGAGGCGGGTCCACGACAGGCTGATGCGCGTGGAGTCGGACAGAGTGACGACTTCGTCATGGCTGGCGGAGGCCATCTCCGAGAAAATGTAGCGTGCTAGAGCGAAAAGTTCGATGTTGGGGATGTAAGGGTACGGTGAAACGCCGTCGACCTCGAGGGCTTTGAAGCTCTTTCTCCTCAAGACTTTGAGCGTCTCTGTCGCAGCAGACGCATCTGCCGCGGTCAGAGCTTCAGTGAAGACTCTCTCGGCCCTCTCGACATGTTCCAACACGGGACCCGTAACGTTCGACTGCAGGAATGCATTCAGGGAGGCCAGACCAACGGCGATTTCATCTTCTGAAAGCGATGCTTTTGACCCGACGGACGGCTCGTTGGTCTGTGCTGCCAGGCCGGTGGTGAACTTGGTGATCAGTCCCTCGGCGGCTGGTGAGGTGAGGACGTCAATGTATGCGCCGCTGTTTAGCTTTGAGAAGAGCGAGGCCGAGGCCTGGTCGCCGTTCTCTTGAGAGGTGGCCATCCCCTTGGTGGTTCGTTGCCGCAGGTGGGCGAATTTCGCGTGGTATGCGCCTTGTGCCTTCTCGCGATAGTGCTCTCTGCCCCGCGGCGGGGTATTTCGTCGTTGGAAAACCGGCTTGAACGCTTGAATCCGACGGGACGAGAAATCCAAACTGAGTTCCAAATATTGCTGTGAACGACAATAACGTGAAATCAGAAGTTTGAGGAATTCCTGGTTTGGATCGGCGGCCCTGTCAGTCAGACGGCGTGGCTTTGGCTGTTTTGATGCCCTGTGAAAGCGAAATTTCCATGGTGGGGGCGGGGCAAAATTTCACCTGCTTTGACTTTTACATAAGCAGCTCACCGATCCTCACCGAACCACACTCAACCTCGATCCTTCACGATAAGTGAGTTTTGACTTACCAGAATCTCAGAAGCCAACTTCTAGGCTGAAGTTTCTGAGGTCGGCAATAAACAAAGACACTCGCAACCTCAACAGCAATAATCATAACGAACAACAATCGCGAACGTCATGCACGACGACGGTAGAGGACTACGGCATCACCGATAACAGAATCTCGCGGGAATACTTCTTTCTGACAATGCTACCTATCGCTGACACTAGTGCGCTGCATGAGAGCTGGCTTCAAGATGAACACGACAAACGCTATCCGAACCTCATAGCACACCGTCCTAACAGAGATCACATGATTAACGGTCACGTCTGCGGCCACTCATATCCCTGCACCCATTCTAAACAGAGTCTCCTAGTTCTTCTTGCCTGCCTTCTTGCGGGTAGGAACCACCTTGAAGCCAGCACCCTGGATGCCGGCCTCTCCGGTAGGGGTAGGCTCCTTGTGCCCGCCCTTCTTAGCGACCTCGTTCCATCCGCTGGAACCGCCAGACTTGTCTCCTCCGGTGCCTTGCTTCTCGAAAATGCCCTTGTCCGCGAGCTTCTTGCGCCGGATGAATTCTTCGGCAAAGTGCTGGCCGTTCATAGTCTTGGAGTTCGCGTAGATAGCGTCGGCGATGATGGTGTTCTCAAGCGGCAGGATTAACAGGGTAGCAGCGAAGGTGTCGACTGCGGACTGGGTTAGCGGCAATATCATAGTGCGGGCCACGGAAAACTTACTATCGACGCCAGTGATTCCCCGAGAGAGCTCACGAGTCAACCATTTGTTGAACTCATCCATCGCCGTATTGACCGGGGTAGGAGCGGCGGGAGCGGCGACAGGCTTGGAAACAGGCTTCGCAACTACGGGCGTGGGCTTCATGCCGGCGGCGCTGACAGACCGGGTTTGAGCAGCAGGGCCGGTAGGCACCTTAACCTTACCACCGGCTCCAACGGTGGCCCAACCGCTTCCAGTAGGTACGGGAACGGCAGCCGTTTGACCCAAGCCAGGAGCAGCATTAGGCTTCGTGGCGAGATCGGCGTAGCGTTTACCGGCGGCCGCAACTGGGATACCAGTATGCTCTTTGGCAGACTTGACCTTCTGACTGCGGAGCTCCTCTGCCTGGATCTCGGCAAGGGTCTTCTGCTTGGCGGGAGTGCTGGTGCCGGGGGTCGCCTTAGGAGCAACGGGCTTAGTCCAAGGGCTGGCGCTTCCGACAGGCGATCCGTTCCCCCAAGTGCTAGATGTAGGGAGACCGGTTGCAGCGGCGATGGCCTTTTCCCGCTCTCTGAGAGCGGCAGTCTCCTGCTCGAGAGCCTGGCGGCGACGCTCTGCAGCGGCCTCCTCGGCCTTGGCCGCCTTCCGGGCTTCAGCTTCTTGTATCTCTTTCAGGCTAGGGCCCTTGCGGCTCGAGGCTTCTTTAGCCCAAGGGGCTAACGGTGGCGGCTCAGTAGCTGATCCGGTGTCGGGCGTTCCAGTCTGGGAGCGATTGTACTGCTCCGGCAGGTTCGAGCGCACGCGCTGAGCGGTAGGGGCCGGCAGTGGAGTGCCAGCAGTGGGCAGAGGGGGAGGGAATGGCATAGGGAGACCGGTGGCAGCGTTTTTGGCGGCAGCAGCAGCTTGAGCCTTCTGGACCTGTTGAGTCAGAGACAGCTGTTGCTCCTCCTCCATGATTTCCTTGATACCAGGCGCGGGCGATCTGGACTGCTCCTGCATCGTGTTCTGAACAGACGCAGGCGCGGAAGTCTCCTCTTCAGTGTGCTCCTCGGCATACTCCTGACCTTTCTCGGCCTCATGGTCGGCACGAAGATCCTCGAATTGCTTCAGACGCTCGCTGAAGCCCTCCGGATCCTTGTCCAGCTGCTCGGTGCTAGGGAGGTTACTGCGAAGACTGCTATCGTTGGCGGGCGCGCCGATGGGCTGTTGAGCTGGGAAAAGGCTTGCAGCAAGGTTGGGAACATTGGCAAGCATTTGACGCTCACTTGGGTTCAGCGTTGCGAGGTCTTCCTCACGAAAGTGATCTAGTCCGACCCCCACTGGAGCCTGCGTGGAACTGTGCTGGACAGCGGGGTCGAAGAAACCGGAGGTGGGTCCGACGCCGCCACCGATAGGAGGCTGCTGAGGGTGAGCGCCGATCGGAGACGAAATACTGCCGAAGCTAGGTTGGCTCTGCAGGCTGTGAGCACTGTGCTGATGGTGAAGACCGGGAACACCACCTGGGCCTTGGTTCTGAAGCCTGGTAATGGCCTGTTGCCTCATCATGAAATCTCGCTGATGAGCCATCGCTTGCTGCTCCTCTTGCTTCCTACGCTCCAGGTTGTTCTGCTCCTCCGCCGTCAATGTTCTACCAAAGCTGGGGAAGACACCGCTGAGAGGGGGAACGACGCCGGTGCTGCCACTGGGGGAGAATGGACCGGCCTGGGTGGGAGGTCCATGAGCAATGCCGATCTGAGGAACGAGGAATGGCTCTCTCGAGTTACCAATCCGGCGGATGAGTTGACCAAGTGGCTCGAAATCGGGATCTTCTACCTTCTTAACTCTGAGATCGGGAGTGAAAAAATTGGCCTTATACCAATCGTTCATCTCCAAACCGCTGAAAGGGCCCTGGACTTGCTGTTGAGGATCGAGATAGACCCACCGCATTCGATCGGGCATAACCATCTGACGATGAGTTGTCCCGAATTCGGCGCCGGTCGAGGCTCCGGGCGTGAAAGATTGCGGATGTCCAACAGCAGGAGCTGCTGCCGAATGAGAAAGGTCAGAACCTCCGAACCCACTGTGAGTGCGAGCAGGATCGGAAGGAAACATCTCCTCGAAGATACCACCGCGACCGCTGCGCAAAGGGCTGCCAGCGTCGCGAGGTTGGTTAGCAAAGTTGTTTCGACCAATGGCACCCAAAGCGTTGGCTTGGCGCAGATCGGGGAGTGAATCGCTGAGGTTCTCCTGCTCATGACCTTGCATCTGAGCTTGCATTGCCGGCGGGAAAAGGGAGTGTAATTTGCTCCTCCCGATACTGCCCGCTCCTCCGAGGCCACCGGCACTGGGAGGGCCAAACACACCACCTCCAATGCTCGCCAAACCAGGGGATTGGAGCTCGGCACCCATGGGACTGAAGAGCGAGTTGCCAAAAACACCTCCGAAACCAGTTCGTTCTCTATCGGGAGTGCCAGTCGACAGAGGAACTGGCCAGCCAGAAGCGTACCCTGCACGAGGCCCGGCACTACTGGTCTGGCTGCGATCACTGCCATCGAAAGCATGAGTAGGGAAGCCGCGCGACAAAGAGTTGAATCCAGTGTTGTGCTCGGCGCCGACAGGAGCGCCGTGCTGCTTGTCAGTGCCGGCATCCTCATGGGATTCGCCGCGCTCGGCAGGTGGACTGCGGTACGGGTTGGTCTCGGCAGGGCTCTGAGGGCCAGGCTCTTGCTCCGCTTGACGACCGAGGTTCAGTCCAGACATACCAAAGTCACCGGTTGAAGCTTTGACGGGCGTCTCAAATATTCCGATGTTGCTTGGGTTAGGCACGGCTGGGGGGCTAGTGTCTTGGGCGCCGCCCAGGGCTGCGCTGCCAGACAGATTGTCGTCTCCAGCGAAAGGGTCGGTGTCGGTACGGTTGCGTGGGCGCCAAGACATAGTCGCATCGGGCGTAGAGGCTTCGTTCGGTTTGGTGGGACTCTCGGTGCTTTCCTTGTTGATCAGATTGGCGAAGCGACTGCCACCTCGAGCTCCGGAGCCGATAGTCGACGAAGGAGTGGGCAGAGCGAACTGACCAAAGCTGCCTATTCCACCTGCAGATGTCTGCGAGGTGTTGCCCCAAAGAGAGCTGATGTTTGCACCCATTGAGGGGTTTCCGGCCGTGTTGCTCCTAGTCAAGTTGCCGAAAGGTGCCTTGCTCGGAGCCTGGGCGGGCGCCTGACCAGCGCTCTCATCCTCGCCTGCCTCCTGCTCCTTCACATCGTTGTTCTTGCGCCCAAATAAAAAGGCCGGATCGTCACGGGAGAATCGCGTCGCGCTCGGGGAAGCGAGGGCACCGCCACCAAATGCGTCAGTGGTCTCGCGGCGCCGCGTTCCTGGTCTCGAAGCGGACACTGGGGACGACAACCCATACCCAACAGCGCTACCGTGGGATAGGGACGCCTTCCGTCCATTGGGCCCGGTCGCCTGATTACCTTCCTTGTTCTGAAGCGGCGGCTTCAGAGGAGAGTTGACATCAGACGCGAAAATCTGAACAAATCATCAGCGGGATGTGCTAGATTTGTGAGTCCATCCAATCGACGCACCTTCTCCTCCTCATCAGTCATGCCGTTGACGCCAACCGGATGGCTGTCGCCGCGCGAGTTCCAGCACGAAGAAGGGTCCTGAGAACTGTGATTGTTATTGCTCTTGCCCCAACCCCGCGAAGCGTTTCCGTTTGTGTGTCCCGGAGTCCAACCCGGTTCTATCACGCTGGAAGGGTCTGAATCCGCCGCGCCATTCCTGTACAGGCTGAGGATGGAGTCCTTCTGGTACTGTGAGGAGTTGGGGTCGTAGCTGGCCGGGGTCTGTGGGATCGAGTCGACAGTTGACGCGGCGAAAGCATTTTCAGACGAAGCTGCGGGTTGGGAGGGATGGCCAGGAGTCGTCGAGGATCGTCGGAAGGTCAGAGTACCGTTAGGTCTACCGTCACGTCGAGCCCTGTATCGCGTGTTAGTGCGCATCTTGAGCGGGTGCTTGGGTAGTGGAGGACGTGAAGTCGGGATGCTGTGACGTTGTGACAAGGCTGCAATGGAGTCAGGTCTCCACTCGCCGGATCACCACGACGCAGCTAAGGTACTGCAGGCTAAGGAAAGATGCAACAACATCCCGACTGACGTCGATTGACATTGCGCGGTAGAGTAAATGCACAGAGGGTGAGAGCGACTAACCATTCCCCGCTGCCAGTACCGCGTTCGTTTCGGCCGGTTCTCGCGTTGGCGTTCTGGCCAGCGGCGGCTGAGGCAAAACTCGATGGTAGATTCGTCGAAGGCATGGTTACTTCTGTTTGTATCGCGCACCGTTATTACTGTTGATGTCGTCTGTAGGGAATTCCAGAGTGTTCAGAGTGTTCGTACAAGGATCGGAGGGGGGTGCAGCAACGCGCAGGTTGTGGTGTGGGATATTTTTTTTGGGGGGGGTGAGTGATCGGTAGTTGGTCTGTCGTTTTCGTGGCACGAAAGGGATTCTTCCGGTTTTGTGTGTCGCGCGCGACGAAAAGTCGATGCAGGAAGTGATGTGATACAGTAGCTGATAAGGCTTGCTATAAACGATGGATGAGTCGGGGATCGAGGGGTCGGTTCGCGAGCGTGTGTATGCGTTCGTAGTGCGAGGGGTGAGGTGAGCTGGCTCGTCGAAAAAAATCAAAGGTTTGAAAGGAAAATTGCCAGCTTGAGCGACCCACGATGGTGTGGACCAGGGAGGCGTGGGAACGTCGACTCGCGCTAGGCCAATAGGAGAAGCTGCCGGGGTTTATCCGATGCCGGCCACACGGTTTTCAAATCCAGATGACGTTGGCTAAGGTAGCTTGCGTTTGATGATAATTAAATGGTGTGGCTTGCTCCCTCTGTGTTTCGGTCTCCTTTCTCTCTTAGCAATAGAAAAGGATTCATAATGGAAGTAAGGCAGTGGAGCATAAGGAAGGCAATCCAGGAAAGACGTCTAGACACCAGCAGCAGTGATAGGGTTAGCGACAACGGCAATGACAACCTAACAGCCAACGACGGGACACCAACCAATGACGCCTGCAGTCATAGCATCACGTGCTACGTCACACGTGACCCACCTGGAACCAGCCCACACTGACGTTGAGGTTTGAAAGCCTCAAGAATGGAAAGAACCTAAAGAGCCTACCTACTGCCACCATGCCAGCACCTACCGCGTTAGAATAGGGCAGTGGTGCAGGGCTAACTCGGGCTGGAATGCGCACTTGGATCGAGTGCTAAACATCTGGGCTGGCTAAGCTTCAGGGGTCATCCCCTAGGGCGACCTTACTTTTTGCTCACTGACCTCCTTTTCTCCTCCCGTCTCCTGTCGGTCTTCCGTTCCGTCCTAAGCCAACCCTGTGATCACCTAAGGCACCCTAACTGAAGATGAGGTCAAGCACGCACGTCCACCACCACAACTGCCTTTCATCCACGCCTTAGCATGCTGCCCGCCTCCTCATCCCATGTCTTGGTCCAAAAGTCTCATCACCTCCCACAACTCGCATGCCTCACGCCCTCTGCAGGTGCCATTGGTCAAGGGTCTCGGAACAAGCTCAAAGGAGAGTTTGATATTTTGGGTTGTCTCATGCAGCAAATGGTCGCCTAGTCTGCCTAGGGAGGGCATGAGAGGAGGTAGCTGGATCACGCTCTGGAATGAGACGAGGTCGGACCCTCACTTGAGGCTAAGGTACTATCATGTCGAGACTGTCTTAGGATGACTTCCGCCGAGAAAGATTGGCTGCCATTGCTTGTCCATATTGGTGATTTGCAATGGAGTCATCCGTGCATTGCATTTGCAACGTGATTGGCGGCGAGAGTGCGAGAAACACGACAACATCTTCGAAGCTGCAGAGCCTCTTGGTCAGTGAGTGATCTGCGTAACATCTTGCAACAAGGCCATCAATACTGGGTCATCCTGTTGTCCCCACGTGTCCGCCGTTTGTATATCGTCTAAAGTCCATCAATATGTGAAATTGGCATTTATATCGCCATGTCCTCCACGCTGTCTCGGCCGAACAAGGGCCGGCGCCAGAGGGTAGTGCGTCATCTCATAGCTAAAACCGCGCCTGGAACTTAACTTCAACCTCCAATATCACGCTTTTCCCCGCCGCTGCGCTGCACGACATCGTGTTCACCCAACAACATACACAGGCACATTCTCAGGATGGCGCAGGCTGGACTTACTCGCTCGCTTATGAGCTGGCTCATACGCATACTGGCTGTGCTCTTCATCATCTGGGTGTCTCCAACCGTGCTAGGCTCGTTCGGGTTATCAAAAGACACCCCGGCAGACTTCTCTGCTACCAATCCCTGGCGAGATCTGCCTTCGGACCCTGCGGTTCACGACACTCTACAGCAGGTCCTCCTGATCTCAGATACACTCAGAGACGGTCTGCTCCCGACGTCATTGGCGGACGATGACTACGACACCTACTCAACCATGCTGCGCAGTCTCGAAGGCAGAGATGACCTCACTTGGTTGATTATCCAAGAGACGGGTGTCGACAAGACGATAATGGGCATTGCCAATCGCGGCGGGTATCACAGCCCCGTTCCGGATGAGCCTCACGACTTACATGAGCGTGCCAAGAGGCTGCATGACCACTGGTCGACGCTCGCCTTGGCCAAAGACAAGCCAGAAAGATGGGAGACAAGATTCGACACAGCGTATCTGCCTTCTTTACTGAGCGCAAGGGCTCTGGAATCGGGCGAGAGGGAAAAGGGCTTCAAGTTGGACATGACGCCCGCCCAAAAGTCGGAGGCTGAGGCCAAGTACAAGGCCTACCGAAAGAGAAGAGATCGCGCCGTCGCATACCTCAAGAAGAACCCCCCGAAACCTATGGCCTGGGTGCCTACAGATTCGGCCCCGGACAAGACCCGCAGCATTTGGAAGACGGTGTTCCATGATGGTCTCGTACAGGCTGGGCGCAAAGTGCTTGGAAAGCAGATGGTAGACAACCCCATGTTCAAGCCTATCTACCGGGATCTCTTCACGGAGCGCATCCCGTATGACTGGGTTGATCCGAGTCAACCTACGGAAGAGTTCAACGAGCAGGACCATCTTCGGGAAATGGAAGCTTTCAGAGAAGAGATGCGTCTCAGAAAGGAAAGAAGTGATAGACAAACACAATTTCAAGAGGAGCTGAGGGCGGAGGAGAGACGTAAGCGGGGCGACAAAGAAGAGCTTTAATCTACAGGTTGGATAATCACAGACCTGGGGACAACTAATCAGTATATTCGCTATCCTAGTTTATACAGAATAACGCTAGTAATTGCAGACAACCGAACCCTATCAAAATTTTCGCCACGCTTGATGGTATAGATCTGAGCAATCCTCCCTTCGTGCTCAAAGTTGTGGCGATCAACAATGCCTGGCACCCTGGCAGCATCACGAGCTCAATGTGGCAATGGGAAGCTCAGTAGCCAGAGAGGACGGCACCGATGGAGACCAAAGCCGGGACGCCCTGGATCATGAAGATGCGCCGGTTGGCCGTGGCACCGCCGTAGGCACCGGCAACGAAGACGCAGCCGAGGAAGAAGAGGCGGAGCTGGTCGGCGAACTCGGCAACGGGGTGGGCCAAGCTCCAAACAAGACCGGCGGCGAGGAAGCCATTGTAGAGACCTTGGTTGGCCGCCAGCGTCTTGGTCTTCTCAGCAAAATCGGCGGTCAGGCGAAATGCCTTCCGGCCGCGTGGTGAGGTCCATAGGAACATCTCGAGGACGAGAATGTAGCCGTGAAGACCGGCCATGAGGCCCGTCGCGGTAGCGCCGATGAAGCCCATTTTTCGAAGGCGGCCTTTCTGCGAGGAAGGTGGCGAGGGACGAGGTGGTTGGCGTTGCTGGTGACTTGTTTGGACAGCGAATGTGGCTTTGGTTGGTGTAGGTTGGCGATGGAATGAGCGACTGACGGTTGTCTCAGGCAAGCTGGCATGAACTGAGTTTACAGATTTCCGAGCGTGTCGTACCGAAGATGCCTGAGATGGATAAATCGCCGGCGGAACGGAAAAACGATGCAATCTGGGGGATATTGTCTCACGACGGATTGAGCAGGTTGGTCAGCCGCTGCGTCTCACCGAGGGCCACCGAGCTCAACGAGGCTGAGAGAGCTTGGTAGAATGGGTGCGGGCTGAGGCTCAGCGAAGTGCCTTACTGAAGATGTGTCGAGGAATTTTATTGCACGTCTTTTAGCGTCTAACCCAGTAGAGTCTTATCCGGATTCCCCTGAAGCTTTCACTGAATCACTTTTCTATCGCGGCGTAGGACAATCAGTCGAGTCTCATCTTCATTGCGATCCATAAGAAAGCACGCACATCTGCTTTTACGCAGGAAAAATAAGGATCATCAGCTTGTTCGACTGGAAATAGAAGTATTCCTATGACCATATGTTCCCTTGCGGCCTTCCCTCTCTCAGTCTTTCAATTGGGCCAATAGAATCTATTGCTGTGGATGTCAGCTATGTAAGGTACCTTCCTTACTCTACTGTGAAGTAGGTAGCCCCGTCACGTGGATCTGTCTCCGTTCCTTCCGTGCTTCCTGGTGGACCTAAGGCACGACATTCGTCACTTTAGGTACCTACCTTACACACAAGAATTGTGCTCCTTCCTGCAGGAACTCTCAGGGTCCACACCTCAGTGGCAATTGGCCCTTGGAGTGGTAGTTGATATTTTGCCGGCCCCCTTCTGGTATTTGGCCCGAGCTAAACCCAATGTGTTAGCCAAGCTTCTGAAACCAAGCCACACACCCAAAACCCACCTCACTCATTCGTAACCTAAGTTCCTTGAGTTTGAGGTATATTTGGCGTTATTCACGGATAAGCACTGCTGTGTTGTTGTTTTTTGCTTGGTCGCGATTGACTTACGCGTACCCTCTCGATTGTATAATATACGAAACCTTGTGCCGCCGTGAGAGGCTCTCTTTTTCTTTAGCGCAATATCCTCATCGCGGTAGTATTGCCATATGCATAGCCAGCACACTTCAGCGGTCGCAGCTCAGATCTCCGCCATCTTCAAAGTCGATAAATAATGCTGAATCAGGGCAAAAAACAGCTATGTTCACATTGCCAAGTAATAGCAGCAATGCCAAGAGTTGCGTATAGCCCTACGCGCCCCGAGTGGGCAGAGACGGGATACTGTTTGTACCGCTCGAATTCGCCCGCTAGTACATAAGGTGCCCTGCCCTAGGGTATTACTTATGCGTGGCGGTGGTGGCTACGCTTACTGATGTCGTTAGACCGGGCTAAATACCAGAAGGGGGGCGGCAAAATACCAGCTACCTTAAGGTACCCCTGGAGTGGTACCTTCCCGGTCAGGCAATGTGGTTAATTGCTGAATCCCCGTCGACGCGAAAACTAATTGCTTCGCAGCTTGACGCGTCGTCAAGCAAGCTGCTGCCAAACACAACGTCCTGAATATCCACGTTCATTTCTCTTCTCAGATTCTGTTCTTGCTACTGCTTTGTGCAGAAGACACGCCGTTTCCGTTCTTTCCCTCCTTCAATCCCCACTTGTCCTTCCACACCTCAAACCCCTCACCTTCCAAGCACGCACGGCAATCTCAGCCAAGCTTCTTCCCCGTCACACAGGTATTGCGGAAGATCCTTGAAACAGACATCACTTGCGTCGTTCTGAGTTCCCTGATGGGTCTTACTTCGGCTGTTATCCGAGTTTGCCTGCGGTAGCTCATTTCGTCCAACGAACTGCACCATCTGCTGGGCCACTCAGCATAGTCACTTCTCATAGGTACATCCTGACAAAATGCCCCAAATCAAGATGGAGGACGTCAAGCCCGAGCCGTCGGAGGCCAGCAACCTGTTCGCTACTCCTGTCGCGCCCGGTCAGAAGTCCCGGAATACCGTTGAGTCTCCCTACGTCACCGCCCCATCCTCAGCAGCCACGCTTCGTCAGGAGACGCTTCCGCAAATCAAGACAGAAAGTGACATAAAGTCCGAGGTCAAGCAAGAACCATGGACTGCAAGCGTGGGTCGCGACATTCCGGCTCCTTACCCCATGGAGGAAACTCGGCACCGAGAACCCGATCTCCTCGAGCAGTGGGCTAAGGAGACATCGCTCGAGGTCCTGGAGAAAGGTGTCAAGCTCGGTTTGGATTTGTTGGAAAACCTCAAGTTTCCCCTCAACGCCGCTTCTGATGCTTCCCTGTCCGACACTCAAGCTCCTGCATGGCTAAAGGCTATCAAGGATCTCGAAGCCCGTTCAGAGCCCTCGAAGACCATTGTCGGTGTCGTCGGCAACACGGGTGCGGGTAAAAGCTCCGTCATCAACGCTCTTCTCGATGAGGAGAGGCTACTTCCAACCAACTGTCTCAGAGCCTGCACCGCTTCTCCGACCGAAATTTCTTACAACAACTCCGATGACCCCCTTGAGCTTTATCGGGCTGAGATCGACTTCATCTCTGCCGATGACTGGATCAAGGAACTTAAGACCCTGTTCTCCGATCTTTTCGACGACAACGGCAACGTGTCCCGAGAATGCACCAATCCCGACACTGAGGCCGGCATCGCCTACGCCAAGATCAAGTCTGTCTACCCGAGCAAGACCAACCAGATGATTGCCGAGAGCACCCCTGATAGACTCGCAAACGAGCCCGCTATTAGGTGCGTCCTAGGCAGCGTCAAGAAGCTGAGGTCCACCACCGCGAAAGAGCTGTACAACGGCATGCAGCGTTACGTCGATAGCAAGGAAAAAAACAATCGCCTCAAGAAAGACGTGTCCATGGAGTACTGGCCCTTGATCAAGGTCGTTCGGATCTACACCAAGGCGAACGCCTTATCTACTGGTGCTGTTATTGTCGACCTGCCCGGTGTTCAGGATTCCAACGCTGCGCGAGCAGCTGTTGCGCAGCAGTACATGAAATCTTGCACGGGTATCTGGATCGTCGCACCGATCAACCGCGCCGTCGACGACAAGACTGCCAAGACTCTGCTCGGCGACTCCTTCAAGCGCCAGCTGAAGTACGATGGCATCTACTCCGCCGTCACATTCATCTGTTCCAAGACGGACGACATCTCGGTGACAGAGGCCGCCGAGAGTCTCGATATCGAGGCCGATGTCTCAGAGTCTTGGGCCAAGATTGATGACCTTCGTCGCAGGATTGGTGCTCTTAAGAGGGATCTCGCCAACGGTAGGGACGAAAAGGCCGAACTGATTGATAGGCTCGAGCAGCTCGATAGCATGTGGGAGACTTGGGACGAGCTCTCACAAAAGTTCGATGACGGCAAGACCGTCTACGCACCTTCGGAGAATGTCAAAAAGCGCAAGCGTGGATCTACCTCCAAAAAAAGCCGCAAGAACCGAATGTCGTCCGATTCGGATGATGGCGACTCTGATTCGGACTTTGAATCAGCTAGTGATCAGGATGAAGATGAGAACCAGGTGCCTTTGACGGAGGATCAGATCAAGGAGAAGCTGGCTGATCTGAAAGCCGAGCGGAAGGATGTCCGGCAAATGCGCAAAGAGGTTGACGCCAGGCTTTCAGAGATTCGACGGCAAATGAAGCCGCTTCAGTCCGAAGAGAGCCGACTGCTGGGCGCCGTCAAGGCGGTCTGCATCCAGGGCAGGAACGGATACTCGAAGGGCGCAATCCAGCGCGATTTCGCCATGGGCATCAAAGAGTGAGTCCTCGGTAATTCTAGGGGGTCGACGCATCCCTTGTGCTAACTGCCGCAGGTTGGATCAAGAAGCCGCCATTCAGGAGGATGAGGACGCCTTCAACCCCGACGAGGATATGAGAGACTACGACGAAGTTGGGCGTAATCTCCCTGTCTTCTGTGTGAGCAGCCGTGCTTACCAGAAGATGAGAGGCCGTCTGCAGAAGGACGACTTCAATGATGACGGATTTCGCGATGTCGACGAGACAGAGGTTCCCCAGCTCCAGCGACATGCGAAGAAATTAACTGAAGGTGGCCGTGCAGCGACTTATCGCCGATTCTTCAATGAACTCAGCCAGCTTCTCAATTCAATGAGAATGTGGGCTACCAACGATGGCACTCTATCCTACATGAGTGACAGAGACAAGAAGACCGAGGAAAGTCAACTTCGTCTGCGATTGCGTGATCTCGAAAAGGTATGAAATTGACTGACTTCAAAATTCAGGCTCATCAAACTGACCCATCACAGGACTTCGGTAGAGCCGTTGACAAGTGCCTCGCCTCGATGAAGGACGCTCTCACCGAGAGCATCTATGATCTCTTCGAGCGGACGATCCCCTTCGCTGCTAACGCTGCTGTTCCTACTGCTACGTCCTGGGGCGCCCATCGGTCTGAGGGCGGCATGTTTTGGGCAACGTACAAAGCGACGTGTCGCCGCTCTGGTGTCTACGCTGGTGCTTCTGGTCCTCGGGATTTTAACGCTGAGCTTTTTGAGCCTATCAGCAAGCAGCTTGCCCACGGATGGGAGAGGGCCTTTCAACGTCATCTTCCTAAAGCCCTGGAGGATTTCTCCCTTGACGCCCGCTTGGTTTTGGAGAATTTCCACCGTGCTGCAATCGCCAATTCGGAACAGCGCGCAATCAACTTTGCAGGCATCAATATGCTCAGCCAGCAACTCCGCACGCACCAAATAAGGCTCAAAGAGATTCCTGCATTGCTTCGTACTGCTATTCAGGAACTTCAGCGGGAGGCTAGCAGAGGCTTTCACCCTGTCATCATGGAGGATATGCAGCCTGCTTACGACATTTGTGTCGCGGAAAGTGGTAGGGAGGCGAACTTCACCTTTTAACAACTCCGAGGACTAATGTTTGAGTAGGCCAAGGCTCGTACGCCCGAATGAAGGACCACATGATTAATCATGCCGACCAAAACCGCGAATCGATGTTCCGTCATGCGACCGACAGTGTCAAGGCGCAGATCCAGGCCTTGTGTACGCGTGTACAGGATGACTTGGCCATTCAGGTTCAGGACATTTACAACCTGCTTGCCCGTGACTACTTGGCCGTCATAGTAGGCGTCGATTCAAATGTCCAGCCGGCTGGCTTGCCCCGTTCTGAACGCCTCCTGCGTGCCGAAATGCTCCCCATCCTGCACGACATCGCTACTTGGTTTGGCAAGGCTTCTGCAACTGGAGTCGAGGATCGCGCTGATGAGGCGGACCCTTTTGCGGGAGACGATGAAAACGTCGATGATCTCGTTTCTTCACAGCTTAACGAGGAGTCCCAGGATGGCGCTTATGATGGCCTGCACCTCAAGAGAGAGCCAGGCCTGTCAGTGCAACCTGATGTTTCATCTAACCCTATTTCCGGCCTTTTTTTACTTTTGGGGGAACAGCGGCAAGGATGATTTCGTATTCTGTGTGTGTGAAGGAGTTGGTGAAGTCGGGAGGCGTGGCGTCCAACAAAAGTGGCTTCATTTTTTGACCTTGGCGTGGAGTTTATTATCAAGGATAAGGACGGCTGGTCAGGAGATACAGATGACGAGCAAGGATTTGCTGGGCATAGAATCCGTTTTGGGACAGATAATCGGTACATGAAGTAAAGTAGTACTGCAATAATTACCTCAAGTTGCCTTCATTGAAGACAATAGATGGTTATAGTACTCTAGACTGCGGGACATGATTAGGCCGCGATTGATGGAACGCCTGCGCAACATGTCATCATTGAAGGTTGTGTCTACAAGGCAAATCCCAATCTCTCGCCGTTGCCGATCTCGCTTTCCAGCATGAGATCCGCATCGCCGCCTACATGTTTCCCCCTCCACCGCCTCGCCCTTTTTCATAATGTACCCTTCTATTCCCATCTCTTCACATGTTGTCAGTTGTTCACGTAGGCACAATTGCTCAGCATATTGCACTCTGATTTAACTGCGGAGACGTCTTAGCAAAGGAGCGGTGAACTAGGCTGGGCTGGACCTACTGCATGCGAGGGTGTCTTTGATTCTTTTCTCGTCGGCCTTTAGTTTTTTCGTCGCGACGCAGTACTTTGCGCAGTCCTGGTAGCAGCTGCCGGGGTCGAGCTTGTGCCAGCCGTCTTTCTTGTGGTAGTCTGCGAGGGCTGGCCGAAGGAGCGTCAGGCCGAGGATGGCGAGAAAGGAGAGCAGTTTTACGTTTCGTCTCATTGTGCTGGGCTATGTGGAGGATGGTGGTGGTGTTGACGAGAAACGAAAAGGGAGGGGCGGAAGAGATGGAGATGCAGCTTTGCGGCGGAGTATCTCGAGGACGAGCCTTCGAGTGCTTATATGGCCAATCTCGCATCGAAGCATTTTGGCATGTTGCATCCTCACTCGGTCGGTGGGCCGGCACATCGTCGCCAGAAAGCCCACAAGGTGTGCACACATCGACCCTGTCTGGGTTAGGGGTGGGCTTGTTCATCGATGTGGCGTCAACTATTAACGGTAGACTTCTCGCGAACATCACATTGAAACTCTCATGGTGGTATGAATGCCTGTTACTATGCACAAATCAATAGCCTGACGAAACTATCTAAACTCTCGGACACGGCCCGCACCCCTCCCCGACCGGTGTCCGTATCCCATCTGTCTGCATAAAGAAGTCCGGCCTTTGAAGGCATCGTGACGCAGCGTTCAGGAACTTCCTCTACATGTGAGTTTCACACTGGGAGCCTTCAACAACCTCGCTCTCCCCCAAAGCCTCAGTCTCCAGAACCGATCTCAGGATTCTCATTCGGTAAAATTTACAACCGGGCTCTCAGACTCCCTGGCCTGGACCGAAGGTATCCTTTCATGATTAGGACGGGTTTCTTTAGGCAACGGGGGCTTCAGTCTCCACAGCCTTGACCGATCTAGCAGGCCGCTTTGTCATGCTGGGAGTGGGCACGGCCGGAATGCCCTCGGTGACGATGCCAGGCATGCCAGGGATGTTGGGGAAAGACTCAGAGACAATCTCAATAGGCAGAAAGGTGAAATGGTCTTGAGTGACCCTGGCAGTGCCGCCAGTAGTCTCCGAAACGACGGGGGTGACCTGTCCCTGGACATCCTTGATGATGCTGATAGCCTCGTCGGGCAGATGCGTCGCGGGGGTCTCCTGTTGGGTGTCGTCCAAGAAGCCGATTTCGGCCTTCTGCTCGTCGGTGAGGATGATGGATTCGTATTCGTGGATGGAGTCCCCAAGGTCCATGAACTGGGTGAAATCAGAGGGGTTCGCGTCCTCCCAGGCCTCCTCGTCGGGCAGTTGCGTCGCGGGGGTCTCCTGTTGGGTGTCATCCAAGAAGCCGATTTCGGCCTTCTGCTCGTCGGTGAGGATGATGGATTCGTATTCGTGGATGGAGTCCCCAAGGTCGAAGAACTGGTGGAAATCAAAGGGGTGCGCGTCCTTCCAGGCCTCCCCGTCGAAGCAGTCGCAGTTTCCGGCGCACGTCTGCGCGTCCATGCCGGTGTTGGACAGACACGTGGCCACGCATTCGCGGAGGCACTTTTCGTCCGCGGTGGGCGGGACGGTGATGTTGTTGTTGTTGTCGTCGTCGACGACGATGTCCTCCTTCTTAGCCTTCTCCTCCTCGGAAGAAGAAGAAGGAGACAGCTGGCGGGAGTAGATCTTGGTGATGACGCCGTCATGCATTTCGAGCCTGGGGTTGGAGTTCTTGGCACGCTGGATGGCGTCGGCGGGGTTCTCGGGGGCGGCCTCGCCGGCCTCCTTCATCCTGGCCCTCTCGGCCTTCCGTTGGCGGTGGATTCTCCCCCACTTGGCCCAGGCCTCGTCGCCGCAGCCGAGTTCGCGGTAGGCGCCGGCGAGGGCGAATCCCAGGTTCTCGTCGCAATACTTGTCCTGCTTGGCGTAGATGTCGCAGCCGCAGGTCGTGGAGAAGCAGGTGCCGTTGTCCATGCCCGGGTCGGCGAGGCACTCCTGGACGCATTTGCCCTCGTAACAGCCCTCGGCGAGGGTGGCGGGCCAGGCGGAGACTGCGCCGGCGAAGGCGAGGATCATGGCGGCTGTGAACTTCATCTTGAGCTGTCGTGTTCGTTTGTTGTCTTGTTTGGGGTTGTTGTTCGGTTGTGTAGTGTGGATGCCGAGAATAGTAGAGTGGTGGTTGTGATTCCCAAGTCTGATGGGTGATTGATGGGAAATCAGAAGTCCGAGTTTGCAGAAGAAACCGATGGGTGCCGTGATATGTCTTATTTCGGAATGCTTTCTCCGTGATAACCTTCCTGGTTTCCTCTTGACTCACACTGGAAAGTTTCAGATTTCCTCGAACCTTAGAACGTAAAACACAATTCCAGCCGTCAAGTATGGCTTTGCCTTTCGCGGAGATTGGTACAGACGTCAGGGTTGTGGCGAACAGAGAATATCGGAGATGAGGCTGAAATCAGTTAAAGTTTTCCAGATTTAGGGAAAGTTGGAAAGACGTTGGATGCTCCCCAGTCTCGACGTATAGGAAATCGTCCAGGACCAGATCTCCGAAACAGGCATCAGGCAGGGACTGTCGCCTTGATGGCTCAGTCTCTGGCTCGGCTGCCTGGTAGCTGGATGGACTGCTTGGTTGGAACTCGTCGTTGTTACTGGAGACTGTGTTGCTTTGTTGGTCTACATCCGGGTTCTCCCAAAACCTAGCATTGTTTGGTTCCTGGTCCTCCCAGGAACATTCCATCTCCGCCGCTGCTGCGAGGAGCAGGAGGTTGGCCATTTCCTGGTCCGCAAACGCAGTGTTATTGAAAGCGTCCATAGTCTCACAAAAAATCGGGTTTGGCTTTCGAGGGAAGGTAAACGATGGTTGAAGGAATTGGTTGTCCTGAATATTCCTCAGCATGAGCGCACACAGCTGTGTCTCTGACTATTTGAACGTGTCCGGAACAAAGAACGTGCTCTGGTGAAGGATAGAAAGGATAGAATCAAGGCCATTTCTTTCAGTCAAGTTGGCAAAGTATTCCGACGGCAATCCTCGCATCAAACGCCGGTACTGGAAAAGAAATTCTCTGTTGAAAGAACGGAAGACAATGGTTTCGACTTGATATTGGTGGTAAAAGCTGGGTGGTCCTTGAGGCTTTGAAGAAATACAATGACATTATGGGCTGGCTGTACCACGCAAGAGTTCATCAATAAAAAAAACGTGATGTATTTGCAGCCAACGTATCCATGAGATCGAGATGTTGAAGATGATTCGTATGCACAATGGCATGGTGCTTGAGTTCGGCTGCATGAGGACATGGGGGCGGCTGCGACGCATCACATTTAAGTTCACAGCGCCAAGAAACCAGCAGCAAACACGGCTAAAATAAACTGAGGCCCTCTAACCGTTTGGTTCCAAGAGTCCGACTCTGCCAATAAAGACTCGGGCTTCCCCATTCCAGACTGACGGGACCATATCCTCCTATTCCGCAAAAAAGATGAAAACAAAAAATCGCCGAAACCCGAGCTGAGAGCCAAGCCCAGAATTCCGACACATACACATATTCAATTCAGCATGGGCAGTGCCGCCGAAGCGAAAGCCGAGGACCGCTCCACGGAGCCGGACAATGCCTCCGTACCACCACCCGCATGCCCAGCGCAGCAACCCGATCAGTTAAATTAAATCCGAGGGTATTATTTAACTATTTGACCGGCGAAATGTTGTATATTTGACTATTTAAATAGATATCTATTTGATTTAATCTATATACCTAAATAGGAAGTTAGTGAAGCTATTATGAGATTAAGAGAGTGCTGGACTTATGTATTTATCCCTCTTAACCCCTAATATAGAAGTATTAGCTACTTAGAGTAATAATTAAGCCTTGAATCCAGTTCTAGAGGCACTAGGCCTCCTCTAATGTTAATGGCTTTATTAAGAGCCTCTATAATAATAATATTAGCTTGGCTAGGCTAAAAGTCCTCTTATAATTAATTACTATTATTAAAATTATAAAGATATTAAGGGTAAATTTACTAAGAGTTAGGAATATTTAATAATATAAAATCCACTACTTAATAGGGTTAATAATAAGTTAAGTAATAAACTAGTAGAAGTATTAATTAAATTTAGAAGACTTATTAATATAGGCCTCCTCTAACCTACTATTAAATTATTAATAATATTTAGAGTCTTTTATAAGTAGTAGTACTACTAGAGAGGTAAATAACCTATAGGATAAGATTAAAAATTATTAATATTATTATTAATAAGTATACTAATATTATTAGTAATTATATAACCTATCTTTAGTATTATAAAGCTAGTATTATTATTTAGGTAAGGCCTATTACTTCTTAAGTTATTATAGACCTCGCCCAAAATAGAGAATAATAAAGGTAATATAGAGATTTAAGTCTCTAAGTATAATATAATACTTATTAAGGAGTATTTAAGTATTAAGTATAAATAATTAAAAGTAATTATATAAGTTAAAGTACTTATTATAAAGCTCTTAAATATAATTATATTATTTATAAGGGGTATAGTTATTATATATATAAATAAGTATATTATTAAGTATTAATTTTTATTAGGTTATACTTTATTAAAATAATCTTAATTCTCTTATTAATAATAAGGGCTAAAATAGAGTAATTTATAAGGTAATAGTACTAATTTCTTTATAAATTAGTACCTTATAAAGCTTCTTCTAGTCCTTAAAATAATTAATAAGGTACTCTATACTTATTATAATCTCCTAAAAATAATTATACCTATTACCCTTACCCTAGCCCTAGTATTATATAGTCTACTTATAAAGAGACTTAAGAATCTCCTTAATCTTAATCAGTAGATACTAGTTATTTATTATAAGGGTATTCTCATTATAAATATAGTCCTCAGCCTAAGGAAGAGTCTTATTATTAAGAATATATTTATTAATCTAGTTCTACTTAAGGAGGGCTTAGTTAATTATTATATATATAAAATTCTATTTTATAGTATTATTTTAAATAAGTTATAACTCCTAAGGGGAGGCTTTAAAGATTATAAAGTTGTTATTAGACTTATTACTAATCTCTAGGAACTTCTTAATATACTAAGGGGAGAATTTAATATACTTAATTATATTATAAAGCTTTATAACTAGCCCCTTGAATTACTAGGTCTCTAAATACATCTTTAACTCCTGGACTATAATGAGATTATTAGCCTCATTCTTAAAAGTATTCTTATCTATACTAAATAAGAAGGCCTAATTAATAAAATTAAGAATATAGTTATAATAGTATATTTATTAATTAAGGATATTAATAATTATATAATTTAATAAGAATAGAGAATAGAGGGACTTTAAATAAGTATTATTATTCCTAGTATTATTAAATATTATTATATTAATAGTATTATAAAAATCCTACTCCTAAATTACTTAGTTTAAGGTAAAAGTAATATTTATATTATTATAATAACTAGGCTAGTATTATAGGCTAATAAGGTATTAAGTTTACTTTATTAATATATTAAGGAAGTAGTAGAATACTACTAGGATTGTATATTAGTTGGGGGAGGTTTATAAGTTAAAAGAGAAATAGATCTTTATTATTACTATATTAATCTCTTATTTAATAAGTTTCTTCTTGGCCTAGTAGATTTAATTAAGGCTCTCACACTGGCTTATATAAGACTATAAAATCTAGGTATATAAATTAGGGTTAAACTAGAGGAGTAGGGCTTAGAGAAAGGAATTCTTAAATACTAAGAAGGGATTTATAGTATTAATAATAAAGCCTATATATAACTCTTTAATTATTATAACCTAGGACTTTAATATTATAATAGGGGTAGACTAGTATTATTTAAATAATAGTTTAAGGTCTTTATTAATAATAAACTTATTATAGGTTTATTTTATATTAAGAAGGACTTTATAAGTTACTTAGAGATAGACTACTACTAATAATATTCCTAAGGCCTTAAATAATATAACTTTACTTCTCTTATTATAGTAATAATAAATTCAAAAGTACTCCCTATAAGTTATTAGAGGAATAACCTTAATAATAAAGAGTCCCTCTAATAATATCTAACTACTCTAACCCCTTAAGCCCTTTATAGTAATAAGGGTATTATTTATAAAGTATTAGCCCTATTAAGTAATATAGGGGAAGGAGTTAATAGAGCTCTAAGTATTAAAGTTATAAGAAGATATATTATTAGTATTTAATAGGATTTATAATTATAAGGTAAGGGATTAAGGTACTAATATACTAGGGAGAAGTGAGACTATTATGAGATTAGTTTAATAATTATAAATAATAAGAAATTATTAATTATAGTATAAATATAGATTGTGGTAGTAACTAGTGGTAGGTTATTGTGATCCTAGTATTGGTGGTGATATATAAAGTTTCAGTGCACTAATGTTATAATAGTTACATTAAATAGGCTCTATAGTAAGTAGAGATAGAAAAATAAAATAAAAATATATATTAAAGGGTATATATCCCCTAAAAAAAGGTAACTAATATTAATTAATATTTATATAATTAAGTAGTATAATTACTAGCTCTAGTTAACTAGTACTAGAGGTCGTGGGTTTAAATCTAACTGTGGATTTTTATATTTCTAATAGTAAATTTTAACTTTACCTTAGAAATATACTTTTTATTTTTTAAAAAATTCTAATTAGTCCGGAGGCGGAATATCTATTCTTCCGAGATAACCTTAATCTAATTAAATATAATAAATAATAGCCTATTATTATTTAACTGTTTGGATCTCTGAATAGCCTCAATTTGACTGTTTGACTGGTAGATTTGTTTGAAAGATCTGTTCGGGCTGCTGCGCTGCGCATGCCCGCCCATATGACGGCGGCGCCGGCGCCCCATTGTCAAGCGCCGTAACGCCGCCCGAAGCCCAAACTCCCCTCGCGCCTGTCAACATGAGCACCTCCATTTCTCCATACCACGCGTTTCTCCCGAGCCTGAAATTGTACTACCAGCAAATGGAAGATCACCCGCACCGTCCACCTCGGGGACAGCTCCAACCACAAACTCTACGCTGTCTCGATGTATGCTGGATACCTTCAGCATAGATTTCGTAGGAGGGGTTTGACTGGCGAGCTGGGGATTCGATGGGCTGTCATGGTCATCATCTGGGCCCTAAGACTTTGGTATATAAATCTACATGGGAGAACCAAATTTGCATGTTCCTGTTTCACTTTGCCTAATCAGGGGTTGGAGGAAACTGCCCACTAAAATTATTAATAATTCATTACAAGTTAGTATGTATTTCTCTGAGGGTTTTGAGGTTCTAGGTTCTTGCCTGCCACGCCCTAGATAGATGCCTGAAATTAGGACCTTGATTGTGTGCAAAAGATCAAGTTATGTTCCTAGTGTAGCCATCCATTCCATGCTCCTGCTAATAGTCAATTCCCACTATAACACAACATGTGCCCATCCCCACTCCTGGTCTCCATGACTTTATGAAGAGCGCCTAATAGACTGTCTTTGACCTGTCTTAGTATGTGTTCAGGAACATATGAGTAATACTAACCACAATTCGGGTGCTTAAGATCTCAGCGCCAGGCTGACACCAACACTGGTGCCTGCACCGCCGACCACGCCACAGACGATGCGGCATAGTCTCGCCTCAAGGTTATGTCAATCATTCTCGTCGACCAATGGGTAGTCCAGCGGGCCCACAGATAGCTATTCACAGACGGCGACCTCCTCAACTTCACCCCAGATCAACACCCAGTCATCAGACCCATCCTCCATTTACTATTCTTTGGGTAAGTATAGGCCTATCTCCAAAGACTTCCTACTACTGCAAGCCTTTATAAGCGTCTCGTGGATACAGGCAAATTTCAAGGCTCTTGAGTTATGCCACGCCGTTCTGTCAGTTCTTTTCGTCTTCGTCCCTCGTCTTGACAACCCAGGCGATTGGCCACCGCTATTTGGAAGCCTCCTCGATGTCTGGAGCGTCCGACGCTTTTGGAGTCGCTTCTGGCACCGCATCGCGACCCCCATCGCCTACCCGGTGGGCATGGATCTGCCTCGGGGGATGGAGGAAGCCGCGGATAGTTCTCGAGCAGATAACTTGGCTTTTGATGTTTTCCTTCTGTCTAGGGTGATGCATGCCACAGCAGCGTGGAGGACGGGCCAAGAGTCTGTAGGCCTGGATGTGTGGTTCTTTGCGCCAATTTCCATGTTATCGGAGTTGAGATTGGTATTACCCGGCTCTACAGCCGCGCGATCAAGGGAACGCGACTGAATGAAGCTCTCCAGGCGATCTACTTCTTCTGTGCGGCTGGCAAAGCTCTTGGGTTTATGTGGCTTTTCGCGTGGTTCTTCTGAGCAGCGTCGAGGTGGTTGTATCCGAAGACAGAAGCGCTTAGTCATTTGCACGAGTACGTACCCGTCAGCCTATTAATTCGTTTCCCTATAAATTCACACCTTTAACCAACAACCAACAACAATACAGAACAAGACACAACCACTTCTACCACCAATCAATCAAAACAACAACATCTACAACAGAAAATCCCTCAGCTTCTCACACTTGCATCTCAAATCCAACAATGTGTGTGGTTTGTCGTCGCGCGGCTCGCGTCGACGGCTGGACACCACGGAGACACGACGACGACGAGGAGGAAGAGGAAGAGGAACCGGGATCAGCAACGTTCATCGTACCAAAGTACAAGACGGTCGTCCAACCCGCGCCCAGCCACGACGGCTCCTTCCCGATATTTGCTGCGTACGAGGTCCCGGAGACAACCTCCGAAACGGAGGCCGAGCTCCGGCCTCTCCGTGCCGCCTTCGGCTGCGTCGTCTACGACACGACCCCTACCGCAAACCCAGCTCGCAGCGCCCGCCTTGCGCGTGCTCTGTTTGAACGCACTCGGGACGTCCGCCGTAACGACAAGACGCACGATGAGCCGGACCGGATCGAGGTCGTCACCTTTCCTCTCCCTCGGGCCTCGGACGAAGAACGCGCACACGCATGCGTCCGCCACTACGAGCGCGAGGTTCGGAGTCGTCTGACCGTGGCCGACAAGGCCGAGGCGGTCTCGTGGTTCTTGCCCGAGCGCTTCATGGATAGTCGTCACTCGCGGATGATCCTGGCTATCAACAACTTCTATGCGGACGACGGCAACGACGAGGTGCCGTCTTGGGAGCTCTCGCTCGTTAACCCTGCAGGTAACCCCGTATCAATGAAAACGGCCGATGAGAGCCGCTATGGCAGCTTTATCAAGATTCAGTGGCTACCCCAGAAGGAGCTTTGGGCTGAGATCATCAACCCGGGTTATACCGCCCAAAAGTGTGTCATCTGGGGTGGTCTCGTTGCATTTGAGCATATAGGTGCGGCCCTCGCGGATGCAACAAATGAGGTTTCTCTGTTCTACACTCATTACATGGGTGATGGCTTACTTGACCGATACCTTGATAATCAGAAAATTCAAGTCAATGCTGACTCTTGATGTATATAGCATGGCTACATGGTTCAGTTGAATCTGACAAAAGGGAAAAAGAATACAAGGCTTCAACAACTATATACGATCCGGAGGCGGAAGTCCATTCACAAAGTTACCTGCCCCGTCCACCATCATATTCAACTGACCCGTGGCTCCATAGACAGACCATCCGCTGGCGGAACTTACTCTTGGGAATCGCGCCACCGCAGCTGTTGCCCAGCCGCCGGGCCCAAAGGCCGAGTCGTACCAGGCGGGATCGGTAGTTGGATCGACCCATTGGCGCACTCCCTGGGCATCGAGAGGCCCATATACTCTGAGGTAACTCGCTTCCGCGTCCGCGCAAAAGCTAGCTACCTTCGCCTCGATGTCGGCTAGCCTGTCCTCAATGAAGCGTGCGTAGAAGGCGCGCATGGAGGGGTTCCCGCCAGAGTTGTTGACGGGAGCTCCGGGCCACGCCTGCCAACCGTTGGCAGCGGTGAATTGCCGGTCGAATTCCCAAAATACATAGTCGATCCAGTTGGAGACGCGCATCCATTTGTTCCAGATGGTTTCAACTTTTGCGTACTTCTGCCCCGTCATCGCACCAGGCGGCACGAAGTTGAGATAGCTGAAGGCGGAGATGCTGTCCCGGACCACTTCCCGATCGCTTGTGATGCTTGTTTTTGGATCGAAGAAGGGAACTTTGAGAGCCATCCACTTACCCTTCTTGTCGTTGATTTCCCACTGTACCAAAGCGAGGTTGGCGTCGGTGCGCTCCTTAGTAAACTTATTTTGTAACGTCTCCGAACGGCCGAAGCCCAACGCCAAGGTATTGTGTATCGTGTTTCCCAAGGGGTTTAGCGTTATGCCCAGATTCGTCTGGTTGAAGCCTAGGTAGATGTTGCCGGGGGTTCCGCCCGGTAGCTGTTGACCGACGAGGACATTGGCAACCCATTGCGGCTCGGCCATCGTGTACGTGGTCCCTGTGCCTACCGTTGTGCCTGACCCCCTGCCGAGCCACAGATAGAAGTCCCTCAGCGTTCCCGCCTCGTATACGTGGTCCGTCTCGAACCCGATTGCAGAGTACTCCGCGTCCCAGGTGGCTTTGTCCATCAAAGAGATGTCCGCGTTGCACTGATGCCCGGGGTTGGTTGCGACGACATATTTCAGGATGTACCGGCCCTTATGAGAGTCCTCAGCCTCTGAACAGGGCGCATACGACCCGAATTCGAGCAACATGTCGCCGCCGCCGAAGTTTAGGTTGACCTGCTTTTTACTGATCTGTCTTGGGGACAGCGACGGGAAGGATTCGTTGCTTGATGACGACAAACGGCCAGAGACACCCCCGGAAGCGCCAGGCGTGCAGATCTCGTTGCTCAGCAGGGGGCATTCGGTGGCCCTGTCCTTGAGAACGAATCCGTACCTCTTCCTAACGTAGCGCGACACGTCACCAGAGTCACTCTCGCCGCATGCCGGACAGGAACCGATGTTGGGAGCCTCCCCCGTCGACTCTGCTGGGCAAATCAGAGATCCGACGAGGTTGTCTCTCTTGAACAGCCTGGCCTTGCGCTTGCTCGGCTGAGTCTCTGTGAGTGACGTAGACGCGGCGGCGCAGGTTTTGTCAACGATGGGGAACTGCGCAAACGAAGTGTTAGCTTCACCGGCGTGGGAACAGACTCGCAACCAGGCTGGGGTACAAAGGAAAAACAAGGGAATGTACCGTTCCGGTGCCCCAAATGTCGTAGTGTCGGTTCAAGCTGAACCCAAACAAGGTGCTGGGAGGCAAAAGGGTTAGCACATGAGGCACGGCGGGAGAAGAGGTCCGGGTCTGGTTTGGAGGACCACGGAAGACAAGACTTACGGGGCTGACACTTCGGCAAAGACTTCGGCTCGACCGTTGATGCCGTAGCAGTACTCCCAAGCCGTGTTCGAGTTCGAACCGGCTGAGCCGTACAGGCTCACAACACCGTTAACGCCAAAGTCGATCTGACGACTGTGTTAGCAATGGTTCCGGAACTCCACCTGTCTCGCTTAACAACTCTTCACTTACAGCCGCGTCGGGAATCGACTCGTCGTTGAATACGATGCCGAGCGTGACCTTGGGCGTCACCATCAAGCTCAGCTCGCCACTGGCAGAGACGTCGTAGTAGAACTTGGGCCCCTGGAGCGGTTTATCCGGGTCTGCCCTCACCACGTCCGCGGCGTCCGGGTTCGCCTCGGCCGTGAGCACGTCGTCCGCCTTGCCGTTGGCATCGGGGAACTGCTGAGTGAAGTCCCACTCCGCGAGCGTCAGGTCGACGCGGGCCTGGCCGTGCAGCGTCGCGGTGCCCTGCAGCTGGCCAAGGACGCGGAAGTTGGGCCCGATGGTCACGACGCCGGGGACGGTGAAGGTGGCGCCGAAGTTCTGCAGCCCGAAGAGCTCGACCTTGCCGGTGAGGAAGTGCAGCTTGACGAGCGCCTCCAGGTTGAGGGACGCCTTGACGGAGCCGCTGTTCCGGAAGAGCACGTGGGACTCGTCGAAGCTGCTCAGGTCGCCCATGTTCCCGATCAGCGTAACGAGAGCCGACGTCTCGATGTTGACGTTCAGGTCGGCCCACGCCTTGAAGTAGCCCGTCGTGTCAACGCCTTTGATCCGGCAGGATATCGCCTCGTCGTAGAGGTCCCAGCGGATCTGCTGGTTGATTCGGTGCCGCACCAGCTCATACTCCTCGTCCACGTTGCGGAGCCGATCTATCCAGTCCTTAAGCGAGCCCGACTTGGAGAACCAGCGCGCGTGCAGTTCGTGCAGCTCATGCTCGGGCGTCGAACGCTTATCAACCGACCACAGGTGGTACATATACTTCTTATAAGAGCCGTCGTGGTCACGGTGCACCTCTTCCTCGATCTGTCGCTTCGTTCGCCTGACCTTGGTCGGCGCCGCGGCGACGACATCGGACCAGTACCCCGGGTCATCACTATAGTCGATGCGTATCAGGACATTGGATCCTTTAGCACGTCTCCTCAGCGGGGAGAAGTCGTAATCGAAGGTGAAGTCGTAGACCTGGGCGTTGGCCAGTTCCGGGTCCCTCTTGACCAGGCGGTGCGGTACCGTCTGGTTGTCGGACGGCGACAGGGAGACGGCCATGGCATATCTTCCAGGACCGCAGCCCTCGGGCATCTCGACCACCGTCTCCGCCACTCCTTGTCCTCCATGGATGAGGCCGCAGTTGCTCGCCTCGGAGTCGTCGGCACACACGGCTCGGACTGTCTGGCGCTTCTCATGCAGTGCCCCTGCCTCGCAGTCGAAGAGCTCCCAGTGTGACCCTGCCCGCTTGTCCAGAGATGTGAGCTCACTCTCGGGGCCCGACATGATGTACCATCCGAACGAGTTCTTGTCGGCGTTGGTGCTCTCTTCCGGCGTCGGATCGGCCCCGCCCATGGTCGGGTCTATCTTGACGTCCCACTTCTGCTTGTCCGTCGAAGGGCCGGGCTTGGGGAAGAGGTTCTCCAGAGGCATCGGGAGGGTCTTGATCTGCCGCCTGAGCGCGTTCGGATCCGCGCAGAGCGTGCGTTCGACGTCATGGGGAAAAGCAGGGTTGAAGAAGATGGAACCGGCCAGCTCAAAGTAGGTGCAGTCCGCGCCGCCGCCCAGATATGACGAGGCGATGGCGGTCTTCCCCAGTGGACAGGTCTTGGCTGACTCGCACGCCTCACTGCCGCCGTCTACGGTGCCGCCGACGCCGGACCACTTGAAGGAAGACGTATCGACGTCCTGGTCGCAGCAGTACGGTACCCAGGAGTTGATGTCGGCGTCTCCCTTGCATGTGCCGTGGCCCGGGGCGCTCTTTGCCCACGTGACGAACTTACGCCCTTGCGAGCATGCCTTGGACGACGAGGGGACATGGTTGGATCCGATGATGCTGACGCACTTATCCTCCCAGCCGCACACGGATTCGCCTGCCTCCACGGCGTCACAGCAGAAGGTGGCCATGCCATAGAAGCAGTAGTTCTCCACCGCTTTCGAGTTGATGAACCACTTATCGGAAGCGATGGCAACCTGGCCAGCTTTGCACCCGGGCGTGCAAGAGCCACCGTCCAGCAGGTTCCAACCGCAGGCGTCGGAGTCTGGTGTCTGGCCGAGAGGGCAGCAGAGCGACTTATACATCTTGTCTCCCGATCCCGCCTTGACGTTGCAGCGGTTGACGTTGAGAACCTGCCGGCCAGCGGGACAGGTCGGGACACTAGAGGTCTGGCAGTCGGACCAGGAGCACTGGCTAATGTCCACATTGGTGTAGTTGGACGAGTCGTCGTGATTCGTGCCGGTCGTTAAGGAGAGACTCCCGAGACCTCCTGGGTACAAGGTGGCATTCAGGAGGTTGTGGTCATTGTCGTCAAGGTCGATGGACCACACGGCGAGACCGAGAAGACCCTTGCTCTTGGCGTACTTGACCTTCTCGATAATAGATTCGCGGTCCTCATAAGAAATCCACTGGCTGTCACCGTAGCTGGAGCGACAATGTCAGAACTACACGATGGGAAAGAGAAACACGGAATCAACCGGTGGTGGCACATACCTGAGGTAGTTGACGCCGGTCTTATCGTCGAACTTGCCGTTGTCAATGGCAATGTTCTTTTGGACCTCGTCGTAAGACATGAACCCGGGCCGCCCGGTGCATTGTCCGACCACGCCAAAGCCGGAAGCGGCGCAGCCGATGCCGGAGCAGGACTTGTCGGAGAGCGAGTACGTGCGACCAAAGAAGCCGATGCCGAGGTTGATCTGGTTGCTCGGGACTCCTGCGTTGGCCAGGAAGCTCAGCGCCGCATCAATGGAGCTCTTGTCCGACATGGCCCGGGTAGTGCTCTTGTCTGTGCTCTCTAGATCGTAGGCCACAAGGTTGATCCAGCTTGCCGAAGCGGCCATGGAGGCGAGATCGAAGCGTTGGAGGACGGCCGTGTCGACAGGCAGGGTGAAAGAGATGCCCCACGAAGAAGAGCCCGTGGACTGCGTGTCGAAGTACTCCCGCATGTCGCTCAGAAGCATGGCGAAGTTGGTCGCCTCGTCAGCGGACTGCGGCCACTGCCAGTCGATATCGACGCCATCGAAGCCAAAGTTCCGGATGAAAGACACCAGGTTGTCCAAGAACTTGTGGCGGTTCTCGTGGGTGCTGACCAGGTCGCGGAAGATGCCCTGCGTATCCGACGCCCTCCGCGATCCGGTCGAGAAGTCGTAGCCCCCGAGGGTTAGCCACACATGTAGCCCAGTCGCCTGTCCCTTGAGTGCCGTCAGCTGCCTCAGCTGGTCGTCCCCGGTGTTGGCGTCGGGGACGAGGATGAATGTGCCGGGCTCGATCCAGGCAAACGCGACGTTGAGGTGGCTGACCGAGTCCGTCGGCACAAAGCTCGCCGACTGCTGCGCGCAGCCTCGTCGGGAGATGCTGTCGGACTGGAAGTATCCGACTATCAAGTCCACCCCGCTGGAGCTGCCGCCGCCAGACTCGTCGTCGTCGTCGTCGTCGTCGTCGTCGTCGTCGTCTTTGGAGGTGCACTCGGGAGACGGGCAGTAGCCGTGCGAACAGGCGAAGGCGCAGAGGCCGTTGTCGTTTCCCAGGTTGGACTTGACGCCGCTGACCCTGACGACGGGGGGCGGCAGGTTCAGGGGTCCCTCCATGGTGCAGAAGCAGGAGAATTTGGGACAGAAGCCGTAATGGCACGCCCAGCTGCAGATACGGGAGAAGCTGCCGTGTCCACCGCCCTTGACGCACGTGTTTGGGTTGAACGGCGACGTCTCGGGCACGTACGCGCGCTGTTCCTCCGTGGCACAGGCGGTCGACGGACAGTAGCCGAGGTTGCAGGCAAACGTGCAGAGACCGCCGTAGTTTGCGTCGCCGTTGCCCGGGTAGCCCTTCTCACCGGTCGACTTGGGCTGGTCGATGGCCTTCCCCATGTTGGTGCAAATGCAGGCGCTCGAGGGGCAGTACCCGTACTTGCAGGTGAACTTGCACAGGTCGTTGAAGTTGCCCTCGCCCCAGCCCGCGATGCAGACCTGGTCAGACAAGTCGCGCGGCGGCTTTCCGGGCCCGCCGCCGGAGGCCGAGCCGACCCACGGGTTCCAGTTGGTGACGCCGGACGGACAGTCTCCCGAGATACCCTGCGGGACTGCGTAGTCGATGACGGTGCTGCCGCCCCTGACGATCGACGCGTGCCACGCACCGCCGGCCCCCAACACGGGGATGCTGGTGTGGTAGATGCCCACGCCGCCATCGGGCATGTAGTCCCAGTCCTTGACGGAGTAGTCTCTCCCGCCAAAAGAAACCCTGAGCTCGGCCGGGCTGGCCAAGAGGACGGAGAAGTAGATGCGATCTGGCGTCAGGTCGCGTGCCCTGTACTCGAGCTGGAGCTGGGAGGCCGTGTTCCCGGTGGTGCCCCCGTCTGCGCAGGTGTCGCCCAGTGACGTCCGGAACCAGGTGACCATGCTCTCCTTGGTGAAGGAAGCCGTGCCGGTCTTGTACAGATCGATCAGGTAGGGCAAGTGTTCTCGCCAGCCATCGTGCGGCATGTTCTTGACGTAGTTGTAAGGGGCGTCTCCGACGTCGAAGGCCTCGTACTGGGTGTCGTCAAGGGGTCCGATGTAGTGTGACTCGCCGTAATCGTTCCAGCTGATGATCTCCAGAAACTCGGGCTCGAAGTCCATCGAGACCACCTGCTTCCAGCGCTCGTACCACAGATCGCCGCTTTTCCACAGCCAGTTTTTGCTGTAACCCGGCAGGTTAGTGAAGAACCAGGGAGAGACGGGCATCATGTACGGCTTGCCACCCAGAAGCTGGTTGTACGAGGCATCGATGTAAGTGGTCATGTTGCGCTGTCCGTAGGGCCACGCGGCCCAGTTGAAAAGGCCATCGGCCACGCCGTCACCGGCCTTCAACGCCGGGCCCGCGCCCAGCGAGGACCAGTCGGGTATGAAGAAGCATCCCGTGTCCGCCTTGATACTGTGCCAGTCGTCGGCGTTATCGGGGCCCTCGAATGTCGACACAAAGGGTTTCCCGTTGTACCGGAAATGAGCGGAGCTGGATCCGTATTTCTGGAGGAGGGCCTTGACCTCGGCCATTGGCCAAGGGATATCGCCACCGGCATAGTCGAAAGAGAAGAAGAGGTGGAAGCCCTTGGCGCTGGCGGCGGCGAAGGCGTTGGCAATTTGCTCGTCGTTATCCTTCCAGCCATGCGCAATGTTGAGGGCAAAGGCATCAATGTGCGCTTGCTGCGCGAGAGCGATGTTGTCTTGCCAGTTGGTAACGTCAAACTTTTCTGTGTTACCAACCATGAAATGGGCAAAGACTGACTTGCTCTCGGCGCTTCTGGCAGCAAGAAGTGCCGCCAGAATGAGAGGTATAAGGAAACGCATCATGTGATGCTTCCGGGACAAGCCGGTAAACGAGTGTAAGTGTAGATGATGATGGGGGTGATAATAATAATAAAGATCAAATGAATGGCATTTCCGCACAATAACTGTGGCACGAGGGAGAATGAAGGAGCGAATAAGGCCAGAGAGCCAGGAAAGCACAGAGAGAGGAAAGGTGAGTGTCAATGAGAGAGAGTGATGGAAGTCAGCTCGTGATATATAACTAAATACTTGACTGCACAAGCAAGTCTGCTTGAGTCTAAAGAAACACTCAACAAGATGAGTCTATGCAAATACCCAACAAGACTGGTCCACCTCGACTGCCTCTTAGGTGGATGTCTCAGAGCATCATGACTGGTGGAACGAGATTACATCCTGACCGGAGTACCCAAGCTCCAGAGACAGCCTAGAACAACCATCGCGAAGGACTCATTAGATGAACGCCAATTAGCCGGACATTTGTTGCCGGTGATTCAGAGGACCAACAGATGATAGCTCATGACTCGTTTAGACCGAAGGAAACCTTGCAGGTGACTAGGGGAAGAATTAGTTGGACCCTGAGCTCGCGCATGAAAATGCGCGTGAAGCGCGAGAACCGAGCATATCATTTGATAATATGGAGATTCGAACGGTTGCCATCTTTTGCCCTACCTGAGTCGCTTGCCTATTCCGGCATCAGTGTCCTGAGCCTCCATCTTGGTGACCCAGTCGCAGGGGTCACACACTTATCTAGGAAATATGTCCGGGGCTCAAAGTCCGGGCTGTTCCGAATAGCAGCTGGTGCTTCACTCTGCAGAGCAAAGGTCGAGGAAGCCGCCGAGACTTGAACTATAAGAAGCCGTGATAATTCAAGTGGAAGAGTAGCTGGAAGCGGTTGATTTGATGTGATGGGGGTTGAACCAAGCATTCTGAGCGTCACGATGCCAATGTCTCAGAGCATGTTCGTTGACGGAAGTAAGTTTAAAACCCCCTGCCTGACAGCGGTGGGAATCATTGATAGTCCCACTATCAAGAGTTTAGCGCCAACAGTCCCTTCAACTGACCCATCGTCTTCCACGTCTTCGAATACACTCATGCGGATACAAGCTTAGCGCCAACAGTCTTACACATTGATTGCCATGGGTCCGACGCGTGCGGAACAGACTATGGCCTGATATTTGATCCGTCGCTAACAGCGTTTATACGCACCATCAAGTGTGCCAACTTCTGCTTGATCCACCTGCGTCCTTCCTCACTCTCGTTCTTCAAACACCAAGCAGCGGAACCGACATCAGTTTCTCACAGTATCACAACAGGCGACGGACAACTAGAGAAAATGAGACTCACTCGTATCTCCCTATCGGCCGCCGTCTGGGCCGTCGTGGGCAATCAACAAGTTCTGGCCGACGTCCGCCTCCCGACTGTCCCCCAAGGCACGAAGGGTATCACGGACACCTGCGTCAGGGTCCTGAACCAAGCGGTCAACTGCGACGCCTCTCTGACGTGGGCGACGGAGATCAACAACTTCTACGACAAGGCGACCATTGACTCGCTCTGCACGTCCGACTGCAGGGCCTCTCTCGACGGGTACATGGAACAGGTGAAGTCCGCCTGCGAGACGAGCAGTTATCCTGGTCCCTATGGCCTCATCTACCACGCCGGCTACAACGCCCAGTTGGTCTGGGAGAGGTTCAATATACTCTGCACGTCCAACCCGTATGCCAGCCACCGATCATCGTTTATGAATCTGCGACTAACACTGACGACAAAACAGCGCCGGCGAAAACTGCAACTTGCTCCTCGGCAAGCTGGCCGGCATCAACCCCGAGAACCAGCAGCCGACCGCCGCGGCTGACCCGAACCTGATGTGCAACGAGTGCGCCCTGTCCGTCGTCAAGACCCAGGTCGAGATGCCCCTGGCGTCCAACGACGACATCTCGAACGGCCTCAGCCACTTCGCGTCGTCCTGCAAGACGACCGTGGCCGTCACCCCGCCCCCCGCCGCGAGCCCCCCCTGGGTCGTCCTCGACACGGCGGCGCCCGTCGCGACGTCGACCGCGACGCCCGCGTGTGCCGGGAAGACGTACGTGCTCCGGGAGGGCGACACGTGCCGGTCCGTCGCGGAGAAGCAGCGCATCAACACCGCCCAGCTCCTGATGGCGAACAACCTCATATCCGGATGCCTGAACTTCCCCACCGCGGCGGGCACCGCGCTGTGCATCCCCTCGCGGCTCACCTGCGACCCGTACGTCGTGAAGAGGGGCGACACCTGCACCACCATCGCCAACGTCGCCGGGGCCACCTGGGCCCAGATTGTGTCCTGGAACGCGGATCTGGGGAGATCGTGCCAGAACGTGCGACGCTACGTCGGCAAAGTGGTTTGTATCTCGAACCCGGGAACTACTCGGGCTGGCTCCGGCGCCGGCATCACTGCTTCCGCTGCGCCGGGTAAGACCACAACGACGAGTACTGCTATTGAGTGAGTGGTTTTCGTTTTGTTTTACCTCTCAGGGCTTGTTCCTTTTTCTTCGGAAACGAGACACAAGCAGTTCTACTGGCCTTAATGCAAGTTGACTGACTTCTTTTGTTTTGTGTTCACAGCGTCTTCACTCTCTCCATGAGGCCGATCCCAATGGATAACGGACACACAACCGTCATCATCACAGACATGTGGGCTGGGAACGATGAGGAGGAACTGTGAAGTGTTGGTTTTAATACAAGGACCGACCTCGTGGAGGTTGTTGAGGTAACAGACTTTGTAAGGACAAAAGGGCATGTTAGTAAGCTGGCAGAGCGAGTTGTGTGTGAGAGCGCTCCTCATCGTGTGTTTGCTGCGTGAGTTGTACACAGTTGTCGCCCTAAACAGCGGCAAATTGGGAGAAAGTGACGTGATTCCATGTCATTACGAAAAGTACTCGGCAGGAGTGGTACATAGATTGAACGACAGAGCTTCAAGACTGTTACTTGCTCATCGCTCTAGGATAGCTATATAGTCAGGGCGCCTAATCGTCAATATCATAGGACCATTGGCTAACCCAGCATACATAAAATATTATGACTGCCTAGACGCATGTGAGTTTGCGTCATAGAAAAAAACATAACGCGCACAAATAATACCTCAGTAGCGCGATTGCGGATATCTGAATTACTTAAATACACCCTATAGTTTACTTGAATATGTACTATTTTGAATACTGGCATGATACCTGGGACTTGCACATCCACTTGGCTTTTATTATCTATCTCAATCTCGGGAGTTTCTCACACCTTACAGCACCTCTTCTATTTCTACGTCGATCTGACCGAGAACTGACTGAAGATTAGTCCCTGGCTAAGAGCGCTAGTGACGTACTTGTCATCCTCATTAGATATGCCCGGAACTTGCATCTGGATGTGCTTCACCGTGATGTGATCCACGAGGCCTAGGGATTTATTCGACCGAGCGATAGCATGATAAATCCGGCCAATAAAGCCCCGATAGTGCGCTAGTTCCTGATAAGTTTGGTTGAGTATGTATGTACAAATAGAGAATGGTTCAATACACACACCTGGTCACTTGCTATTGCAAGCATTTTGTGTAAGACCCCAATATTCAACCCATCCGCATAGAACCAGAGTCCAGGTATTCCATGAAGTGTAGAGAGATTGGCTAAAGGGTCTCCTCTTTAGAATACAGCATACTATTCCGCGTTTGCTTTGACTTAACCTTGAAAGCCAGTGTCTTTTCCCTAGTTTATGTCCAATTTGATCTTGTTCAAGAATCTCTTTAAATATATGACCGTCTGAGAAGCTTGACGCGTTTTCATGTTCATTTCTTAAATACTGGCAGGCGCTTAAGGAAATATCTACCTTGCTTTATCAGCTTTGGACCCAAATTCCAAGCTTTGTAGACTCACCGTTGTCATATAACTCAACTGTCCACCCAGCCGTGCTTCCCGACCGTCTAGCTGCCTCAATACAGTGCAGTCCATAAAGGGCTACAATACTTGCATTTTAAGGAATACGCAGAAGTAGCAGCTCCTTCTCATCTTTCAATAACTCATTCTTTGAGGGACCTAGGGTTCTCATAGCACTTTCAAGTACCTGATGTAATAACTTCGCCGGCAGATAATATAGACAATACAACGGCCGACATCCTTCCAGCTCGAAATTCTTCTGCATTCGCTCCAGCTTCTTCTAAACCGGAAGCCTCTCACAAAAACCACCTGCATTAGTAAAATCCTCTGCTTCTGCAAATACTATGCTATTGATGGGTATTTGAGCTGTCCCGAGAAACTTAACAAACCTCTCATGGACTGTTGTGGTCGTTGATTTGATGTTCTCTTGCTCCATAATGCTTGAGATCTTAATTGCATGATGTATTAGCCGGCCACTCACTGGGACATACTTGAAGGCGTAGTTCCAGGGCGACAGTAGTCACCAACAGTTGGCATAAAAGCTAAGTCTGTAGACCCCAGCTCAGCTTTTAGGCCAGTGCCGGTGTCTACCCAACAGGTCTCGCAAAATAAGCTCATGCACGTCTCGCCAGGGGCCCCTTGGAAACACTACAAGCACAGATGGTCTATTATACTAGGCACTGAGGGACGGGTGGTCAAGTGTCGAGAATCGGGTGGGAAATTTGTGATTAGAACGATCGATGGACTTGCCGCAGAAAAATACGTTGTTTCATTTGCGAAGCCTTCGGCATCCAAATCTTGAATACGTCCGGGAGATGTTCTCTGAGGAAAGACTGGACAGCTCCAGCGACCTGCATATCGCGACCGAATGCATCGCGATCTCTCCATTGAAGGTCTATAGATCCCCCGAATACCCTACCGAGCCAGAACTAAGCGCCATCGCAGAACAGGTGAGCTTAGTGTCCATATCTTTCTGATATTCTGACAATATTCTAGACTTTGTGCGGACTTGCATTCCTGCAATCACACGGCTTGGTATATGAAAACCTTTCTTGCACCCGGGTCTTGTTTAGATTAGTGGAGACGGTTACGTGAAGCTGTCGGACTTGGAGAACGCAGTTCTCCATGGAAATAAAAAAAAGATGACAAAATCATTTGGTCTGGTATTGAACCGTCTCATGGACAAACAGAGGGCGGAAGGCAAAGAAATCGGGCTGGTTCAGCAAGATCGTTGGTCTGAACTGGCTGCAGGCATGCTCGCGGTGACCTCCGATGCCAGCATAAAACAGTTGCAGGATCATGCATTTCTGAAGAAATCAGTCAACGAAAACCTCAGGTTCTAATCAGAGTTTGTGGCGGTAGCATCAAGAATTGATTATCGAGTTGCAAAATAACTCCTACTTCTTTCTAAATTAGGTTGGGGCTGTGAGGAAGGACCCCTGCTGCGCGACCTGAACTACCTTACTTAAAGGATCCGGGCCCCCCGCATCAAATTCGGAATACTCCATATGTGGTGATCTTCCTCTCTTCTTCGTACCCACAGTTACACTCACCCACTTGTAAAAGACGCGGACGCCCTAAGGTTCAGACCCATAACAACTCCGCGTGATGTGCACTCCTAAAGCCACCATCAACCTTTTGGTCAGCTTGCAATGTGATCAAACATACTTGACACCCAACAGAATGATGCGCACTAGTACACCAGGAGATTCCACCGACCTGTCTGGGTCTGTAACACTGTTGGGGTTCAGGGTGGTCGATGAACATCCATAATGCAGCGACCCACACTGAATAAAACTACGAAACAACGATCTGGGCGCTCTGAATTCCTCTCCCATATCCATGGCCTCCCACATATACCGCGTAGAACGATATTGCATATGCAATGACCCGATGCATCTGCTCATGGATCTACGCGTATTTGCACTACAGCATGTGCACCATCTTATTCTGTTGTGGTTGAGCTTGCCCCTTCTAGCTAGTACAAACTTGATGCCGAACATCGCTGGCCACACTGTTGGTGCTCGGCTGACAGCGGACGAAGGTGCTCTGTGTAGCTAGGCCTGTCAGGCGCCTTATGTAAGCAGGCCCGTGCCGGGGCCCTTACTAGGTTGGCTGCCCCCTCCACCACCTACCTCGTAGAGAAAGATGTCAGATTTAAGGGTGTATTACGCCCAAAATGGCACCTAGAAGGGGCCCCACCTCTTTTGCCAATTTGACAAAAGAATCATCATAACAACACCACAATTGATCTGAGAGCCTTTTCCTGCTTCGGCAGCTTGTTTCCCTTCTTTTTTATTAGTTCCTTGTCGTCAGACATGATAAGGCCCGCATTGTAATATGCGGGGGTTGGGCACTCGAGGGGCGACATCATGTGATCGCGGTCGCCGGTGAAACACAAACCCGCCGGCTATTGGCAGACACCATGTGAGAAGAAAAATGACGAACTGAATTGAGCGACATGATGTCGCAACGTGAGTGCGCCGAAGAACCTGAAAAGCTCCACCATACACGCATCCATCGTCAATGTGGAGCTTGCGGATTCATCTTCTCCATCGGCGATCCACTAGTGGCCGGTATGAACCCTTTTTCCCCTTTCAATTCTTCAATCTTAAACTAACGTCACTCCTTGTGGTGTGTGCCTCGTCGAATCGTGTTTTCGCTCTCAATCCTTTGCAGTTCTCTGCACCAGCCACTCCGCAGACTCGAGATGGCCGCATGTTTTGTCGGCACCCGCGATGTCGAAGTTGCTCGGCGACCGAGGAAACCGCCACGGTTCATTTGGATTGTTTTAATCTATACATCGTGCGCACAATGCTTCAGCGAGACAAACTGCACAGACTCTGGGCTTTCTCTCTTGCAAAATATCCATGGCCTCGATGCCCTCCCCTTCTGCTCCCGCCGCTGCCAGATGCTACGCGCGCCAATAATCTTGCCAAAGACATCTACAACCTGGACGGGCTTACAGGGCTCCCTAACGAGGTCATTGCCATGATTTGGGGACTGTTGGCGCAGCACACATTACTGCGTCTGTCTTGCGTGCTCGAAATTGTTGACTTTCTTTCCCACACAGACCTTCATAAGCCCGTCTCGATACCACTACGCCATGTTCATTCCAGAGAAGCCTTGGACGCGAAGCGAGCACTTCTTGCTCTGATTTTAGTCGTGACGACGTGGCTCGGGACTCGTTCTGGTGCCACCAACAGGTTGAACAACTTTCAACACTGGCTCTAGCCTCATTTTTCCATCTTTACTCAGGGTCGATGTGGTTCGGCCTTGGTTGTGATGACACAAGTAGGTGGAGCGGCTTTCGACACGAGCCCGACTTTCTTTCCCCTGATGCCATCGGTGTAAATTTCCTACGACTTCTCCATTGTCAACCTCAGTCCAATGTTCGCATAGTTCCGAGACCGACTCACGATTAGCAACAACCCAGGAGATGGGGAGGGAGGTAGACGTAGTGTGTCTAGTGTGAGCCGGCCGGTTCAATTTATCTTCGGATGCGACGTCATTTGGGCAGCACAGTAGCCGCGTGGTGGTTCGACGGTGGGACTCAGAGTTGGGAGGCCGGATCATGGGGAATCTTCACGCCCGTGTTCGTCTCCCACCCGTACGTAGCGAGACCCTCGCCGACGGCGCGGAGGTTCCCGACCTCGCCCGAGAGGCCGGAACCGCTGCGCGCTGCCCTGCCAGCCGCACTGGGACCGCTATTGACGTGGCGCAGTTCGAAGATGTTGGGGTTCGGGGAGAGGTGGGATGCGAAGGCGGAGGCGGAGGCGTTCAATCGCACCGTCCTAGAGAGGCGAAGAACCAAGTGGGAGATGCCGTGCAGTGTCAACGGTGGGGGCGGCGCTTCAGCTCCTGATCATGGTCACTACCGTGGCTGTGCTGGCAGGTAGACACTGACGAGAATGGAAGGAGGCCAACGGTTATCACATCGAGGTCGGCCAGTTAAAGCTTGGAGCAAGATGGTACGTCGTGGTCAGGCGGCGGCAATCTGAGTGAGGGCAGCCTGCGAGAACGTCAAGGTTAGCCCCGGCACTCTAAGACGACGCGACGTACCGGGAGGACAACTTACCAAGGTAGAAAGTCGTGACGGTAGTCCGCGTCGAATTCCGTTATTGACGTTTATAAGATACGTGTCGCAGAGTTCCGGCCGATGGAAAACAATAGCCTGGTCCAGCTCTTCGGCGGTGGCTGCTACGCTTTTGCTGGTGGGTTATGGCAGGTCCTAGAGAGCCTTGGTGGTGATTGCGAGAGAGATGGCACTATGGCTGTGGACGCTGCGGTCGATGGTGCCAGAGTTCAGAGTCCCTGAGGAGTTAAGCGAAGCAAGCCCTGCTGGAATGAAAATGGTGCCCGCCTGTGCTGACGACGGCCAATTAAGTCTACTTCCGTAAATGTCTCCGTAGATGTCTCCGTAGATATTCAAAGTGATTGGCTGCAGAGAGCTCACCCATCCGCGTTCACTCCCAGGAACGTCAATCAAGGTGGGAATGTAGGCCAGCATGAACCCTGGGCCCAAAATTCGAAACCTATGATTATTATAGGCGTGGAAATCGGGAGTTCCCGTTGAATCGGCTTCAGGGGGTCATCCGCTTAAGCTGCTGAACAGCGAGCTGAGACCACACGCCTCATTGGTCCAAGTGGGCCATGTCCACGAGCATAGCTCCACAAACTTCGTCGGCCAGCTTCATTCGCCGGCCGCGAAAGCAACAAATGTGAGTTGGCGCCCAAGACGCACAGGTTTGCGGACAAGGAAATTTCTCGTAGGGTTCTCCGTTACTAACAGAGACAATCGAAAGAGCTTGCGTCACGTAGTTGCAAATTTCCTGCGACGTGTCTTTTACCGGTTAGAAAATGCAAATGGCTAAAATGCTGTGTTAACTGATATGGGTAATTGCATTGTGTACATTATTGGGTTGGCGATGTAGATAGAAAATGAAAAAAATGAAAATGAAAATGGATGTATGAATAAGGATGTGGGCTAGGCCAGCTTAGCACTCCAGGTCGTGGGCACCCTCAGCCCCTATGGCGCCCGTACGCCAGGGCCACAGCAGAAAAAGTACACCCAAACGCGCTGGACGCAGCATCACCAAAGGATAGATAGACAGATACCTGCCACACCGTCCTTTTTAGGTAGCCAGCCGCGTTTCCAAGTAACCCGTTCAACCACATGCTCAGCCGCGCCCCATGGCAGTTCCTTAGGCCAGTCACAAATCCATCTGAAGTTTGTCTTCATAGGTATAAAATCGAAGGTCACTCACACCCAGTAGTATTTGTCCATTGATCCATTAGGGGGAGAAAAAAAACGCGGGTACTCGACCATTGGGCGCAGTATCCTCCCCACCCTCATCCTCACCTTCTTCTCTTTCTTTTCTTCCTTCTCTTTTGTTGGGTCAATTTCAAATTTTGTCATCAATTCGCTCAGGATGACTCCAGAGCCGCGGCTATCTGGACGACGAATTCAAGTCGTCGGGGTGACGGGCGCAGGAAAGGTTCGTTCAATTCTCCTCCTGCCAATGTCACATCACTGTACTAATATCGCACCCTGATGCTAGAGTACTTTCGCACGGCGACTAGGCCAACAGCTTTCAATACCGGTATACGAACTGGACTCTCTCTTCCACGAGTCCAGAGCTGGTGGCGCACTCTCGGAGGACGACGCCCGACGCAGCGTCCAGGCTCTGGTGGATTCGAACGACGAGTGGATTCTGGACGGCAAGTACGTTTGTCGCGGCTTCGCCTGGGGAATTCATGCTCAATCAAAGGCACAGTCACTGGGTTCAGTTGAAGGATGTATCCTACAACAAAGCGACAGACATCATTTGTAAGATGAGATTCATTCGTCTGCCGCAACTGGTCCTCTGCTGATTTGGCATCCTCGTTTTTTTTTTTTTTGCTCAGGGATTGATACGCCACTGCCATTGACACTATGGCGCGTCATTACTCGCACCATATGGGGTAAACTCCCTCTCCTCGCCCCTCGGATTCCTCTGCAAAAGGTTGCCGATGAGACCAAGTTCGTACTGACTGTCGAGTACAGAAGTGCTGACTATCCCCGGGGTTCTGCGAAGGGAGCTCTCAGGCAATAGCTTGATTGCAATGTCAATCCGAGTGCGAGCCAAAAAACACGCCAATTGGAGCAAGCGAGTCGCAACAGATTCCAGGTGGAAACGCTTGAGCGGCTGGTACGGCCCTGATCGCTTCCTGGCAAGAGTGAGAGATGTACTTCGAGCATCCTAGGAACTCATCGCAGCTATGATGTAGCGTGTGGTGGCAAGTCAATACAGAGAATGAGGTAACGTCAAGACGTGGAAGAGCCCATGAAATTAGATGTATCCTATTTGAGATCATGACAAGGAGCCAGACTGTGAAGGCGCACGCTACGAAGCAGGATCATCGCTCAAGACTTGGGAAGACTTGATGTATCGCATAAAGTGGAGTGTAACTAATCCAAGCCCAGTTTACAAGATCAGAAACCTAGACTTCATTCTCCTCTTTCCAGCAGAGCCCGCAACGCATCTTCCAGGCTTTCTTTCGGTCCGTTATTGTCAAGATAACATCGGCGATCTCTTTAACGCGCTCGGCACCCCGCCCCTTCTTTGCAGCATCTTTCTTTTCCAATCGAGTCTCGATTGCAGACCTCCACTCAAAGATACCCGTCAAAAGAATACCTGCGATGCCGAGGATTATTGGGAGAAGTGTTGGAGGACTGGTCCACGAGAATTGATCGCCGCCCCAGGACACTCCAAGTAGGAGGGAAACAATGGAGAGAGTACAGAGAATCATCCCTTTCCAACCTAGCCGAACAAGACCGTGGCGGAAACTGATCTCTGAGGGCGTGATTGGCAATAAAAGTGGCATGGCAACAAGGCAATAGCCGCAGACTGGAAAGTTCAGAGAGAATATCCACGATCGATCGACATATCTGAACCGGGGGCCTCACAATAAGTGAATATGCTCCTGAGAGGTGCCGGAAGAAGGTTTTGAGGTTGTGATATTGTTCTGCACAAAAGATGGAACTTCTTCTTCTTCTTCTTTTGTGGTGGTTCTGAAAGCAAAGAACTCAAGTTTACGTGGAATCTTCAAATTCCATACCAGAGCCACATTCTTCCCGTCAAGTCCGCCTTTTCTTGTGTGGCCGTCCACCGACCATAAAACGCGCCACCTTCTTAGCGGACTGCGACAGGAGCGGCAGCAAATCTTGATACTTCCTCTTGCCTCCTATGCCTCCTTTACCAGAACCGTTTATGCTCCCGCAGGAAGACACATGTTCAAATTTGGCAGCGCCTGGATTCGAAGCCGCGGGCTCCACCTCTCTGACCTCTTGTGTGATGCGATCTTGGATCCTTCGGATTTCGGCCATCCTGCGGTTGGCATCTGTGCGCGCTTCTTGATTTTCCGGATTCGGGCTCAGAAACGAGTAGAACAGGTCCGTGGCGTGGCCCTCCTGATCGGGTTGGGTGGCTTTGGTCGTTGGAACCGGGAGGGACAGGTCTTTCATCATGTTGCAGAAGAAGACCTCTTTCGGAAAGGGAGAGAACGGTTTACCGTCGTTCAGTCTCTCTTCCTGTTTCTTCCTTGCCAGTCTAGCAGTTTGATCGTACGGGGCAACTTGGTCCTTCTTCGGCGGTGTCTGTTTTGGTTTCTGTGAGTTTTCCCATTCAGGGAGGTGAAACTTTGCTTAAAACGCGACATAATGGTTAGCCATAACACTCGGAACACTCCACGGCTGCTGCTGAACCTACTGGGAAGCTTTCTTCTGGGCTCCCAAGTACCCGTGTTTCCCCGTCTCACAAGCCTCGCGCAGACTCGATGCACGCAGTGCTTCTCCAAGTACGTTGCCAGATGTTCATCATCCACGGTCCTTCCAAGGTAGTATTCCAGGTTGGCATAGTTCTCGTATCTCGCGCCCCACTGGATCACCTCTGTAGCCGGCTGGTCAGTGAATGTGAAGCTCAATCTGCAGCTTGAACTCACCAGATACATCGTACACCAAGTCTTTCACGGCGACGTAGGCATCGTTTCGCCACCCTTCTTTCTCGTCGACTTTGCCATCGAATCTCCCCAGATCAGCCCTTCCGATTTCGGGAAGCCCTTGGTCTGGTGGACGCGTCGCAGCTACGACGTAGGCCCTCATCCGAGCCAGGCGCAGCAGGGGACCATCACTGCCTTCTTCTTGCCCAAGGTCTACTGTGGCATCGGTCCCGGAATAAGGGTTCAGCTTCTCGACGAGCTCAGGATTCTCTCCAGACTCTTCAAGAGCTGAAGGTGGATGCATCAGAACCTATTCCGGTGCAAGACAGCGGGGGGGAAAAAAAGGCTCACCTAGCAATGAGTAAATGAAGTCGTGGAGCTTGATTTCTCCGTGGCGGACGACGGTGGGCGAGCCGTCGAGGACCTCGTTCGGCCTCGTTTCGAACCTCTCTTCCACCACGATACCAATGTAGAACTGTTCCAGCACCTGCGTGGCAACCTTGAGGTTTTGTGCGTGATGCGTTTCGAAAACTTCCGAGATATCTCGTCCTGCGTTTTCGTGCAGACATCTGAGGCCGCCGCGGTGGAAGTCGGTGTAGTCTGCGAAGTCTCGCTTAGTCGACGAGCGACTCGAAACAGGGACGCGGGAAACTCACTCGTGATGTCGTAGACCTTGGCGCCAATGGCGACGTACATGCCCGTCTCCTTGAACTCGTGTCTTCGTAGCGATCTCTCGGTGAAGATACCCAGGGCGTGCTTGTCGGCCTGTCGGTAGTAGTTCGAGCACACGAGACCGATCCGGAACGGCACGATCCCGTCGACGACTTCCTTGATGGAATAGCCCTCCTTCTCAACCTCGGAAGAGGGATCTCCGCCCGGGATGCTTTTGAGCAGCGAAAGCAGCTTCGCGTCCGAGCAGGTTAGGTCTGCGAAACGTGAATCAGTAAAGGGTGAAGACGACCGCACAGCTCTCAGATATCGTACCCGTTATGTCGTAGATGGAATTTTGCAGGCGAATCCTGAAGGGCCTGCCGTCCTGGCCGTCGCAATCAGCAATGTCGCCAGGCCGCGTCGTCCTCAGCAATCGCCCCATCGGCAGCGCCAGGGGCTCAGCTTCGCGAAACAGCCTGGTCGCCTGTCCGGTCAGTGAGAGACCGTACCAGGTCCTCTCCACCATCGTAAGCCAACGCTCTTCCGTCACGATGCCGAGGGTCTTGCAGACGAACTGCATTTCGTATATGTCCCTGTCGTCGCCCGGGACGATTATCAACGCCCTTCCTACCCGGGCCCACTCGTCGTAGAGCTCTGCTATGCTGAAGTATCGGACTTCGTGCGGGCGAGGTTGCCGCCCAGCCGGGACAGCTGCTCCGGCAACGCCGCTCATCGCCCGTGCCGGCCGAGGGCGCACGGCGGCGGCATGCGCCGGGACTGCCCAGTCTGGCCGGGACTGCTCATGGAACGGCTTCGGTATCTCGTCTGCCAGATAACGCTCACCGACCGCAGTGCCGTGGGGCCCAAATCTGGGGGTGACCTTGGCCCAACCCTTGTCAGCACTGTTACGAAAGTCCCACAGATCGCTTGTGGTTCCGTCCTCCCATTCACCTGGATACTGGGGCATCCGGAAAGGAAAGTCCAACCAAGATTCGTATCCTCCCTCGTGGTCGAGGTGAATACGAATGTCGAGGTCTTGGCAGGCCTGGTTGAAAGCCGTACGCAAGCCTCGGGGCTCTCCGCAGTGCTTTTCGAACACTTTGTAGCATGTTTTGGCGAGATTGATGAACGCCACGCGGTTGTCGAGGATTTCAAAATCCGATTTCCCCATGTGCCGATGAGGAAGCGTGAACTTTGGGGAAGCCCACCTGCGAGCATGCAATTTCGAGGTGATGTGGCGAAGATCAGACATCTCCTCTCCGCCGCACCTGTGGCTTCGTCTCACGCTCCATGGGTTGGGAAGATCTTCTCTGGTCTTGGGGCTTGTTTCCGGGCAGGAAACCTCGTGTTGACGCGCAGGCAGAGCAGCTGCCATCAAGTAGCCGATGGCTCGGAAGAACCATCCCATGGGTGAACGCTCGGTGATGAAATCCAAGTACGGCCGCAAGTTGCCGTTCTCGTCTTTTATACCTTCGTATACCTTCATCGGACGCAGCAAATCAGCTATGATGCCGACCATCGCATGCTCGTCGCGCGTGCTCCTGCGTTTGAAGTGTATCTCGGTGGCCTCGTACAGCAGCCGTCGGAACTGGTGATAGCTCCACGGCGTCATCTGCCACATGGCGTACGCGTCCGCGAACCACGGCCTGTGTCTTTTGTACCGCTTGGACGTCGCGGTCAGGCTGAGCGCCATTGTCTCCAGTGGTGTGCGATAGTGGCCTGGGGGGTTGAACCCAGCCGTCCAGGCCCACTGCGTTGGCAGATCCTCGGCCGAGGAAGACGTGTAGAGGTTGTCTCTCGAGGTGATCAGGGCTTTTGGCACCCGAAAGGCGAATGGCCCGAGCCTCCCGATGGTTCTGTCCCAGAAGGAGCGCGAACTGATGGCCGTGAACCAGAGCGTGGGTATCGGATACTTGACAGTTCGAAAGTAGGTCGGATGGGGGTATCCGTACGTGGACTTCCAGTCTCCCGCCGTGACGTATGGCCAAGGAGAGAGCGCCGTCATGAGGGACGCGCCGTTCGTGTACTGCCAGTCGCCGGCGGTCACTTGCGATTCCAAACCCCACATCGTGCCGCCGGTGATGGCATTCTCGATGGAATGTCCAAGTTCGGACGCGCACTCGTCTCTGCCGAACTGTGCGGTCTGTTAGCAAAGAGAAGAAAAGAAAAGACTGTTCATGTTGTCCCGCCATCTTACGATTTCCTGGTCCTCGTCAGTCATCGGAGGGAGGTTTTTAACATGTACTCGGAGCCGATTCATGATTTGGTGCTGTATGCAGCGTGAGTAACTGTTCCATCACGCGCTCTGGACGCAGCAGGATCTCGGAAAGAAGAATTTACCGCTACTTCATGAATCATCTGGAGCGAGAAGAGTTGGTCAGCGTTTCACAGCAACGGAACAAGACAGGCTGAGAGATGGTGTCGTGTAATTACCGTGAGAGCTTGGACACAAATTGCCGTCTTCTTCGCCAAAGGAGTTGCCGACGGGTCAAGGAGTGTCCGCATGTAAACCACGTCGAGACCTATCGGCAGTAGTTGTCGACTATCGTCTGAGCTGTAGAAACAATGCGCTACCCCTGCCACGGTCGTTCTTTCATGTTGCGCGCTACCCCACGACGCGTCTTTGAACGTCCACGCGATGGGCGTGGAGAAGAAATGGTTTTCCAGCAGTCTTATAACCTCTTCCGCGCTTGACGGTTGATAATGACCGTCTGTCCTGAAACGCCAGATCGTCTCCTGGTTGTTCGATCCGTATGGGATGTCGACCTTTGCCGACTCAATACCACTGAGGTTTTGGGAGAGCAGCTGTTGCAGCCTGCGCCGGTTGGTCGTCAGAAACAGTGGCCAAAACGTCCACGCGTACGGCGGACGAAGAGTCGAACGAGCACTTACCAAGAACCGTGAGCCGCCATCCGCATGATGTTGTCCGCCATCTGGATACACTTCCTCAACTGGCCCCAAATGGCGTTGTCGTCCACCGTCCAGAGCTTATCAGGCATACCTGTCAGGACTCGGTCCTGCCTGAAGTTGATGGACCAGCGCTCTTTGCGCCACATTGGGAGCCAGCGGCTCTCATCCACCCTCAGCTCATCATAGTTGGGATCCCTCGATCTCTGTCGGCTGTTCGCGGTATAAGCCTCGAGTCTGGCTATGACGGCAGCTTCGTACGTCTTCAGTCCGAACTGGTTTTCCTTTTGCCATCGTTCGGAGAGGAAGAGGTCGTCCAGTGCAGCGGGATTCGGCTTCGGTATCCCTCCGGGAGTGACGAGCAACTCTTCTTGAAGGGTTCTCGGGTTGACCGTCGGATACACGGGATCCATCCATGACAGGCCGTTTCTAAGGGGCGGGCGAGTCGTACCAGCACCGTAGAGCCGGCTCCACGAGGTGGCCGGCTGGTCCTGGAGGTGGGCGTTCTGAGCCATGAATGTTGGAGTTTCCGAGATGTTGACCAAAGAGATGTGGGTGAAAACGACAGGGTGGAATTTCCAAGTTGTCGAGAAGAAAGTTCCGTGGAAAGGTGGTGGGCTTTAATTGGAAATGCGGCGAGAAAAGTAATGAATGGCATGTAAAGGTATCAGTGTGGATGGGAAACGCTGAACAGGCAGAGGAGTCCTTCATACATCAAGGGGAAATACTTCGCATTCACCAAAAGTCATTGTCGAGGGTTCAATGGCATACGACAACAGAGTCGAGTTCGAAAACGGCGAAATAAGCACAGATAACACGTCAAGATGAGAATAGCGTTTGACAGGGAGATATGAGACAAAGAAGTCCAAATCTTCCACAAAGCAAAGGCTTCAGGCTTTTAACTGATTATAATAATAGCAATCCTTTTCTTTCATGCCCACTCCTTGCTGAAAGGGCATGACCACGTCCCTAGCAACAGTCGAGATCGTGATCCCTGAACGAGCCGGAGACTCGGGGCTCGAGTTCTCATGCCTCCCAAGTCAGACCATCACACCAACTCATCGTTCTCGCTCGATGAGTCTCATATTCCACGCCTCTGGGTTCAGCAGCAACACATTCCCACACCACCATCATCATTCCATACGCGATCGCGATGAACCCCCGCGATGCTTACTTTCTCCGCCCCAGACTCCCCTCAGCGGAAGGCCTCACCTCAACACCACATCCAATCCCGTGTCCATCGCCATCAGGTCTCGATGACCTGTTTCTCAACGAAACGAGACAACTTCTCGGCCTCGGTGGTCTGCGCGCGTCTGAGTCTCTGCTGCTCCAGGAACTGGACGCCAACGCACCAAACGGGACTTCGTCCACCGAGCGCGAGAACGACTTCATCCGGGTGAACGAAAGATCCTGGTTCAGAATCTTCCGCAGAGAGAAATGGGCTAGCTACAACCTGCCGTTGTCGGGGTTTCCAGGGAAGATATTCGACATCGACGACGACTTCATTTGGGGACGGTTGAGTCCGGCGATTGAGCTTGCGAACCGCATACTCGGCCAGGCGCTCGACCACGGCTGGTGAGTTTTCCTGCGTCTTTGTCCATGTGTGACCCCTCCAGTCATCTCTAACGGGACAAAATTCCAGGCTATCGTCGTTCCTCACTCGAGATTCGATAGAAGCCAAGACCGGCGTGTCTGCCACGGTAGACGGAAATCGACACAGCAACGCCACCATCTACCGCGTTATCCCCGTTCCACCAGAGAAAAGACAAACCAGGCAAGAAACGATAGCCGCTCTGGATGCTGTCACGAGGAACACTTTCTGGGGGTTCCACCACGTGGATGAGGCTGGTGGTCTTTTGGGAAAGACGTTTGGACATCGTCTGGAGAAGCGGGGGGTGATCGCTCAGTGGTGCACCATTAATACTGCCGTGTTGAGGGGCCTGTTTGTGAAGGACACGCCTGGAGATCCGACGGGGAGACAAGCCATCTTTCAAACTGCTCTGATCGTATGTTCAACCCCGTGCGTACTTGGTGGAATTCTATGTTGACAGGAATTGAAGATGCTGCATGAGCTCATGGTGCGTCCCCAAACCCGGAATCATGTCACCCGTATGCTGACTGAGGACTGCCCTCGTTTATCAGCATGCCATCTCAAGAAGGCTACTTCTTGAACACTCAGCAAGACATGGAGACGGTCTATGTCGAGCATGGGAACTCGTAAGCGCCTAGTCCTTTCTCTACCCAACTCTGAGAGATTCAACTGATCAGAGGGCTTACACAGTTCTTCGACGAAGAGAGGTGGGCCGAGGCAGGCTACTCCTTCGAGATGAACTTCTTTGGCACCTGCCTCCGCAACACATGGGCCCCGCGCAGTCCCAGGTTCGCCTGGCAGGGCATAAGCAATCCGCAACCTGGCTCCGTAGGACAGTTCCAGTACTACGGCGGATGGAGTTTCGACGACCCCTTCATCGAGGAGCGGCGGGGCATCTCGGCCGATGTCCCGTCCGGATTCTCAGCCAGAGACTTTTGGGACGTGAGCGTGAAGAAGTACGGCGCTGCGGCCCTGAGATTTGGGACTGGCGTCACGACGGCGACACGGGAGTACGCCGGCGACGAGTGGGCCGCCTATCGAGCGCACGTCACGGACGGGGACGTCGGCGAGCCTGTGCGATCGAGGAGGCTCGAGTTGAGGCGTCTGAGGCCTTGGTACAGGGCGGAGTATGCCCAGTGGTGCGAGACGCCGTTCGCGCTGAGCGAGATGAGGACGGGACTCGGTGTCTTGTTCAAAGCTGGGAGGAGCATCAAGCATGAGTGCGATGCCCTTGCCGCCGCGAAGAGGATGATCTACCCGTTGGGCGTCGCCGACGATCTCGATCGGACGTCGACGCGGGCCGGGGGGATGGCGAGGTGGTTCTTCAGGGCCGTTGGGTACTTGGCGCTCGCCGCGCTCCCTGTGAGGAACGACGCGCAGAGGTGGGAGGACGAGATGGTGGGCGAGTACCCCGACCGTCTCTTCGCGGGTAAGGAGTTTGCCGGCCCGGCTGAGTTGCTGGAAGAAGCTGTGAGGTTCGGACGGAGGCGGAGAGAAGGACAGAAGAGCAAGAGCCGAGGCATGTCGACGCACGTCAGGGACTCGTGTTTGTATAACGCTCAACTGGCTTTCTGGAGGTGGAAAGTCGGAGGCGTGGTTTGCGATGAGTTGGTGAGGGAGTTTGAGGCCGCGTTGCGAGCCGTGAGGGTTGGGATAGATGCGTCTCCCTCGGACGATGCGTGGGTGGACTTCGACTTTCGGTTTCCTGAGTACCAGGGAGTCGTCCATCGTCCGAGCGGATGGGCAGACAGAGAGGAAGAGGATGAAGAAGATGCGGATTTGCCGAGGTGGGCTGTCGCGAAGGCCGGGGTTGCTGGTGGACCGGTGGGACAGAACAGGATCAGGTACTTGACGCCCGGGGAGATTGGTGACCATCAGGTGTTGGGGGGTGGTGCGAAATGGGTTCTTCGGGCATGCGATGATGAACGAGAGGTGGACGTCTACGATGTCAGCAGTTCTATCCAGGGCAACGCTTGGGACAACGGTACGAGAGACCGGATTACCATCCCCGGACCCGAAGGCCACCTCGTTGGGCGCATGATCCGTCGAGAACATTACGAACAGCTTTTCAACCAGAAATCAGTCGGTAGAGCCATGCTCTGGCGACGAGCAGAGGACATAAGGATCAACGATGGAAGAGAGGGACGACCTCGATGGGTTGCCTTGGGCTCAGACGTGTTTGACATCACGGGTGAGGAGGTAGTCGGGAATTCTCGGAGAACATTTTTCTAATGCTGTTTAGACCTTCAACTCGACCACGACGTGCTCGACCTTCAGCAACTACTCAGAAGCACGCAGAAGAATCCTGTCATGGAAGCCATGGATCAAGGCTACCACCCCAACATCATCATCGAAAACCTTCGTCCATACCAAATAGGCTGGACAAGAAACCACATCTCGGGTTTTAGACGGAAATCCCGGATCTTCACCATCGATGAGGTGAAATGGTACGCATTTCAGGAGACGGGGATGTACGTCATAATCAACACTGGCGTATATGACTTCACGGGTAAGAGACACTAGCATCGTTGGAGAGACAGACTGACGAGACTCTAGATTACCACAAGATGCACCCAGGAGGAAGCTCCATCATCAGAAGGTTCGCCGGCGGAGACGCAAGTATGGCTTGGCACGAAGCACACGGGAATCCTGCATCTAGGTTCGGAGTGGACGTACATGGAGTCCTCGAGGGCTTGCGTATTGGCAAGATCGTGCCTGAGCAACCAGCCAACCAGCCCCTTTCGACATCACAGATCCGGATTCGTGGCCTCATATTTAGCCGCCCCGGTAAGCAACCTCCACCAGATAGTTTGGCTTACAGGGCTAACATAATATGTAGACGTTCCCGCTGAGCGATTGGAAGCTTTCAATGGGCTCGAGGAATACTGGGGGACTGATTGCACTCATGCCCTGGAAGAACAACAGCCACCGGCCGCTTTGGACAGGTTATGGAATTCTCCCGACCTTGTCACGTCTAAAATCGTCACAGCTCCCGAGGAGAAGCCTTTGATGTCTTATGAAACCCTCCAGAAGATGAACGGTGAAGAGACAGGCCGTCGCTCCGGAAGAAAGCATGGCTTCAGAGATTCTTACATCTCGGACGGGCAGTTCGTATACAACATGACAAGTAAGTCTGCCGTCGTCTCAACGTCTTCGATGCTCTTGCTGACTCGCATCGCAGCGTTCATCAGGTACAGCCCGCCGAGCGCCGAGCTGCCCATCCTGAGACAGCTAGCCGGAAGGTCCCTGGGCAACTCAGCGGACGACGCGAGAGTTCGAGCCTGGCTACGGGAAAACCACCGACATCGTATCATCGCTCGGCAATCATCCACGCTGGAAGAAAACCCGACCTGGACGACGAGAAACCGGCTTCTGCCCCGCGCGTCAGGGCCCGAAGCCGTGACCGAAGTCAATACTGCCCCAATGCCGAAGATGACGTGGAGTCGGGTACTACAGGGTGACGCCGACAACCCCGGTCCGAAGACTGCGGTCAAGCCGATTCAGACAGCAAGCGCGCAAGCAACACGCGGTGCAAGGGGGAAAAGCCCCTCATGTGGGAGGGGCGGCGTGGGCGGAAATCAAGGGAGAGGTGGGAGGCCGTCCAATTCGATGAATGGTTTGTGGTCTCAGCCCAGCCCGTCTGGAAATGGTAACAATACGACAAACAACGGTGCAGGGAACGAGGACTCGGGTTGGACGTTTGTCAGGGGGAAGAGCGCAAACAGAGGTAGAGGAGGACTTTGGAGAGGGAACATCTAAGCTTTGATGATTTTCAAATGGTTTGATGATGGGAGCGAACGAGGACCGCAAGCGTACGGACAATAGACAAAGAGCAAATGGCAGACCGTTGGCTAAAAGAATAATGTTGAGATGGCGTGGCAGCTCGATGCAGACAACGATCAATACGGACCAACTGACAAATGTTGCGGGCAAAGGCGGATGGATGCCGATGTTCCACAAGGACAAGCACGTCACGGCCTCGGAGCAGAGGATAATCTGTTTTGTCGAATAGTAACCCTGATTAGCTAGATAAACACTCAACACCAACAGGAAGACGTACCTATGGGACCAGCTCAAGCCACAAGAACCTGAACAGGAAGTAAAATTTTGGCCTGCAACCGCAGCAAGCAATTCAGGTGGACCCAGTCGTGAGGGAATGCTCACGTCCTCTACCAAACATCTTTCGTCAGATCATCAATATCACCACATCAGGGTGGGTTCAGGACACCCTCTCACATAAGAATTGGGCAAATTGTGAAATGTCTATGGCATGTATTGCCGTCTATTTACTCTTTCTACCTCTTATTCTGCCCCAACATTCCCTTTCGCCACAGGAACCTCTTTGCTCGCCTGCAGGATCCTCCAATCCTGGAGCGAGATGGTCATTCCTTCATACGGCGAATCATTTCAAAGGGGAATCTCATGGGTGCTCGTCAAAAGAAATCATAAACAGGCCCGTAACCATGCAACCCGCGTTACCGAAAAGACTTTTGGAAGGCTCGTAACAAATGGAAAGGAAAGCGACCGTCATGGCGAATGATTTAGTCGTCCTCGTCGGAGAAGACCTCCTCACCACGCTTGCGGCGGGCCATACGCTCTACAATAAAAGTTAGCAATCTGTATTGCGCCAAGTCGTCTGGTGGTTGGAATTCTGGACTTACCCTTCTTCTTCTTACGGGCCTCGGAAGAAGTCAACTTGACCTTCTTCTTGGTGTTAACAATCTTGTTACCCATGGCATCGAACTTGTCCTCCTCTTCACCCTCGTCGGCCTTGAGACGGGGACCAGAGCCCTGACCAGCAACCCAGTTGTGGCCGGAGGGAGTCATCTTGCCGTCCATGACAGCCCAGACTTCCTCAGTCAAGTCCTTGGTGAACTCGGCAGAGTGAGTAATGATGATGACACCACCCTCGAAGGACTTGAGGGCCTTGGACAGGGCACCGAGAGAGTCACGGTCGAGGTAGTTGGTAGGCTCGTCAAGGACGATCAAGTGGGGACGCTGCCAAGAGCAAGCGGCGAGGACGACCTTGACACGCTGGCCACCAGACAGACCACGCATGCGGGAGTGAGAAACCAGCTCGGCATCCAGACCGAAGTTGGCGCAGTGGGACTCAATCTCCTTGCGGACCAGGGGACGGAACTGACCGGAGGCGAGGGCCTCCTTCATATCAACGTCGGCAACCATCTTCTGGTGAGAAGCCAGAAGCTCGGAACGAGGCAGCCAGGCGTTGTCGGCGGACATCATGGGAGTCCAGCGCTCGTTCTTCTGGCCAACGTTGTCACCGATGGCGAAAGAGCACTCGTACTCGTACGAGTTCTTGAACTTTCTGCGAGAGTTGATGCCGATGATGCGGCGCTGGGTTCCCTCAATCTTGAAGATCTTGTTCATGGCCTCCTCATCAGCGTCGGTGATGATCTTGTTGGCACGGTCCATGGTCTCACGATCCTCACCAGTCTGGAAACGCCACTGGATGTACTCAGAGGGAGTGGAGTCCAGGTGGTTATCGATGTGGGCGAAAGCGTGCTGCTTGATGTAGGCGATACGGATGTTCTCGTGCTGGTAGATCTCACCCTGAGTGGGGATGAGCTCACCAGTGAGGACGTTGATGAGAGTAGACTTGCCGGCACCGTTGGGACCAATGACGGCAATACGGGAACCGAGAGAGCACTGGAAGGTGATGTCCTCGATCTGGGGCTTGCTGGTACCGGGGTACTGGAAGGACATCTTGCTGGCACGGAGAATGGCCTTGGCCTTGGTCTTGACACCCTCAAGGAAACCGGGCTCGGGGAAGCGGAACTCCATCTCGGAGGCACCGAGCTCGTAGTAGGACTTTGCCTGGGGGTTCTTCTTGACGAACTCGGACAGGTTGCCACGGTAGCGCTTGAGCTTGAAGCGCTCGTAGTGGATGATGTGCTGGCAGACGTTGTCGAGGAAGCCGGAGTCGTGGGAGACGATGATGGAAGTGCAGGCAGAGTTCTTGAGGTACTCCTCGAGCCACTTGACGTTCTTCACGTCCAAATGGTTGGTAGGCTCGTCGAGAAGCAGGATATCGGGGGCCTCGAAGACAGCACGGCACAGGGCGAGCTTCATCTTCCAACCACCAGAAAGGGCAGAGATCTCACCCTTGATCATCTGGTCGGTGAAGCCGAACTCGTTGAGCTTGGCCTCGACATCAGCCTGGGAGGTGGTGACACCTGCGTCCTTAAGCTTCATCATGGTCCAGTCGATGGTGGTCATCTCAGTGTCAGCGGAGTCCAGGTCGTGCTCGACGAAGACAGTCTTGACCTCGCTCTGCTTGGGGAAACCCTCGACCTGTTCGTTGTTGATGGCACGCATGAGAGTGGACTTGCCGGAACCGTTGGGACCGCAAAGACCGTAGCGCTGGCCACGCTTGAGACGGAGGTGGGTCTGGTTGAGCAGGATCTTGGCACCGTAGGCGAGAGAGAAGGTGCAGTTGCAAAGGTCCTCACCCTCCTCGTCGTCTGCGTCACCAGTCTCCTCCTCCTCGGCACCGGGGGAGGCCTTCTTGCGGAGTTCATCAACGACCTTCTGGGAGTCCTCGTCACCGACGACGACGGTGACGTAAGGCTTGAGGGCCTCGGTCCAGACGGCAGACTCCTGCTCCTTCTCGTCGATGAGCTGACCGGCGATGGCGGCGATGTACTCGAGGACAATCTCGAGCTTCTCGGCGTTGGCCTTGTGCTTGGCAGGAATGACCTCCTTGAGCTTGGGGAGAACGACGTTGACGTCGGAGTCACGGCGGACCTCAGGGATCTTGCCGTTGACGACGTTACCGACGCGGATGAGGGTGTCGAGGGCCTGGCGAGTCTTCTCACGAGCCTCGGGGTCGGCCAAGTTCTCGTAGTTCTTCTCAAGACCGGGCATCATCTTGGGCAAGAAAGGAGCAACGATGTTGGGGTCGTCGACGAGCTTGCACATGTTGTCGACAATGACGGCGGACTTACGCTTGATGGCAGTCTCACGCTCAGCGAGACCACGGTCAAGGAGGGGAACCATGAGGGCAAGGGTGGGCTCCTGGACCTCAGTGACGAAAGTGGTGGCACCGAGCAAGTGAACGGTCTCGGGGACGTTCTCAGGCTTGGCGATACACTTGATAAGCTCAGGAATGAAGCGCTCGATATCCCTGTTGACGATCAACTGGCAGATCTGCTCCATGGTCTTGTAGGCACGCTCCTTGACCTCCTTCTTGGTATCCCACATGGACTCGGAGACAACGGGGATCAAATCGGGGACACGGAAAGCGGTCTGGGCGGGGGCAGTGCGGACGACGGTCTCGAGGACGTCGAGAGCAGCCATCTTCTCCTGCCACTTCTGGGCGTGAAGGAGAGAGTCGGAGACGGGCTGGAAAACACCCTTAACGGCATTGGGGTTGATGGCCTCGGCGATGGCGAGGGCAGCGGCCTGGGCAGCATTCTTGACAGCGGCGATCTTGTCACCAACGGCGGCGAGGACGTTGGGGAGGAGGGCAACAAGGAAGGGCTCGACATGAGCGGAGACCTCGGAGTGCTGGGCAATGGCGGTGATGGCCAGAGCAGCCTTCTCACGGGCAGCGGCGTCCTTCTTGTTGTTGAAGAGCTTGCGGATGGACTCGATGCTCCTGCGGGGAAACCCTTGTCAGCATTGGGGCTCCAGTAAAATTCTTGTGTGTGAACCGAAAATAGCTCAACGATGAGTGGTCAGGATGCGCCAGCTTGCAGATGTAGCGGGTCGGCATGAAGGCCGACTGAGACGCGGCGGAAGTAAAAAAAAAGGGCCAGAAAAAAATTGATGTGACTCCGGTCGCATCTGCCAGATTTTTTTTCTTCCATATGGTGTAGCGGTCGGAAGCGGGAAAAGAAGGCAAAAGAACTCACTTGGTGGGAACATCCTGGTCCTCGATGCGGCCGTTCATGAAGGAAGCCAGAGCGTTAGCAGACTCCTTGACGTCGGCAGTGTCCTTGGAAACGGTGAGCTTCTGGAAGAGCTCGTCAAGAACCTTGACGGATTGAGCGTTCTCGGAAGACATTATGGCGGTCGGGTATCAAGTCGATCGAGATGATTTGGTGGTCTTTTTGGTGATGAAAAAGTCGCAGATCCGAACGTCTAAAGCGTCTAGATGCGAAAGTTTATGCTCTATCGTAAACCGAAAAGCGAGACTGGTATCGTGGGTGAAGGCCCGCGAGAAGAGACGACGACTGGAGGATCGTGTTCTTCTGCTCTATGTTGGCGCTTCGGAGGGGTGTCGCTGTTGATCTTCTTGCGAAGGCGGGGTTGAGCAGGGGCAGCAGAAATGCGCTCTTAACAACCGTCGCAGACAGGACGTTGTAAAAAGAAATCAAATGACTGATTTGGAGATACGTCTGGAGGAAGACGAACAGTCCAAGAGAGGAAGAAAAGGGAACGGGAGGTAGAGAGAGGTTCGAGAGGAGGAAGAGGGAAAAAAAAAGGAGGAGAGGGGGAGAAGAGGGCGGCGGGGACGAGTTTTTTTTATCTGGCCTGGGCCAATTTTTTTTTCCTCAGTACAGTTCACCCCTCCATATTCCCACGTCCCACTAAGAAAAAAAGCCAGCCTACGGTCCAGGGCCTGCTTTATCGCCTCTCTCCCACCAAAAACCTTTTTTTTTTTCCTCCCCTCTGTCACACTCTGCGAGGTATCCCGGCGACGGCGACGCTAGCGGCAAAGATGGACCCACACTAAAAAAAATCAGAAGCTGCGGAAACCGTCCACTGACTGGGTGTCATTGTCTCGAGCACAGCGGTTCCCCTCCAGTAAGAAAAAAGGCCCCTGGCGGGTAATGGCTTATCGGAGGGGTTATCAGACCCCGCGCTAGTCCCATAGAGGACAGAGGGATGAAGGCGGTGAGGGAAATGCCCATTCATTCATGCATTCTGGCATTTCTGGCCTTTTTTCACTCTTTTTTTTTCTTCCTTCCCTCAGGCAGGGCAAAGGCAAGGTTGGGCATTTACCAGGCCCACGGGTGGCCATTAGCCCATTATTTTGCCATTTCACGTTGCTGCCTCTTGGTTACCTCGATGTTCGAAAAAAAAGTGGACGTTGCTGCCTCGATGCAACTGTTGGCTGCCTTTTCCCGGAAATTTTGTGTGTCCATTTCCTTCTTGTTGAGCTGTCCTTCCCCAGGGACCCCAGTGTTTTTGTAAGTACCTTTAAGGAGTCTCACACAGCGACCAACCAATTACTCCGGGCTTGGCTTGCAATATCAAATTCGCTGTTCGTCGCAGAAACAACATAACGCGGCATTGGTGCCCAGCCCCCTGAAGCTTTAACGCTGTCTCGAAGTCGCGGTGTTAACCTCCGAGATAATTCCCGGTCATTTTGGTTTCTCCCTGAACCCCGAGTGTTTGAGAAGGCTCGGACTGCATCGTTTATGCTCTTTCGGCCGTGAATGCTTACGCTGCCTTCCACGTGTATGTGCTGCCTTACCGCTTGCCATCTAAACATCATGGAGCCGGCATCCATAATGTCGTCAACATCCTTCCCCCAGACAAAAGGGGGGGGTAAAGAAGGCCGTCTTCCGTGTACTACCGCGACTCTCCCCTGCAGCCCCCAAGCCGTCTGGGTCTTGGCCGGGGGATGGTATTGAACCGCCAAAAAGAAAATATCTCACAATGCGAGCGACGTCCCCCCAAGAGGCGTCCGTCCGAGACAGATCTCACCGGATCACTTGCGCCTCGGCTTCGCCACCCCGACTTTGTGACAGCTCGACGGGCAAGGTCATTGGGGGCCGGGCAACACAGGCACATGCGAGGAACGGCGTTGCGGCGCTACTATGGTATACCAGAATCCCAATCCTTCAACAAATTCAATTGACTTTCCCATGGGGAACGCCCCGTTTTGTTACACGTACTGCCTCCGGCAATCCTGCTCTAAAGATTTCCGTGCGTGCGGCTTTTCGTCTCGTCTCAAATTATTTCCCCCCCCCCGGCCCCCCCCCCCCCCCCCCTCCTTTACTATTCTGCCATCATTCTTTCGATTCTGGGTTTGAATCTTCCCCCCCCCTGTTCGCCAACGGCAATCGCGCGTCTACACTATGGAAGCCGGTTCTAGGTTCTTTGGCGTTCCGGACCACTCGGATCGTCCCTTTTTGCCACGGCCTACCCGATTTGCCTTGATTCATTCACCGCGTCCGAGTCCATCTGGCACGTCTGGGTCTTTGCGCCTTTGTCCGCCTCTTGACTCAGTTTCTGGTCCAGCCTGGCGAGATGGAATCCGGCTGAGACTGGCTCAGGCTGCAAGGCAAAGGAAGCCAGGCCATTACTAGTATGGTCAGCCAGATCAACGAATAGGCAGTACGTCTTGTCTTGTCTCGTTTCTATCAAGCCTTGAGTTTGGTCGTATGCCTTCACTGGACGGCGACATGCCATATCCAGTGTTGCTGGTGTTGTTGGATCTAGAATTGAGAGGCACCTATCATTAAGTTTGAGACTTGTTACTGCCTTTCTATTCTGGTGGTTGCATGAAGGGTCAGGAATCTGTGGTCTGTGTGTAATCCTTATTTGCAGGGCGGCTTCCTGACTGCGCCTGTATCTGGCAGGCACACCTACACTTCTTCGTTTCTTCTTCCTTTCCTGTACCCTAGGCTTGCGACCAACGTCGTTGATATTGCCGTCAGCCTGAGTTAGCGACCGGGACCCCGCCATCGTGAAGGATGACCTGAACGTATCGATAAGCCTTTAGAGCTACCTAATTTCACTCCACAAAATCGTGGGGCCCCGTAGAAACTTTCTCTTTCTCTTCTATTACACTAAGTCCGTTATTTTCCAGCCGGGCAACGAGGTGCCTTAGCAAGGCCCGCACGCCCTCCCGTCCTTCTGACCGCCTGGGAGGGCAAGAGGGGTTGATAATGGATGAGCACTGTGCGGCGTTGGAAGACTTGCTGCCTGGCTTTCGAGGATAGCACTTGTCAAAAGATTTCGCCACAGTCTCCCCGGTTTCTGCCCAAGGTCGCCGCCTTCCAAACTAATGTCTCTGACCCACCCCGGAACCGGCTTTACCTTTAGTTCGGCTGTTGTGCCTCTCCCCCCCCCCCCGCCAGCAATGGAGGAGCTCCGATTAGCTAGCTCGATGCTGTCAACATGAAGCCATTCAGACCTCTCTCGCCCACGCAATCGACAGACTCCCACAGAGCCTCGCCGCTCCGCTACGAGTTCAACGTTTCTAATTCCGAAGTTTCGCACTCTCTTTCATGACTAAGCTACTAGATCCGACGTTCGGCGATCTCTGGTCGCACCACCGTATCCCTGCAGCCACTTCGCCCGTGAATGCTCGATGCGAAATCAACCAGCGGGCTCCGCATCCGACATTTATTGTCGAACGGTCTCATCCAATCATGAAAAGTGCTCTGCCAAAGTTGGAGCTAAACCTGACGTCAACCTGCTTCGGGCCTGTCACCCAGGGGTGCTAACCTCGAACACTTTCCGTCCTTGTACACGCGATGTCCAAAGATGATTAAAGAACACTCAGTCGCCGAGAAGCTTACACGTCAGCTCCCGTCCCCTGTGTTTATGCTTCGCAGTTGCAGCTCACGAAACAATTGCCAACGATACCCTCGAAGCGTGCTCTAGGTACGATCCCGACAAGACCCACCTCGAGGCCTACGAATCGGACGAACAAGATTATGCTTCCGGACCGGAAGTGCGAGCCAGACTCTGATAGAGACTTTTCAGAGTTGGGGATTGCGACCGGAAGCCCTTGTCTGATAAGGAACAGGCAGCTCGCGAGGCATGCTGCCGCAGCGCTCCATCGCTTGTCATTACATCTGCTGCACCGTATTCTACTTGTCGGTTACTTGTCGGTCGTGTCGAAGTGGCTGTCAATTGCCTGGTTTATCGTCACGTCGAGGATGGGTATATCTTGGGCCAACGAAGTTCCTTTGCTACAGCTCTGGTCCACTACCTTGTATCGGGGTGCTGAACGTAAGGTAACCCCCTTTATGACGAACTACTACGTTACAATATGTGCACCCTCTGGTTATGTTTCTGAAGCTCCGACTCTGCAACTTGATGCTCTGGCTCGATATCGGCCATTGACACTACCACAGGAGGTCGCGATGGTTGCCCCGAAAAGCCAGCGGCCATGGGCTTCGGTGGAACACCTCCGTTATCATACCCTGCACCGACCGCACAATCAGCACCATACCAAGCCGCGCTGGCTGCAGCTTTCCAGATCTCGGTCACGTCGTCATGCATGGGAAGCGTCCAGAAAAGCCGGCAGTCAGCAGGCTCATTCACAAATTGAGCCGGAGTGCCATCCGCCAAGTTACCCCGCAAGATCTGGTCTCGCACATTGAGTCGAGCTTCTGTGCTCCGGCGAATGGGCAAGTCGGAGAGCTGAGAAAGAGACGCTCTCTGATCCGCAGACACCGATGCGAGCTCTGATGACAATACCAGCTGTGTCATGTTCCAGATCCCGCTGTACCGCAAAAGCTGGGCACCTTTGACCCCACCAACTGCTTGCATGGGAGTCTTCCTCGGCCGGCCGCCAACTACAACGGTCTTGACCTTAGCTGGGATCTGCATCTGGGCCGTAAAGATCGAGCACGTCGAGGCGCAGAAGCCATCTGTCAACAGCACGATATTCTCCGGCTCGAAAGGCCGGGTGAAATTACGGCGACTGCCATAGCCTGTTATGTCGATTCCAAGTCCAAAGGTTTCGTTGACGGTGGTTAGATCGTTTTCCAGGTCCGGTCGCATGAGAGCTGTGTAGCGGTCACCAGCCCACATACGGGGTGCAAACTTGGCGTCGAAAGATTCGAATCCCTTCCCAGACACATTCAGGTCGTTGCGATAATTCCACCAACTCTGGGACAGGGTCACTGCCTCATAGCTCGGGGAAGATCGGGGATCGATGTTCTCACTAGCATCGGATACAATCTGAGCCATGGCCATGAACTGGTCGTTTTCTCGCCAGCGGGTGAAGCCGTCCTCCTTGACATCTGGAAAGAATTGGCGGAATAAGTCTATCCCCTGCAATACGTAACCGCCGCCATTCATTTGCAAGTCGATGACAATTTTCGACTTGCCTGCCATTTTGCATTCTTTCAGAAAAAGCTCGACCGACTTCTGGAACATCCTTGGACTGTATGGATCAAAACCCGATATGTATAGCACGGCGACATCATCGAGGCCGTTGCCTTGCAAGTAGTACCCCGACACTTTTTTGTCGGTGCTACTGAGGACCGGTTGGGGGTATCCTGTGAGCTGTGCGACTTCTGGCACCGACGCCTGAGCTGCAGGTCCAAGTTCATTCGGCTCTCCAGCGCAAAACTTCCGATAAAAGGACTCTCCGTCCGTGACACCCTCGAAGCTGGCTTTGATGAAGGCGATGTTGGTAGCGGACTCAACCTCTCCGGTGTCGAATGTGGCTGTTGTGTTGACGCCGGGATACACGTATCTGTGCCAGCCGCCGGCTCTGAATAAGCCAGACGCGCTTCCCGCGTTCAGTTTCGCCTTGGAGAAGAACATGGCATTGTATGCCGCGTCCAAGTCTTGGCTACCGGAAGCCATGTCGACGAGTCCCTGCACAAAGTCGGAAGCGTCCATTCCGTTCAGTCGAGTGATCACCCGGGCGCCATCTTGCTTGGTACCAACTTCCTCCAATTTCTTGATGACTGGCAGGGACGCAGGGTCTTTGCTGTACGAAACCAGCCCGAAAGGGCGGGCATATTCGAATACTCCCGTCAAAGCATCTGGCATGAACTGGAAGTGCCCATCTCGCACTTGAGCAGTCATCAAGAACAAGTCTTCTTGGAAAGCCAGCTCGCCATCGTACTTGTCTGCGGCCAGGTTTCGTCGAATATTCTCGAGGTGGCCAATGACGTCGAATCGACCAGGCTCGTAATTCCTCGGTGGGTTCTTCAGGTATGCGAGATCTGACTGCCACTCGACGTACGGTCGAATCGAATCGACCAGCTGAATAGCATCAACTTTGTGAAGAGGGACCGAGTTCAAGCAATCATACGCTAATTTGGCCGCGACGGTGGGGACGGCGACTAATATCGAGTCAATAATTCGCAACGTAACGCGATTCTGGGACTTTTTACCTCGAGCTGATGCCTGTGATGCCCAGCTGCTACTGACTAGAGCACATGCAGTCTTTGTGTTGCCCTCGCTACTAGCACGAGGAGTGACTGAGGTTGTTACGAGGGTGGTAAATGAGCTTATCACCTCTGACTTCGTCTGGCCCGAGCAGGTGGTTGATGTTGGCGCAAGCCCGGTGACAGTGGGCGTGACTGGGTCCGCTCTAGTCGCGACGCAGGAACAGGCGCTTGACAGACGAGCTGAGACGACATCGTGTGACGAGCCTGTACAATGTTCAGACGCGAAATCGGGGATTTTGGTGCTGACTACCGGCGCTGCAGTGAAGGTTTCGCAAAAGGCTTGAGCAGAGCTGAGGCGCCCTGGAGTCTGGGTTGCAACGAAGGCTCGGAGGCAGTTGTCGGCTGCGCATTGCGTAGCGGCGAGCGTCGCTATCGGAAGCAGCATGAATACAGAGACCAACATTGTCGGATTTCGCGCTTTGTCGAAGTTACAACGAACGGATGCTGACACAGTGGCGATGCAGCCCATTCATCAGCAACTCCTGTGCCGTCTTCGGCCACCTATTTATGGCTGGCCTTGTCTGAAATATTCCTCTCGAACTCGCAATATCCGCACCTTTGTCGAGATTTGTTGAACCGGACCTCCAGAGGTAGAGTGGTTTGCCTTCATTTGATTTCCACCTCGCAAACCGCACCGAGAGAGCATTGCGCTCTATTTCGCAAACCTGCAGGTCACTCGCCATGAAATATCTCGTGTCCATGTCTCCGCAAGCTGTAGGGTGCCGTCGTCAACCCATGTTTGGCCCAAGCCCCCTCAATCTCTCGCGTGGTGTCGCACTCCAGTCAAGGGAGACCGGAATCAATGGTTCACGCGAAGTACGACCCTTCTTCACGATTTGAATACTCTCTGAGTGGCAGAATCAAGTGATTCTTCCCTGTCGTTTGTGCAAAGCAAAGCACCGTCCTTGGCTCTTGGATTTGTGTTTGCTGGGCTGCAGTGTCAAATTCATCCGTCCTCTCCCTCGTGGAGGCCGGATCCATTGTTCTTCTTCGGATTGACAACTAAAAACACAGATCGAAACTGCGGTCGACCCCTCAACAGTTTGACAGGATCGACAAGTCGAGTTCATGTCTCCCTTCGTACTCGTGAGCAAGTCCTCTCAATGTCGCATTTCCGTCGCCTGCGTGGCACAACAGAACCTCAAAAAGGATTTTTTCGTTTGACATTACGAATCCTTTTCATTGTCCTTCTCAGCTGTGCTTTGATCAATTCGAAGCTAGGAGACTCGATGGGTGCTAAATCCAAAAGTACCAGCCCATACCATCCGCCGCGATGCCACAGATGTCTTTGAGCTTCCCCTCGCCGACATACCATGTAAACTAGTGCAGTAATCTACGTCGAAATCAAGCTCCGGTTTGCTCAACGCTGATCAAATGACAACTATCCACGTTTCTCTCGTGCAAACCTTAGGCGCGTTGGCTTACCACTTACCCATCGTGTCGCAGTTTTGCAACCTCAAAGGCAGATTGCTAGCCGCCCATCATGGCTCAGGGCCCGTCTACGAAAGGTGATTACGACACCACGTGGTATGAACGCAGTAGCCGCGAGTATCCTGATGACGAGACCGTCGCCAATGCGGCTTACGCAGCCGAAAACGCGGTGAGAGGTAGCGACAAGCTGACCGAGTACATTGCGCGGCAGAGACCAGGAAATCCCCACGCCCCTCTGATGAATGCGAAAATTCCCAAACCTCCACCAAAGCAGAACGCACAAGGACTTTGGAATTACGTCGAGTTCATCCCGGAGTGGACGGATCCGCTATGGATCGACCCCGTATTAGAGATTGAAGGCTCTGGCGCCCAGGAGCGCCTTGTCAGACCGGATAACTTTTTGCGGTACCTGCGTCCAGCGCAGCTTCTTATGGACCAGATCAAGAACCCCACGGAAATGGCTCGCAGATGTGGTGTCTTTCCTGGACGCCAGGATGGTCGGTCTCGGATGACGCCAACTCGCAGCACGTTCCGCAACTTCGCATTCGAGGGCATCGAGCGCGCCGGTATCAATGGCGCATACATTACGCAGCAGGCTGAGGGCATGGCACGACAAATGGGCCTCTCGGGCGTGAATGAGCTCTTGATTGAGTACTCCAAGTTGGATGCCCGGATGCCAAACCCGTTGTCAGAACGCGAAGAGTACGTCCTTCAAAGGATGCGAGAAATGCAGGAAGATGAAGATTGGCAATCCCTGTTCTTCCTAGGGTTAAATACAAACGACGTAAGCTCCTGCTCTTGGCTTCCAGGTTCCTTAGCCTTTGTCATGTTGTTCTGAAAACTTTGGCAGCTTGTAAGCAGTGGCGTCTTCTCCTTGAAAAACAACCATGAAATGAAACTGGAAAATGACCTGCATAGGTGAGGCGGATGGATCTTTATTCGTAGACAATTGGGTCTTTGACTGAATGGATCATAGGTATCTTCTTCGCGAAAGATGGGCTTCGACTGTCGATCGCGGCACAGAAGAAGACTTTCCCAGACTGGTCTACCGAGTCGGAGATCGGAAGGGGGAATGGGATCCAAAGGTAATACGGAGAAGCTGCGCCTGCGCTTTTGTGTTTGCTGACGGATCTTACAGACCAACGATCACCTCTGGGAACGCCTCCAACCAGCACTGAGACTGGCATCCCGCATTTTAAGCTTTCTCGAGGCCAACGACCCGTTTTGGAAATCGCTATTGGACATCTTCAACAGGATGCCCGTTCCGTTCAGTCGAGATGGTCGAACGATAGGCCAGAGAGAAAAGCACCCCCCTTACACCTTCTCGAAGACTCCCATAACCGGCGTCAAGCCAGAGATCAGCCCGTCCTTCTACACGATATGCGACCCTATCAAGGAGACTGAAAAGACTTTGAACGAGTGTGTCGAAATCAAAATCGGCAGCGCGTATCACGAAGCAGGGGAAAACGCCCGTATTCCGACCTCGGGTCTCACTTATGGCCAGATCTTTGACGATGGCCACGTTGGAGATAAGATCATCATTATGCTGGCCGCTGAGACGGTGTACCCGCTGCTTGTTGATGGATATAGTGACGATGAGCGGTTGGTGGCGGCTTACTACCTCGCAATTACCTTGGTTCACGAATTCGGCGTGAGTTTCTCCCCTCTTTCCCAACACACGTTCGCACTAGAGAGTCACCGCAAGATATATCATGACATAGTGACTGATTCAACAGCATGCTGCTCATTATGCGCATTATCGTTGGCTTGTAAAGCCGGGTCCGAATACAGTAGATTACTTGAAAGACGCCGCGGAATCCCAAGTATATCTCAAATGGATTGGCGGCGAAATCTTCGGCACGGGAACTGGTGACCTAGAACCCTTTTACGAACAAGAAACCAGGGCCGAGCTAGGATATGCCTTGGAAAACCACGTGTGTCATGTCATAACACAGCATTTTCCATCTGTGCTAACAGTCGGCAGCTCTTTGGTGGGCAGAACTGGCCGTTGCTGAGCGACTGCAAGACCGTCGCCAAGCACCTCTACTTCATGCCTTTCGGCATCCTCATGACACGATGGCCGACAGCCCTTCACGCGAGGCGTCCACCCAACTCCAGAACCAGGAACGACCCCGCCAGTCTGGTTCTGAGAACACCACCCATGGTAGCTGCCAACTACAGTACTTGCGTGCAGGTCTCGCAGATCGCACGGTTCTTCACTGAGGAGTTCTGGAAGACGGCGGTAGAACGCTATGGGAGCACCGCTATGCGCCTCAACTCCGTTGCGCCGGCTAGAATCATCCCCACCATTAACGAAGACTTCATAACGTGCATCTTCGACTTGTTGCGTGGCGGGGATGAAGCCATGTTCGCGGCCTGGCCGAACAATCTCGGAGACACAAATCCGGTGGTCAACAAATTCCTCGAGGTGCTTACTGTGGAGTATCTGAGGTTGACTGTTACGACGTATAAATGGAAGCAGGATTTCCAGGCTTGGCCTTTGAGGTATAAGACAATGCTGAACATGGTAATGCAGATGCAGATCATCTGCGAGGAGGCTCGGATCTCTCATACGCACAAGAAGGCTTTGGAATGCAACGTAGGGCCAGACGAAATTTCATCCTGGGAGCGAGAGGTGGAAACGAATTATCGACTAAACGTCATGACCCATCAGAGCACCTTTGGATATGACGGCTTCCAATTGCCTGACAAATCGGCTCAACTAAAGCCTCTCCAGGACATTGGTGCAATCGATCAAGCGAAATTCTGGGAAATCCTCGATGATATAGCGAAATTGTCTCCCTCGCGGCTTCGAGAAGTTTTGGTCAGAGCTCATGGGGAACTCCAGTACGAGATCCACATGGTACAAGACTTGTACTTTGACATGTTCAGCCTCAACGACGAGGAAAGATGCAAGTTTGCTTCGCAGAAGTTCATCGCAGGCAAGGATGGACCATGGAATCGTATCAACCTCATCATACGCCTGCAAACCGATGTTCTGAAAGTCCTGAAGGACCTTCCTAGATCAGAAGTCTCCGTCGATATTGCGAAGGAATATTGGCCCCGATTCCTGTCGCTTCAGCAGGTGGCCAAGGAACTCCGGGCGTGGGCAAAGGATCTCCAAAGTGTTGGCCCGCAAAACTGGGACAGGCTGCTGCCCCTGATTCCGTCGATAAGCAACTCGAGGCGCCCTCAATCGGAGAAGCTGTACAAATTCGCGCAGCGCGAGATCGACCTCATGCCCGCCGCGGAGGTGCAGAGGATCGAGGAGATGGTTTCTCGCTTCAAGGCTCGTGCGCTGCCCATTGCGCAGAGGGTGAGCCTGGACCCGAAGAGAAACATCGAAGACTTTGTCGCGGACGTGGAAACGAAGCTGAAGGGCAAGTTCGGCGACATACTCGAAGATGAACACGACGGCCCCCCAGACGATCCGCTCAGCCGGGTCATCCAGCGCAGGAAGACGGAGAAGCCGGGCCCGAACAGCGGGAAGCGGGTCAAGTACACGAATCCGCCGATTATTCGACCGCCGACACTGCCGCATCCTCCGACGATCACCGAAACCTCCAAGGTCTCTCTCGGTTTAGACTACAGGATACCCAAGTATTCACAGGCGTCTACCAGGAAGACGAACGACCGCGAGAGGAGCAGAAATGCAAAGGACACCAACGCGTTCACTAATTTCACGCCGATGAAGTTCTCGGAGGCGAAGCCGTTCGACTTCAACTTCGGGTCTACCTCTCTGCCCGTCCTGCCGGCGCCAGAGCCGATGTTCGGCGTGCAGAGCACGGGGCCGAGCTCACTTGGGCTCTTCCCCGCCCCGTATGGCCTCACGGCCAGCTTCACGGAAGACTTACAGCTTGAGGCGAGGATGAGAGAGGAGGCGGCGAGGGCGCCAGCAGTGGCGACGACGGGGCGTCGAATTATGGCGAATTATCGGGATGATGGGCTGCCTACGACAGGGGAATCCCCCGATACCCCGGTGTTTCAGAGTAGATTCAAGGATCCAGGCGAGGTGACGCCGTCGCCGTGAGTACACAGGTCTGTGGCAAGGACACTGGCCGCGGATGCCTGAGGAGTCTGTGGCTGTGGGAGATATTTCAAGGCTACGTTGGGCTGGGTCATTCACTTTCATGCTCCATTTGGTGTAGTTTTGAAGCGTTTGTTTATGTCGATATCTCTCAATCTTCACAGCGATTTGTTCTCAACCCTTGATGCTTGAGCTTCAGGTCAAATTCCTAGCTAAGTCGCTGAAACCTGTCGAGACTGTCCGCGGGATAAAGTTTAATCCCGGAAAGAGGAGTAAAGATCGACACACGTAGCCCATCAATCTCACCATCCTCCATGGCCACCGAGACAACACCCTCTCCAGCGAACATCAAGAATTTGCCAGTCGGAGAAACAGCCAAAACCTCATGCAGCTCTTCTTCAGGATCCCTGTAAAAACAAGCCATACATCCTGCATCTTGCAGGAGGGGGGGGGTCTTCGGAAAAGTCGCCGAGAGCAATGATTTCGGGGTGAAACAGTCTGAGGACAAGCAGGAGGCGATCTGGTTGGGCTGGTGGTATAGGGAAGTTCTGAGGCCGTGGTGTTGATTGTGCCTTGGGCGTTTCGGGGGTTAGTTGGTTCGCGGATGTTGTTGTTGTTGTTGTATTATTTAACGCCCTTATTCACCTCTAAGAGGCATAAGGCGTCTACGCCGGCAGGCTGCTAAGGATACACATCTACATACAATAATAAAGAGTAAGTATATATTTTAATAAATATAATTTAGATATATATTTTGAGGCCGAAAGGCCTCATAATGTATCCCCTATATATAGTATAAAAAAGTAAAATATAAAAATAGTATACACATAGAGAGGGGTAGAAATATTAATAGTAATAATAATTAATATCCTTTATATAAGTAAGTATTACTTAAGAGATATATAGTAATATAATTAATATAGGAGAGGAGAGAAAGAGTATATATATATTAGAGGTAAGTATATATAAAGCTAAGTACTAGCCCTCACGAGGGGGTCCAATATTAGTTTAGTGGCTAAGAACTAGGGTAATTTACCTAATAAAGACTAGGACTTACTAAATTAAGATAAGAACTAAGGACCTTATAAGTAGGGCTAATCCCTCTATTAAATAAGTAAGTAATTAAATACTCTCTAGTTTTAGATTAAGTGGGTTCTTAATTTTATAGTACTAAAGGCTAAAGGGGGATATACTATTATAAAATATAGTATCCTGGGATATAGTACCTAGGGGGGTACTACTAAGTTTATTATTAAGCCTATAGTAGTTCCTTGGATAGATCTTATTATAAAAATAGTTTTAATATAAGTATAAAATAAAGTCTATTTACTCTACTCTTAATTATAAGATTATAAATTATTTATAGGTAAATTATAATTAGGGATTTTATACCTTTTAATAGTATAATAAATAAGTAGGAGTCTTATTCTTATTATATAAATAATAAAGTTAGGTATTTATATAGTTATATTCTTAGTAATACTAGGTAAAATCCCTATAACTAATTCTAGTTATTAATAATTAATAGAGTTCTTAGTAATTAAGTATATAAATTTCCTTAGTAAGCCTAATAGAGGTTAATAAACTAAGGTTCTTATATTATAAGTCTTTAAGGCTATTTTACTACTAGTTTAAGAAAGTAGTCTACTATTATTCCCTAATATATTACTAAATATAACTTTATATTAGGGAATATATATAAAAGTTATTTAATTATATTATTATACCTTATTTAGTTAGTTTATCTACTATCTTATTACCTAGTATATTTATATATCCTAGGGACTACTAGACCTCTACTAGTATCTTTACCTAGTGAACTTTCTATTAGAACTAAAGTATAGCAGCCTATAATAAGGTAAGTAGTACTCTAAGTAGGTAATTAATAATTACTTAGTTATTAAAATATATTATAATACTTATAATATTAAGTTTTTATAATTAAAGGGTAGTAGTTAATCCTATTATAACTCCTTTTACTTCTCTATTAAAAACTTTAATATAGAGTAATTAATAAAAGCCTCCCTTAATAAGGGTTTAGCCCCTATAAATAGCCTAACTATAATTAGTAAACTCTAGGTCTATTTATAATTTATTAGTATATATTATAATATAAATTAATAATTATACTTAGAATTATTATATATAGTCCTCTATTATTATTATTTTATTTTTAGTAGGGCTAGTATTTCCCTAAAGTAAGTAATCCTATTCTAGGAAAACTAAATAAGTAAAATATAATATATATACTACTACCCTAATAAGTATTATTAATTATACTACCTTTTAAAGGTAAAGTAAATTATAAATTATTAATTAGACTACTAGTGGGTAATTCTACCACAAAGTCCTAAGCCTTATTATGAAATATTATTTAATTCTATTAAGGAGGATAATAGTAGGGGGAGTACTAAATTCCTAAAGGAGGTAGTTAACCCTTATAGTACTCTACACTAAAAGGTATCCTCACAAGGTAATATTTAGTACTACCTAAATCTTCCTAATAGCTTCTTTGAAACTACTTCTAACTGGTGGGTATGTGTTTATCTGGGTGTGGTGCTTTGCGGCTGGCTTTGTCTACCCTGGGTACTATATCTCAGCACTGAAGAGGACTTTTGGGATGATGATAGAGTATATTACTTTGTGCATAGCCAGGGGAGGGGTGCCTTTGGTCACCCGATTGAGTCCCTTTATGTGCTTTGCGACCGACTTAGTGGCCATAGTGTGCTCCCTGACGTGGCACTAAAAGGAGAGTTTCTTGTTAAGCCATATACCAAGCCATTTGATACTAGTACTAGGTTCAATGCACCTATCGCCATGCATCAACATTGGGGCAGGCTGGGGGGTGAGTCGTAATTCGCAGCTAGCTTTATTAACTAAAGAGTAAGAGTTACTGTCATCTTCGGAGCTGAATGCGAAGCCGTTTTATTGGATCTATAAGCTGTCGTTCTCCCTAGTCCGTCGAACTCGAGTCCCAATCAGACCAAAATGGCTGCTCCTAGGAGCGTATTACCCTAGAACGGAAATGCCAGTGACGCAGCAGTCATATCAAGGAAATTATAATGCTGGTGATCACGAACACTATCTAATGAGCTGGCTATTATAAAGGTGAGAGCCCATGGTGCTCTACTTCATGTGACAAAAGTGAACAGTACACCAAACGTCAGACGTTAGAAAAAAAAAATTGAATCATATGCATGATGAGAGGTTTCCAAAGATTGCAGCCCGGGAGATTCGAACGTCGGCTCTTCGAACGACACACCAAATTGGAACAAATTGTTGGAACAGAAATTGAAACTGAAACAACTGAGCCGACGGGGAACTGATGTTCCCAATCTGCCCGGGCTTGCCAGCAGTCGTTGTAACGGCACCCATATAGAATAGAGGCCTGTGAGGGCGGATCAGTTTGTCGTGAGAGGGAGGGTGTGGAGCAATGGAAGGCGTGAACATCACAAAGGACGGCAGAGGTGTGCCATAACCAATGCCTTCCAAATGTCTGAGAAATCTAATCTATATTCATGGCAGGCAAGAAAGAGCTCACTCCACTGGAAATGGGAAAATGCAAAAGCATTGTAGTAAGAGGTGGAAATATGTTTCCTGGGAGAAGTCCTCAATCTTCTAAGGGAAACGGAACATAGTCATAATTCAGTGTCGAATTGGAATGAAACGCCAAAGACGAAACAAAACAAACTCAAATCATCATCATGTCCGCTGCTCTTCATCTATCTCCTCATCCTGGTACCCTGATACTTCGCTGCCCTCGTCGCGGTTGGAGCTGCCGCCCAGGAGGTCTTGGGCATGGAACGTGTTAGTCATAAAATGAAATAAGAACCAGTGTAAGGCAACCAGAACCAGTGTACGGCAACCATACAGGTTGTCCGCCGCCAATGTTCTGTAGCTCTTGATGCTGTAAACCTGGCTTGTAGTCAAACTCGATACTTGCAAGATGAGAAATACATGCAACCTCAATACCGACGTCGTCCGTCTCAATGTTGGCTGAAGAAACAGTCTGAGCGCTTGAACGGGCATTTGCAGTCATCTTGACATCACTAGGCGGAAGGAGAGGGCATCTATGATGTCCCAACGAGCATTGTTCTCGGACTCGCCGTCAATGACCAAGGATGAGCTTTTGCTCCATCGCATAATGGGAGCCGAGAAACATTCCGGCGACGGTGGGACGGGATGAGGCTTTCGAATGGGGCACCATGCTTTGCCCAACCGGCGAGGAAACAATCCACCAGTTTCTCCCGGCATCGACCGGACTCGTTCTGTTGGGCCATTTCCGCGTCGCGTATCTCGGCAAAGTCTTGCCGGAGCGGATGATGTGAACTTTCGCCGAAGATCTCATTGCGCCGCTCGCCGCTTTTCTAGTATCCTGCAAGCCGGCGAGAAATGCGCTGAAAGGTGAATCGGCTATCCGTTCCTCTTCCAGTCTGGAGGCGCGACGTCCAAGCCCTTTCATTCGCATGTCTTCGGCAGTCAAGGCCTGCCACACGTATGCTGACATGCTGACATGGGTAGTTTTGCAACTGCAGCATCGCTGGAGGATTGGGCCGCAGAAAGCCGGACAATATTTGGCGGGCGGACAGTCGATAAGCACTGAGCAGTTGTTGGCTCCAGGCGAAAGCAGGGCAATGGCCTTGAAACTTTTGTTGGCGATGTGCCAGGTCTGGCTTGGTAAGGTTGTGTTGGCGGCACGAATCCTCGGGCTCATTGACATTGACTTCGGCGAGGTATTGCCCTTCTATGATTACACAACGCTTGTGAAGTCCATGCGCCAGCTTTGTTGAAGTAATCGTCACAAAAGCACTTCGTACCTGCTAGACGGTCTCGCCATACAAGACACTGGGCCTTGGGAGGTGGCATTTGAGCACGCATCGCGACAGCTGCAGTATTGTTGGCCTGCGCAGGCAATCTGAGATCTCGAGACATATAGTTCTGTTTTTTTATAGCTGATTCTTGAGATTTCGTCTTCGGTCCTATGCTGCTTGGTCATGGGATTGTCACTAACACGAGAAGTCTCTAGTCGTGCCGCACGGGCCGTGCTGCCCCAAAGTCTACGGCGCCGAGCCCCACTTTCCCGGACCCAGCCATGACCGGTCCGATCCCGTGGGCCCGAATCCAGGCAGCACAGCGTTTTAGCACCTCACGGCTTTTTTTGGGCAGTAAAGCTGAATTTTGTGGGTATAGGCTCGCTTCTGCAGTCGTTCGGGATTGCTAACTGGCGCGGGAGGCACAGCGGAGGTGGGTCACCAGCTTGAATTCACAACCATCTGTTTCCAGATGAAGGATGTCAAGCTGCCTGCCGGGTCGGCCGTACCAGCGGGATCCAAACTGGGTGTGTTTGCTCATGCCATGTGGGATCCGTCTGTTCAACCCAACCCGGACAGGTTGGACTGATACCGAGTGCTTCAGAAGCGACAGCAGCAGGGCTAAGACGACCTTCATCAACTGATTCAACTCGCTACCACCACCCCGCAGCACATTGCCTTTGGTCACGACAAGCACTCATGTCTGGAAGATTCTTCGCTGCCAACGAGATCAAAATTGCGTTGTGCTTCCTCCTGATGAACTACGATTTTAAGTTGACTCCTGGTGTCAAGCCTACTCCTTGGGCAGCCGATATCCTGCTTGACTCGGATCCGACCGCCAAGGTACAGACAAATTCGACGCCGCGAGCCCGAGTTGGATCTCGTTTCCATATTGAAGGTTCAGTCATAAGAGGCGAAGTCCTCGTACTACATTAGAATTTCGTAGTTTCAGTAGCATACTGGTGAGCGCAAATCCCAATCAATTCTTCTTGGGCCTTTTGCACTTCCTTATTGTTAGAACCAGCAGAGCAAGAGCAGGGGAACAAAACATGTGACAAATTCACGAGGCCTCAGGTGTTCGCCTGGATCATTCTTTTGCTGGTTCAAAGGTCGCAAAGCGGTCGTTGACGCGCTACTAGCAACTGGGCTTTATTCTCGATGGATGTACTAACAATTGTACGGTCATCATCCAGCCTGAAAAGAGGCGAAATTTCATGTCTAATCTCTCAGCCAAGTCTCTGAGCAATCACAGCCAGTCCAAGCGCAATAGCTGGCAGTAGCACCATGATGAGTATCAGACCAGAGTCAAGCTCTTCCAACGCAATCTCAGCACTAGGAGACAGCAGACTGAGAGGGAACTTGGGTGGACTGACTCGTCGCCGCCGCTCCGCTCTCTCCAACAGACGCCTCCCGACGTTTGTGACTTCGACCACGACGCGGTGGCGGTAGACCTCGGCTTTATGACGGACGAAAAGCGTTTGTAAATCAGCATCATAAGACCAATCACCATCGCTGACCTTGACACTGATACCGCCGTCGTAATGGTATTTTGGAACGAACACCTCTGTCGTTCGCAGCTTGTCGGACTGTTTCTCGCCGGTTCGGTCTTGGCTGGTCCACTCGAACTCGAATTTCAAAGTCCGAGGATCCCAGTCCGAACGCAGAGGCCGACCAGCAATCTTGACAGCGTATGGTCGGATGATCACGTCTAGGACTCTTCCTCCTCGATATAACTCGTCTTTGGCGTGCGGCTCGTTGGCATAGTCTTGCATAATCTGCCCCGGTATCTCCTTTTCGTCGCCATTAATGACAGAAAAGTCTTCTTGGTTCCAGCCATCGCCGTATTCCACACGGTTATCTGGATTATAATTCCAAAGAGTGAAGCCGACCATGTTATCTTCCATGGCAGAAATAAGAGCGTGCATCAGCTCGCGCTGCTTATCGTAGCAGCCGGTAGCATAAGCTTCCTTGCCGTCGATGTCGTAGGGTATACCAACTTCGCCGATAAGTGCGGGGACGTGGTTGCCCAGCGAAGCTTTTCCGTATTTGATGATGTTACCGATTTGAAGGCGATAGTTCTTTCGGAGTGCTCTGGCACCGAAGTAGAGCGCCTTCAGGATGAACATTCCTCTAGAAAGTCCCTGCACATTGACGCTCATCCACGAGTGGTGCTTACTGAATAAAACGTTCAGATCGTAAAAGTGAGGACCGAAAACAAGATTCCTGGGCCGTTGTGTGTCGATTACCGTCTTTGTGGCGTATTTTTGCTCGCGTGCCTGTTGAACTTCTTTCGAAGCATCGTCGATCCACGGGGGCATAAACTCGTTTGGTATCGGCTCAATGAAACAAAACTGACGCGGCGATTTACGCGAGACACGGTCCGAGAAGCGCTTGAGGAAGGGGGCGTAAAAGTCGCGGTACCACTCAATCGGCGTGCCCTCGCGACCGGGTCGGTGATCTACTTCAAAATAGTTTTTGACGAGCACTTTCGGAGCCTTCTTGGTGTTGTCCCAGTCCCAAGCTCCGTGAGCCCGCCATACACACTCCCCAAGACCCATGTTCTTTGCTTTGGTAGGGAGCCATGCTGACCTCCCTTTGGGATCAACAATCGTCCGGTGTGAGACTCGGGTCGGAAATGGCCATGACTTGACATAGTAGTCCACCTCCTGAGCGTAGCCGCTAGCAAGCGCCAAGGCCTGCGTCAAGGAGGGATAGTAACCGATATGAAGATCCGTGTCATAGTTCCACCCATCGAAGCCGTGAAGATTGATCAAGCCGCGATGCGGCTCGTTCATCGGCTCAAAGCCAATGCATGCTTCGAGGCCCGCAACCTCATCCGCGAGCCGACCGAAAGCTTCAATCAATGCATCCTGCAGGAATTCCCGAACCGACACGGTCTCTTCTTTCCCTCCGTCGGAAGACCGACTGCATCGCAGCTTGGGTGCGAGAGCATCGCCAGCCCAGAACAACGTGGCCATGGTCGACGCAGCAAGTTTCTGATACCCCGATGGCCACACGAAAGGGCCGCTTGGCTCTTTCTCGTTGACCGGCGCAGACGCTCGTCGAAGCTCGTCCTGGCCGTGGACGTACGCGGCGCCCGTGTCCGTGAAGGCCTCGACGTCTAGGCCAGCAACCTCGAACGTCCATCCGGGTGCGCCGCTGCCGCCGCTGAACCTGCTCCAGACATCCTGATGAGCGCATACGAAGCATTTGATGCCATACTCGGGCATGATTTCGACCAATTTCCGCAGGTACTCGATGTACTCGAGGTCGAGGTCAGTCGAGGGATCCGGTCCCGCATGCCCGATCGACTCCCACGTGACGAGGAGTCGGATCAGCGGGAGACCCCATGCCCGCAGTCGTCGGAAATGAAGGGGTGCGTCCTCGAGCGGAAACGGTCTGCCGACAAAAGTCACGGTGCGGTGCTCGAAGAAGCCGTCCGAGAGGTGGGATAGTCCGTTCGGCTTAGTGGGCAGCTTGCTGGCGCCGGAGATATTGAGGCCGTGCAGGGACAGCGCGCGGCCGTAGCCGTCGACAAAAAGGCCATCCTTGAGGGAGATCGGCCCGCCCAAGGCTGCATCGGAGAGGTCGTTGGCAGCATAGTTGGCCGTGGTGGTGAGTGGCGGTGACATGGTCGATTCTGTCGCCGGCTGCGTGGCGATCAGCCTGCTGGATCGATGTGCTGCGGTCTTGTTGTGCGTTACGACAGGCTTTTTTGCTGAGACAGACCCTTGTAGGTTGCCTTAGTCAGCGATACAAGCCACGGAATGGCTGTGTTAGTATGGCTTATCGCGGCCGAGGGTTTCGTGGAGTCTAAATTTGATTCCATCGTGTTGAAGCAGGTGGTATTGAGAGTTATCTATCGTGCGACTTGCTATCTTGTTGAAGATTTGGCTGGTTGAACCTTGTGTGAATACTGAAACATGGATGCCCGGGTGCTGTAAAGTTTGCATACCACTTTGGTCGAAAACTGGGCCTTCACTGATAAGATTGATGAGCTTGATGCGCTCCCGTATTTTCCAAGAAAAGCCCAACGGGTTCCTGTCTGTATCAAGCACCACGCATTAAGGAAACGTGCAGTTGGACATCGATTCAGTCCGTTGAATTGTGATATTTCAACTTTGGAAGCTTCAGGAAGCTTGGTCGATCTCAAAACCAATGGGATGGAAACTGACGTTACTTGAGGGACGTGCTGTGACAAAGCTTCAACCCGTCGCTGTTGAGAGAACCCCTTCGACAACTCAGGACTTGTTATTTTGCGCCAAATTTTTTGACTTTTCAAAGCCATCTCAAACGCGAAGCCCAAAGTTTCTACATTTCTTCCTCTGTTTGGCGCGTTTCTTGAAACTTCTATCGCACGGAGCAAAACGTAGATGTGAGTAAGCAAAAAGGCTTATCCCATCGACTTCCAACCAACGCCAAAAGAAAAACCCCAGGCCCATAATACCTATTTTTACCCCAAATTATTCAGTTTCTAAGCATTTATTTCGGCTAAAAATCCAGCTGACATCCTATAATGCATGACTCCAAATATACATAATGACGGCGTTGGTTGGCAGTCGACGGGATATTGCGTATGGAGAGACAGAAGGGGGGTTTGTTACGGCAGTTCGCAGAGGGCACTGGGTCAAAATTCAATTTTAGTTTTACATCTACCCCCTAGGTAGCGAGCCCTCTAGAGCTCTGATTGGCTTATTTACTAGTAGTAGGTAGGGTTTTTTTTTTCGCCAGCTGGGAGCAGCTGGGAGCAGCTGAGCACAGCTGCAGGTAAGGTTATTAAAGATTAGGCAATTATATCCATACATAGGGAAGTTATTAAGGCAATTGCACTCTAGGTGGGCAGTTATAGGCAGTCACAGGCAGGGCAGTTGCACTATGGGTGCTGTAGTTATGGGTAGGGCAGTTGCGCTGTGGGCGCTGTAGTTAGGGCAGGGCAGTTGCGCTGTGGGTGCTGCAGTTACAGGCAGGGTAGTTGCACTGTGGGTACTGCAGTTACAGGCAGGGCAGTTGTGCTGTGGGCGCTGTAGTTAGGGTAGGGTAGTTGCGCTGTGGGCGCTGTAGTTAGGGTAGGGCAGTTGTGCTATGGGCGCTGTAGTGTTAGTGGGTGTAGTGGGAGGATCGGGAATAAGCCGGGTATTAAGTTTGTGACTAGGGGCAGGGGTTAATCTTTTATGGGCCCTATAAAACTAGGGAGACTTTAACTAGATTTTTCTAGCCAATAGAAACACTTTATTTAGGTAAGCTATACCCTTTTAGGTAGGTGCCACCCACACCTACCGTGAACTTAAACCACCCTAAATCTAAAGGGGAAATATTTTCAATTTTGACCCAGTGCCTCCTGCGCACTGCCGTAGTTTGTACCCCTGACTGGGGCCTAAATGCGCCGCACCTTGTCACGCGTCACTAGTTCCTTATTCGCTGCTGTCACTCAGCCAGACAATGAAGAACCTAGTTTTAAGTGTAGTCCCTCAGTACCTAGTCAACCATTTTCTTCTCAGATTCTCGTCACCACCTGATTCGTCGTATTTTGCAACACTCACAGCCTCAAACTGAGCAACGTAGTGGGCCGCTGGGGCTTTCAAATCGATCAGGATCCGAGAGAAAGCAAGAGGTGCTGAGAAGGATGATGCAGCGTCAGCCCTACAGACAAAGCGGCAACCTCCAGATCAGATCGAAAATATTAAAGATGATCCGTGGATGACAGCCTAAATTTGTAGAGAAGGTGGGCCTCATGCTGTGTTCATAGGTTGGTCTTGTGATCTGATGTGGTCGAATTGACTCCGCATGGTGCTCAACGTCGACTGACGTATCGAAGCAAGAGATGGGTGATAGGGATAACTGATTGCCGAGACAATATACCGTTTAAGCGTCTGGAAGACTCGAACAATCACACAGGGAATTCCCAACGTTTGAGGTGCCTTATGACTTTGGGTTAGAAAGTTTCAATCGGACTTTGATCTTCACAAACCATCACGCAAGCCCCCCCCCCCCCCCCTCTCCCCGCGTGGTTACCTGCTGACCCAGTTTGAAAAACGAAAGTCCCTGGAATCCTCTTAAGGTATCTTATGCGCGGATTCTATTGATTTCAGAGGCTGCGTGATCATGCAAGAACGCACCAGAAGTGCCACGAAATGGCTCAGCTCCTATTCCAATCCCAACGCCGTTCATATTCTCGTTGAAAAGACTTGAAAGAGCCGAGGAGGAAGACTCCGGGAAGTAGTAATTTCTCCCAGAGACTGGTGATGGATTCATGGCCGGTGGTTTGGCTGTATCTTGCCTCTTTATGAGACGTCAATTTCCGCCTCGAGGATTGATTGATTTCTTAATGATGCGTTGTATCTTTCAATGCACAAATCAAACGTGACTTCTGTAGCCTGCCATAACTGCAGCCAGGCTGATTTTTGAAGGGCAGGTTCCTTGAGGGATACGTGATTCCTGACTGGGCTATGTCTGAGGTTGCTATCGTGGAGCTAAGCAAGAGAGTCGCAAGGACTCCGACCAGCCTATCCCACCGTCAGCCGAGACTGAAAGAATACAGCAAGAGATGCAGTCATCTTACCATCCTTTGGTACGTAAGAGTTGCCGCCTCTCGAAGTCTGGTTGAAATGTTCAAGGTCTTCAAATAGGCGAGGCCTTTTTTTTGAACTAAACCCACCTAGATTGAGCCAGCCCCTCAGTAGCTGGTAAAGCTGTGATTCCAGAAAGCCACTCTGGTAAGGGCTGCTGGTCGAATTATGTGAGGACCGTTTCCCGACAATGGCGTCGAGGACGAACTTAGGACAACTTCAGCAAATGCCTTCTGTGAGTTGCGAGAGATTACTGAGTAGCTCACATTCTCAATCAGCGTGAGGAACACGACAATCTAGAACTTCATCACCGGCTCATGGGGCTCTAAGTGTTCCAAGGCCTGGAGTTCAAATTGGAGAAGGCAGTGCATTGCCGTGATCAGAGTAGCCACCACAACCACGGCGCGCTCAGCTGTGCACTATTGGATTTCCTTGATACTGAATCACAAGGATAACAGGCAACTTACACAGGAATCAGCGTAGCTCGTGTCGTCCACACAGGTTGTGATCTGTTGGTCTCGCGATGCCACAGCCAACTTACCCCGGTTGTTGTCTTTGCGCTGTGTTAGACCGGAACTTGCTTCCCATCATGGTGCTTCCATTTACTCCCCTCCTTCCCGTACTCTTCTTGCCCTTGTCTTCGTCTTTCCTTCCTTGCAATGTTGCTTCTAAGCTACTTCCTTCTTAACCTCCCTCCACATTTGATGGCCACGCACGAGACTGACTCCAGCTCTCCAACTTCAATCCCTCTGCTACTTCATTCACGACAAAAGCCTGCCTAGTCACCCACGACGGCTTTTAGCTTTTGCATACTCGCAGTTCTCATTTTGGACCACATCGATTACGAGAACATTAAATATCACCATGTTTCAACCCTTTGATTACATCGCCTCCAGCGACAACGAAGAGAGGGCAACTGCCCGGGCTGCACAGGAGACGGAAGACGACGACGGGGAAGCCACTGATTCCGCCACAACAACCCAAAGCGGCGCCATCGGAAATGACGACTCCAGCGAGGCGATGCCCAGAAGCCCTCCCGACACCAATTCCGCAGGTGACCTGCTTGATCTCCTAGAAGATGCGAGACGCCAGGCCGATGCGGTTGCGGACTACACCCCAACGATCGGCCCTGAGATCTGGTTGCAGCACTTCGAAGAGACCAGCGACAGTCATGTACTTTCTGCCGGGGAGGTGGACTCTCTCATAAAGGATTCCCATATCGATGTCGACGCTGATCGCCTTCGCGGGCTTGCCGAGGCGGCCCGGAACGGAGACGTCGGGCCGGGTCGAAAGGATATCGAATCCCTCCGTTGGCGGACGTAGGGCATAAAGGCCGACGGGGCCAGATACCAGCGAGACACGGCAAAACCTGACGTGGCGTTCGACGTCATGTTCAAAAGGCTGATCAAGATCAGCCGGGAAGACGACGAGGCCATAATCGCCAGGTACAGCGGCATGTCACAAGCTGCAGACACCCTGTGCTACGCCATTGCGACCGATCTCTCCCGTCTCGACAAAAGTTTCCACAAGGCAATGAAAATCTTGAGGCCGCTCGACTTGCATCTGATCAGGGAGCTGCTCCATTTGATAGCCTCGTTGCTACGCTGAGATGGGCGCACCACCTGTGCATTTGCCGGGGCTACTACTCTCCATCGTTTAATCGTTTAATGCTGTGTATTAGCGAAAGTGTATTTTCTACATGGTTAGCGTTACTGGTGCAGGATGTTAGTGGTTTACAGGAACGCCAAGCACTGCAGGATGGCAGACGGCGTAACGCTGTTATTATGAGCCCGTATAACACTGAATTGCAGAGGCGACAATCACTTCTATTGGTGCCAATGAGGAATTGAATCACAAATTGCAGCATTCGATTGGCAATACGTCAGCTTGGTACCCCAATCCAAAGTTCAGACCATGTATGCTGCCAAAACACGGCCGAGGAAGAACATTTCCAGGGTCCGAGGCCGCTGCATCAGGCGGTCGACTGCTATAAGGCGAGCCCATGAGCGGTGCCTCGGAGCTGCAGTGGTCCAATGCCTGCAAGCTCTGCTGGCCGCGATGCCGATTGTCACACCGACGCGTTCTGTGCAGGTAACCTTGTTTGGAGGTTCATGTCGGACGGCTTCAGATCGTCCGGTCAATCGGCGGTGTCCGGGCACCCGGGAGATGATGGTATGGGCAAGTTCGGGCCGGCGAATGCTGTGTAACGGACGCTTGCGCTGATAAGTGACGAGGCGAGTGGCTGGAGGGAACAGAACAAAGAGCAGGCAGCCCTGTTTGATCCAAGGCCGAAAGAAGCCGGTAGCGCCATGAGTGACGGCCAGGATGGTGGAATCCCAATCGTGCGGATGAACGCCTCATTATTCCAGGGTCTTTCCGGGGTCATGGCTGCCGACAAGTCGTTTACTGCTTCTGGGGTCGTCTTGGAGCCGCCTTACAGCCGTCGGTTGGTGCGTGCACAGATGTGTACATGCAGTACGGAGTAATTACCTTAGCGACAGGAGGACGCGGTACACGCAACAATGTAGTGGTTGCCCACCCACATACAGCAAGGCATGATGAACTGTCCATCGGATGTGCCTTCGACTGGGAAAATGACAACGGACGACAGGTGAAAGCGGCGGTAGGCATGGATCGGCGTTTCGGATAAGGCAGTGGTTGTCGGCGGTGCTCTCGTGCCCTCTGGTCTGGAATGCTGTGAACTGTCGGCTCGCAGGCCACCTGACCAACTTTTGGTGAGGCTGATGGCGAGGGGACTTTGATGGTTCGCCTGCAATGCTCAGGCAATCAATCCCAAAAGTAAGAGCTTGTTTTCTTTTTTTTTTTAGCCTCCCAGCTCCTCTGGCCGCATTGCCTGCCTGAAGTCCTGAAGTATCGGATATCGCGAGGCGTTCTGCGAGTCGAGGTTGCGGTCCTGTTGGGGTTGGTCGGTGCTTATTTCCGTTTGTTGATAATGCAGAAGCGAACGACGGGCCATCGAAGCGGCCAACAACAAAGACGGCCTGGGCCTGGAGTGATGACCGGGGGGTTTTAATCATGGCGGTGGGGGTGTTGCCAGACATCCGAAGAAACAAGAAGCGTCATACAGAGTCCTGCTGCATAAGTACTCCGTACCTTGAGACAATCGATCGGTGGGATTGACAAAAGGTTGTTGGAGCCGGGGAAGGAACGCTGGCTTTAGTGTAAGTTTTTGACGTGTGCCATTCTAGCCATTCAGGGTTCTTATTCCAGCTCTCCGTGGGGCCATTAGTCTCCACGATACCGGTGCCGGGGGTTTTACTTACCCATCACACGAAGTAGACTCATCGGCTGCTAAGGTAGCTCTGACTCCACCGATGACTAGACTAAGATGAACCAGGCAGGTTTTATCGCCAATCGCAGGCGGACAGCGTACCTTACCTTCCTCGGGCGTACCTGTGCGTTCCTCACGTTCCTGCCTGCTGAGGTAGGTGCATTGTCCTTGGCTCCTATCATAGTACCTCAGCAAAGCAAGGCAACATGTACCTGTTCATTGTGTACATTTTTGTACATTTTGAGCCAGATAGGTAAGGTCCTTCTGAGCCTTTGGAAGCATCTCATTCATGCGAATTCGGGTTGCCTTGCTTGTACGGGATGTCTGTTGCTGTTGCTGTTGCTGTTGCTGTAGTTCTCTGTTAGTGTTCTCCATCATTGAGAATGAGATTCATCTGAAGGAGGAAAAACCGCATAGTTCGGTTTCCTTGAGTAAAGTACTGCAAGTAAGGTAGGTAGGTACCTTACCCAGCTACCTTACTTTAGTACTGTTCTACCTTCCGAGTTACATACCTTACCTACCTAGGTAGGTAACGTAGGTATTCCACCTTCCTCACCTGAAGTCTTTGTGAAGGAAAAGGTACTGTCTGTCTAGGCAAGCGTGACCTTGACAACATAGAAAGGCTGTCTCCTGCAGGACCTCTCAAAGAAGGCGAACCATCCATAAAAGAGTGAGTGACTCTACCTTGTCTTCCACCCGGAACCCTGGAAATACAACATCCATCCACATCCATTTCACATTCCACAGGGTCCTTCTAAACTGTCGCCTGTTGTGTTTTCTTACGCGTATTTAAATCAAGCCCCGATCCGCCCATCTTCCATTTCCATCGTCGTCGGTGCTGTCCTTGCCACCGTCACCGAATATTACGTCGAACCCTGGAAGCATCATCTAGATTCATCATGGATACCACTGATGCCGCCACCGACCGGCAGACTGGGACTGCAAATCCCGGCACAGACGACGTGAACACCGGCCAGCCCCCTGCGCCCGCCAACAGCCCGCCGAAGACACCCGAGGCCGACCCCAAGCCTGCCGCCGAAAGCTCCAAGAAACCTGCAGCAAAAAGATCCACCAAGAAGAGTGGGAAGAAGTCCACAAAGAAATCCAAAGCATCCACTTCAGCCGCCGATTCTGACTTAGATAGCGACGACGAGGACTCTGATTCCAGCCTAGCCTCTCCCGTTTCCGACGTCAAAGACGCTCTCGATTCCTCGTCGGACGATGATGCTGGGCGCAAACGGAAGCCGAAAAAAAACTCTGACATTAAGAAGTCCAGCAAGGCCTCACTCTCCTCCGCCTCTAAGAATGGCAAGAACTCAAGCAAGAACAAGCCCGTTGGAAGCAATTCCAAGGACTCGTCGGAAAGCGACTCTACCGAGTCCGACGACGACGACGGATTGATCAAGGTTCCCATGACGCATGATCAATACAGATCATTCCAGCAGCTCCAATCTTCTTCTCAGCAGTGGTCGAACCAGTGGCAGCGCGGTAGTGACCTCCTCTCGCCCTTCGGAGCCAACATGGCCGGACACGGCCAGCCTTTCTTGCCCCCTGGCGCAAGACGCGGTCCCGCTAGGATGGCCAATTTGGATGCCGCAAACCCATTCGCAGCCAGCGCTCTGGGGAGGAGAGCTTTGCCTGCTGCGAGGAAACGAACTAAGCTCGACTACAAGCGCGTGGACCAGGTCTGGGACAGCAGCATCCACAACTACAAACTCCAGGACACTACCGAGACCACATCCGACAGCCAGTACGACGGTTACGTTCTCCAGATCAGACGCACTTTTGACTGGGAGGGCAAGTACAAAACCACCATCGTCGACATTAAGAGCAAGATCCTGCGTGAGTCTCTGCAAGACGTCATTGGCAATGTCAAGGGTGTCAGCTTGGTCGACGATGTCCCCAAAATGGACCCCAATCTGCTTTTCCTCTATCTCGAGGATCTTCGTGCCCACTGCAAAAAGCTTAAAAGGGAAGAGCCAGCTAGCACGCACAGGAGAGAACGCAAGAAGCAGCAGAAGCACATCGACGACAAGAGATCCCACCTCAAGGTTCTACTCAAGTACCTCGATAAGGACTATGCGCACGTTAAGAAGAGCTTGTACCCCATGTTGGAGAACGGCCTCATCACATTCGACCTGCTATGGGCACTGTGGAAGCCCAACACTCTCGTATACACGTCCACCTACGGCACCCAGGACGAACCCCGCGTTTTCAAGGTAGAACAGGCGGAGCGTCACTGCAGCATGGTGAAGGGAGATTTCTATTGGGTCGACGGGAAGTATTTCGAATTCGACGGAAAACAGTTCGGCTACGGCTCCTTCGCTGAAGAAATCCCGGAATTCCGCGGAGCTCGAAAAATCACTAGCCTCAACGCATACCCCCTCGACTATCACAAGGACAAAAACTCGGTCATTTCCACCTTGGTTGCACGCGGCAAGAAATTCGTCAAGCTCGGCGGTGTTCATTACCAGACCCATGTCGGCCTCGCATACTACAAGAAGAAGAAGGCCATCGTCAAGGTCAACATCAACGGCCGGGTCATGATAGACCCTGCGGTCCATCGTCGCATCAACCCGAACTACCAAGTGTCAGCTGTGCGCCCTAAGGATCACGATATTCTGTCTGACGATGAGGAAGATGACGACGAAAAGTCTCAGCAAGATTCCGGCGACGGTAACGCATGTGACAGTGGCGAGGGTGGCTGTGAGAAAATGGTCATCAAGATCGTCAAGGACTCCAAGGGTAAGGCTCGCATGATCCAGGTTCCCAAGTCCGAGATGGACGAGCCACCACCTTCCGAGCAGCCACTTGGTCGCCTCGACGACGGCAGTGACAAGCCCGAGACAAACGGCGGCGACGGCAACGACGGCAATAATCACAATGACGACACCACCAAAGTCTCAAAGACGGACAACGAGAAGGAAGTTCCCGATTTCTCCGACGAGGAGTATCTCATCGCCTCTCCCGTCGTTCTCGGATTCTCCTTCTCCGAGAAGCTGTGGCTTGAGTTCACCGTGTCTGGCGTGAAGGATATTCAGTGGAACGATACCGCGTACGAGTCTTTGGTCCTCCAGCCCAAGCAAAAGGACATCGTCAAGGCTCTGGTCGAGTCTCACAAGTACCACGCGACTGAGAGCATCGACGACGTGATTCAGGGCAAGGGCAAGGGCCTAGTCGCCGTTCTTCATGGGCCTCCTGGCACCGGCAAGACCCTGACCGCGGAGGGAATAAGCGAGTTCCTGAAGTGCCCTCTTTACATGGCATCGGCTGGCGAGCTGGGTACGGACCCTCGCTACCTTGAGCAAGAACTGCAGAAGATTCTGGACATCTGCCATGCCTGGGGCGCTATTCTCTTGCTCGACGAGGCTGACGTCTTCCTCGAAAAGAGGAACCTACATGAGATTAACAGAAACGCCCTTGTCAGCATCTTCCTCCGCCAACTGGAGTACTTCCAGGGCATCCTCTTCTTGACGACAAACCGCGTCGAGGTGCGTGCTGATTACTGTCCTTGATTCAAATCACCGCTAACTGTTGTCCAAGACTTTCGATGACGCATTCCAGTCCAGGATTCACATTGCTCTTAGGTACGAGAGTCTCACGGCTAAGGCCAAGAAGGCCATTTTCAAGATCTTCGTCGAGCGAGTCCGCGTACTCGAGAAGCTGGATCTTATCCCGTTTACCGAGGAAGATTATACCAGCCTTGCCAAATATGACCTCAACGGCAGGCAAATCAAGAACACGGTCCGAACCGCTCAAGCCTTGGCCGTTAACAAGGGAGTCCCTCTCAGCATGGAACACATTCGACAAGTTCTTAATGTCCAGACCAGTTTTGACATTCACTTGAAGGGCGGCACTGGCTACGAGGACGCTCTGCGAAGCTATTACTGATTGGCTGGAGCTTATTACTGTCCTTTGGGCTTGATCATTGTTCATGGCGCGACTTGGGTAGGACTCTGGGTTGACTGGACAGACATGCAGAATGAATAGTCCAATAGCTTGGCGAGTATGAAACTATCATCTTTTACAGTTGTCTCTTTGCCTGCTTTGCTTGTCTTGATACCCATCTTCGTTGCCTGCCTTGCTCGTCCCCGTCCTCGTTTGTTTCGCTGGTCTATTCGCCGGGCTAGCTGCTGCAAATAGAGCCCGCGCCCGGGTCGCCTGATTTTCAGTGGGGAACCGCGCAACTTCAACGGGTCATGGCGCCGGGAAGTCCCCGAAGGAACCGGTCTTACCCTCCCGTACAGAGCCGAGAATAAGCCGCCGGCCCCGACCCCGTCAGCACAAGAGTTGTTAAGAAGCTAGCTTCCCCTAAAGTCCTTCTCTTTGGGATCCTCCCTTTTCTTCAGTGTTCGAGATAGAAAATTCCACACAATTGGTCCGATTGTCGTTTCACTTTCATGGCCTCTCGCCTGATCTTCGACCCCCTGGTCGCGCTCCGCGCCGCGCCGCTGGTCTCGTCGACCTGCACGCTCCTCTACGCGTGGGACCAGCACTTTTTCCTCGGCGTCTTCAACGCCCCCGAGGTCCGCCCCAAGAGCGAGACGGTGCTCCAGGCCTACTTCAAGACCTTTTTCCGACGAGGACTCCCGATCGTGCTGGGGCTGCTCGCGATCTCCGCCGCGACGGCGGTCACCAACCTGCGCGTCCGGCCGGACGCGCTCCGGGACAAGGGCACGTTCTGGTGGTACGCCGCGGGGACGAGCCTGTCGCTGGGGCATCTGGCGTACGTCCCGCTCGTCGCGCCGCGCGTGCGGGCTTTGGTCGAGGCGGAGGAGGGAGGGGCGGACTTGAACGCGAAGCTGGACGCGTGGCTGGGGGTCAACTGGATCAGGATGTTGACCACTGATTTGGGGGCCTGGGTTGCGTTTGGGGTTGCTGTTGTTGGTACCTTGAAGGCCTAGCTAGTTGGGATGGTATCGAGATTCGAGTTTCGAGGATTATCAACCGGCTGTGATGAGATTTGAAGACGAGGCAGCTTTGCATTTGGACGTTGTCTTTGCATTTCTGATCGACTCGGAGAAAGCCGGTGATCATCAGAACATGTAAGGCTGCTTCATGTCATTCTTACCCTCTCCTCCTCAATGGACACAATGTTGAACTTTAGAAGGCCTGGCAACAATTATCAATGACGTGAGATGTGGCTAGAAGATGGAAGTTTTCAATTACCTTCTATCCTCTTATTGATCAGGCGTCCTTCCCTGGGCTGGTCTAAAAACACTTCATGTTGGCGATTGATGAACGACATCCCGAGTGGACAGACATCCTGAGGCCGAGACATGGCCGGACGTTCGACCCTCGTCATCTGTAGTGACTTGGTCACACATACCTTGCCGGGAGGCTCATGGCTGTTCGACTTAGATGGTGTTTGTGCTGTTTCAAAAAGGTCGAGGCTCGGAATACGGACCCTGCAGCCTCTTTCAAATTCGACAAATTCTGCGACAACGTGCGCTTTTGTTCAAGCCGATTGTTGCGGGACATGCCACCGTTCTTCATTCTTACATGATTGCTACGGGGGTGGTGAGAAGGTCAGGATCCCGAAGCACTTCGGGCCGTTCAAGATGTGGAAGAAGGTCTAGAAGGCAGCAACAAATTCGGCATGGATCCAGGGCAGCGGGTTGGAGGTCTTGGACCTTGGAGAGAGTTTGGGCGAGGGAACTTGCGAAGCTGGGGCCGAAAGGTCGGGGCTATGTAGGCCGGGGCTCTGGAGATATACCCTTCATCAAAGGTCGCGAAACGGAACTATCTTACGACACCGCTTGTGTTTTGGGGGGCCGATTGGTGAGAGGGAACATGGTAGTATGATGCAGCCAATAGAAAACATCCAACTTAATTTGCTGTCTTAATGGGGAATATAAGACTTGCTAAAAAAAAAAAGTAATCTTTAATTGCTTTGAGTGAGGTTTTTTCACAAGGTCTCCCGCCGCAGAAAGGTAGACGCAGGTTTGCTTTGCACACTGGTTTGGTCCTCTTCCTATTCCTAGACTATCCATTAGCCTCCGATTTCAGGAAAAATGGCAGCATGTGTGTATTGTGATGTTCCTGGAAGAAGCAGTCGTATAGGCGACGCCTGGCCGAATGCAGATCCTCAGTCTCGAGTCGTCTTGTTCGCAGCTCAAGCCTTGCGACTTTCGTCATCACTGCGAGCGAAGGTTCGTCAAGGCCAAGGTTTGTTCTAACCAGATGCCTTGTAAAGACATTCTTTCACATGTCAAATCTTTGTCACTTCACGAGTCAAGCGGTCACCAGCAACTCCGGCAGCTTCGCCAATGATAAAGAAGCCCCCAGCCAACCGGCTCCAGACCGGGAACATAACACAAGAGATCCCAGCCGCATTGAACAGCGGTCTGACCAGGACGCGCTGCTTTCTGTGGATTTTCGAGGCCAACTGGCTACGACTAGCACAAAAAGCCACCCCAGAAAGGTTTCCAGAGCGTGCTTGCGTATTGCCAGAAGCGCGTTGTACTTGAGTCTGAGGAGCCTGAGTCAGGGAAGCAGGTTGTAGATATTGGCACTAAGGCGCTGGAAACTTAGTCTTATCAAGATCAATTTAGAATATACCAGGGATTACCCCAGTTTCCGCCGCCAGAAAACAACTACAAAAGCTTGTCTTCTTGTACCCTTTGCTACCCAGCCATGTTCAGCCACATGGGGGTAATTATTATTAAATTCAGGGGGCGCTCATTCATAGAATAGTTAGTCCATAACCTATAGTTATAAAACTCATAAGTCTTATATCTTAATATAAAATTTATATAGTTCTATAGTAATAATAATGTAATATAAAGATTATTAATTCTAATAATTAATAATTTAATAAGTATTATAAGTATTAACTATTTAAAAATTTCTATTTTATTTTTTTATATTATTATTTTATTCCTAATATTAATAATAATATTATTAATTTCCTAAGCTATTAATAAAACCCCCCTTAATAGCCTAAAAGACTAAGTATTATAAATTATTATAGGCTATACTTAGATAATATTAGCCTAGGCTTTACTTATACTTACTTACTTAGTCCCTACTTAGTACTCTCCTAGTAGGCCCCTACTAAGCCTATTATATATAGACTTTTTATTTATTATAGGAAATTTCTCTTTTCTCTTTTTAGTTCTAAATGGATGGTATTTTATATACTCTTTAGACTAAATACGCCTAGGCCTAGCCCTTTATATATTTAGAATTTAGTACTTATTTATTATATAAATAATATTAGGGTTAAATAAAGCTCCCTACTAGTAAATGACCTAATTAGTAAGTAAGGCTCCTAGAATAAATAAAATCTATTAAATAATATAATAAATAATATAATAAAGAGTTCTAAATATTCCTATAATTCTATATATAAAGTATTATCCTAGTTACCTAGTATCCTTATAAGGGCTTTCTTACTAGTTATACTTAATAAGTTATAATAAGTTCTATTAATAAAAATAAAGATTAATATTAATTAAATAATACTAGGGTTTATTAAGTAAAATCTTAAAGAGTAAATAGTTTTAATAATTAATTATAATTATTATTAAAGTTTATAATATTAAAAGAAACTAAAGATATTCTAAGGAATAATTATAAAATTAATTACTAAAGAATTATAAAAATATAATTTTAAAGTAAACTTAAGTCTATACTATATATAAGTCCTAAATAATTCCTTTATTACTAGGACTAATGTTTAGTTATTAGTTTATAAGGGAGAGTTACCCTTAGTATATTAGTCTATACTCTTATTTTATTCTTTAAATTACTTATTATAAGTTAGTTCTTCTTATTACTATATAACTATACTATAGTTCTTCTATACTAGGTAAGTCCTAAATATTCCTATAATTCTATATATAAAGGATTATCCTAGCTACCCAGTATTCTTATAGGGGCTCCTTTGCTAATTATACCTAATAGGTTATAATATAAACTTACTCTTCTTCTTAAAAGTTTTTAGAGTACTATTCTTAATAATAATCTTCTTTTTCTTCTTTTTAATAGCCTTAATATACTTTATTTTAGCCTCTTTAATTACTTATAAATAAAATAATATTATTTTCCTATAATAACTTTCTTAAAATAATTAAAAAATAAATATAAGAATATTAAACTTATTAATAAGAGTCTTACTATTATTTTTCTTTTTATTCTTAAAAATTAAGTACTTATTCTTAACCTTAAGAGCTTTCTTATTAACTAGAGTAAGAATAGCCTTACTAGTTAAAACTAGTTTTATAAAGGGAGTAAACTTAATAATAATATTATTAATTACTTTATTAATAGGAACTAACTTAATAGGTATTATATATACTATAATTTATTGAAATCAGTAATCTTTATATTATATTGTTATTACTATGGAACGACGAGAATTTCGCGCGGAGATATAAGACTCGCGAGTCTCATAACTGCGGGTCGCGGACTAACTATTCTATAAATAAGTACCCCCTGAATTTAATACACCCCCTTAGGAGTTATTAATACCTACTTAGTATACCCCTATAAATATCCTTATAAGTTCTAAATAGCCTCCCTTTTACTATGGGAGTATTATTCTCCTTTATATTAATAATAATAAATACTCACTAAATTATATAATTATTATTTATTATTATTAAAAAAAATAACTAATAATTTCTCTAAATTTTATAATTAATTAGTACTACCTACTACCTTTATATAAGTCTATAGTATAAATAATATTTTACTATATTCCTATTTATTAATTTTTAGTTTCTTTTTCTTATCTTTTTAAATTATTTATAATTATAAATATACTTTCTTAAAAATTACTAAAAGCCTTATATAATTAATTACTAACCCTTCTTAAATTATTTTACTTTTTATAATAACTTCTAATAAAACTCCTATATTCCCCACTAAATTAGTTCTTACTAGTAAGGTAATTAATAATTCTATTACTAAGCTTACTCCCCCTATTAAATTAACTCTAATTAGTAAAATTACTCTTACCCTAGTTAGTAAGAATACTCCTAAAGTTAATAATAAGTATATACTCCCTAAGAATAAAGAGGAAAATAGGGATAAAACTCCTATTAATAAGTTTTAGTACTCTTATACCTACTATTTAATTATTTTAATAAAGTTTTTATAGAAAAATAATACTATTCTACTTACTAAGTAACTAAGGAGGCTAAAGTAAAATATATTAAGACTACTAAGGAGAGGAAAAAAAAGACTATTATTAAGAAAAGTACCCTAAAAACTCCTAAAAAGAAGAGTAGGCCTATAGATAATTCTAGTTTAGGTAACTTAAAACTTTATAATAATATTAATAATAATACTAAGGAGTATAACTTATATTTTAATTATTTATTATTCTTTATTAAGAGTCCTAGTAAATTTAGTATATATTATAAGGGGCTTTATAAATACTATTATTATTATATATATAGTAATACTTACTAAAATAATACTCCTATTATTATTTATCTTTATTAGGAGTTTTATACTCTCTATATTAATTTATATACTTTAAAAACTATATATATTTTAAACTCTTATTTTCTCTCTTAAGTTTTACTAATTTTCTATTTTAGGCTATTATAGTAAAATAAAATAAGTTTTATTATATTATAAGAACTACTTAAATAGTTTAAAAGGTTAATATTAATTCTAAGTAAGTAATTATAATAATAGGGCCTAATAGCTCCTCTCTTATTCCTACTTAAATTACTCCTACTACTCCTATTACCCCTATTATACTTATTACTCTAGTTACTCTTACTACTCTAGTTTTTACTAAAACTACTCCTACTACTACTATACCTACTCCTATTTTTAAAATACCTCTTATTTTTAATATTATTATTTCTAGTAAGACTTATTTAGAGATCCCTCCTTTTAATAGTATTCCTCTATACTCTTTTAATAATTTTACCTCTCTTAGTAATTTTAGTTTCCTATCTCCTATACTTATTACTCCTACCCTAATTACTCCTATAATTAGTAGTCTAATTATAATCTCTTATTACTCTCTTAATTTCCTTCTAAGTACTATAGTACTTAAGAGCCTAGTCTTATAACTTCTTTATACTATACTTAATATATATAAATAGACTATTTATATTAGAGAACTTTTAAGTTACTAAATTTATACCTTTTATAGGTAATTTTTATTTCTTTTATTATAAATTATAATTTAAGTAGAATTTCTTATAACTTTTTTAGGGACTTTATACTTATAAATACTCCTAATTTTCTAGGCTTTAAGTTTATAATAGAGCTCTTATTTTTACTCTCTTATTATTATTCCTTTACTATAAAACTCTTAATTCTATAAAACTATTTACTAATTCTATTTTTTTAGGAATTATTTAACTATATTAACTTTATTTATTTCTCCTTATTCTTCTTAAATTCAGCTTTCTAAGTACTTTTAAGTTCTTAAATCTTATTTTAAAGTTCTAATTATACCTAAAAGACTTTAAATAACTACTTTAGAAATACTTTAATAAGTCTATTAATTATTAACTTAATTAAGAGAATATAAGAGACTTTTATTTAGTCCTTATAAATTTTCTAATAAAGTTAGTAATTATATATATTTATATACTTTAGCCTTATTTAGAATTATATAAGTTCCTTTATTATTAATTAAATAATTTAAAGGTTATTATATTAAATATAAATAGTTAAAGCCTTACTTTAAATTAATAGGAAAATTATATAAAATCCTAGTACTAATAGGAGCCTAACCTAGAGCACTATAATAAATTAACTTATAAATAGTACTTTTTTTATAGTATATAAGAGTATAAGGAGTTTAGTTTTAGTTATTAAAATAATTACTATTAATTACTTATTTACCTTTTAAGTTATAATCCCACTAAAGAATTTTATTATAAAACCCTAAAAGCTCTTATAATTAATTATATTATTTCTAAAACTTATATTTAAAGTTACTTCTAATATATTACTTAAGGTCCCTAAATTTACTTTATACTTAGGGTAAAAATAATAAGTATTATATAAATATTAGAGAACTTACTTAATAGCCTCTTAATATTTTAAGCCTAGGTTTTAATTAAAATAAATAAGTTAGCTTACTATAAAAGTAATATTTAGCCTTATTATTACTACTATATATAGGATTATTCCCACTTTATACTAGAAGAGGTTTATTTTACTTATTAAGGCTTTATTTTTATATAAGAGAAACTTAATTTATTTTATAAGAGTTATATCTTTTATATAAGGTTTATAACTCTTAGGGAAAAGCTTCTTAATTTTCTTATAATATATAGCTTATAATAGCTATAATTATTAAAATACTCTATTATATAGAATTTTAATCCCTAAAAATTACCAGAAAGGCCCTCTACTTTTAAGGTAGTACCTCTACTAAAGTCTAATAATTACTTCCTTTATAAAAGCCTTATATAATTTTAGAAATACTAGAATATAATTATTAATATAAAAGAAGAATATTATTTATCCCTTTTACTAATAGTAATCTTCTCTAGGAATTTAGGAGAAATTTAACTCTTTAAGTCCCTTTTCTAGGTAATATTACTAAAGTAATAATAACCTCTAGAAGCTATAAAAAGCCTTTTAGAGTCTTAGTATACTCCTAGGTTTCTTATACCTAGGAGGTATTTATATATAAATCTCCTTATTAATTAGTATATATATAAATATATTTACTATATTATATTAGAGAAGCTTAAGATTAAACTAGGTTATAATAGCTATAAAAGTATAAAAAGAGGTTCCTATAAGAGTTACTATATATATATTATAAGTATTTTATACTTATTAATTATCTTATATAACTAAGTAGGCTTTTAGTTTTATTAGCCTCCTATATTTATCTAGTTTATAAGTATATACCTAGTAATAATTAAGTACTTAGTATTCTCCTAAAGTACTCTTTTTAACCTCCTCCTATAATTAGAATAGTTTATACCCTCTAAAATAACTTTTCTTAGCTTCTTAAAAGCTCTTTACTAAAGAATAAAGTTTACTTAAAGTATTTAACCTCTTTTTCTTAAATTTAAAATACTCTTCTTAGCTTAGTAATTACTAATATAATATTAATAAAAATAATAGATCTCTCTAGTAAGTACCTAAAAAGTAAGAAATTATAATATTATAAGTTCTTATGGGGAGGGAGCTTCTAGAGGGCTTATTATAATACTTAAAGCCCTTTCCTAGAGTCTCTAATAACTAGGAGCTTCTAGAGGGCTTATTACTATATACTAGGCCCTTATTAACCTCTATCTCACCCTTATTATCTACATAAAATATACTAAGTACTATATATAGATATAATAGGTTATCTAGCTTATAAGGAAGAACTTAAGAGTCTTTATATAAATAACTTCCTACTAAGAAGACTATTTTAAAAAATATCCTAGGGATTACTCTCTTAAGTACAAGCCTCTTAAATAAGTCCTAAATTCACCCCCTTATATTAATACCTATTTTAAGGTCTTTACCTAGCCTTATAAAAAATACTATAGGCTCTAGAGAGTCTAAAAGAGTTAGGAATAACTTAAATTATACTTCTATATACTTCTTAACTCTATAGGCTAGGTCTTTAACCTACCTAGCCTCTTTAGGAAACTTAGTATTAATATATTTAATAATCTTATTTACCTTTTTATTAATATTTTATTATATAAGAGTACTATATAATTACTTAATTAATTAGGTAATATATTCCTAAATTATATTAAAATCTATATAATAAAACTCCTCTATTATTTATTATAAGTTACTACTATAAAATCTCTTCTTATTAAATACTATATCCCTTATAGTAAATACCTTATTCTTAAGTAGGTTCTAAATATAAAATAAATTACTTAATATATACTCTATAAAGAAACTAATAAATACTCTTAGTATAAGTTTCTAGAGGTACTTTTAATAGAGCTAAGCCTCTTTTATTATTATATATACTTTATAATTATATATATAAAGGTGTGAGAGATTAGGTTTTATTAGGGGTTTATTATTATTATTCTAAAAGTATTAATAGAAGAGCTTATAAGGTATTCTCTAGCCTTGGGATATAGAGAGTATATAATTATATAAGTATACTATAGCCTTTATAATCTTGGGCTATAGAATAAATAGGAGTTTTATACTAATAATTATTACTCTAGTTTACTCCTTTATTACTATTACTATTTACTCTACCCCCCTATTTTAGGCCTAAGTATTTAGGGTAAATAGCTTAAGTTTAATACCTTAATTATAAATTATAAATTAAATATATTTATATTTATAAATCTTATTATTAGCTTTAATCTCCTTTATTTATATATAGTATATATTCTAGAGGTAGACTAGGAATTCTTTAATTATATTAAAAAGTATATTTATTTTATAGTTTAATAAGTAGAAGTCCTATATAAGGTTTATAGTTCTATTAACTATAATTATTAATAAAGTTACTCCTTTATAGCCCTATTTATAGTTATGAAAATTAATTATAAGCCTCTTACTTAGTTTTATATAGACTATAAATTCCTTAGGAGTTCAATAGACTATTCTATATATCTTCCCTATTCTACACACCTTATAATTAATTATCTTTATACTTATAGAATTTATAAGTAATTATATACCCCTTATTATATTTATAATATACTTAATAGGCTCTAGTTCTAAGTAGCCTAATTTATAATACTAGAGCTTAGTAGAGCCCTAAATAGGTCTCTAAATAATTTTAGAGGTAAACCTATACTTCTTCTTTAGTTTTAGGAGTTTATTAGGAGTAGGCTTAAGTAAAGGAATAATTACTATAAGTACTATATTATATAGAAACTAATAATCTAGTATATATTAATTATTAATATACTTAAGAGAGTATAATAGGCTTTAGTTTATATAATATATATAATTATTACTAGAGTTTATATTCTACTAAATTCCTTATTTATAAAGCTTTTAAAGGGATATTAGATTATTTATAAAGTCTATATAAAGTACTATATTATAAAGTTAGAGTATAATAAGCCCCTTAGGCTCTTTTAAATAAATATAAGTAGTCCTATAGGTTTTAATTAGAACTCTCTAAGTCCCTACTTATAGGAAGTCCCTTAATAGGGCTATTCTTAAGGTTATAAACTAGTAAGAGTTATTAAAAATATATATTATTACTCCTAAGTCTAGAATTATAGAGTTTATAAGTATATAATACTTCTAAATTATAAAAGTTACTCTTACTTAATCTCTTAATCTTTTATATAATTAATTAGGCTAAATTAAAGTTTTTATAATTTTTTAAATATACTTTATAAAGTTGGAGTTACTCTTTATATAATATTTAAGTATTATTTAAATTCTATAATTTAATTCCTAGGCCTTTAGGTAAAGTATTTTATTAATATAGTAGTACTTTAGGAGTAGGTAATATATTTAGTAAATTTTATAAGTAGTTTTACTTATTATAGGAGGGTCTAAAATTGACTCTTCTTATTTTTAGTAATTATTAGTAAGAGCCTTTATTTACCCTTAACTTTTTCCTCTATTTAAAGTATTAAGAGTAGGGCTTTAGTACTTAACTATATTAGTTAGCTCCTTATAGGTTTATAAGACTAGTTTAAAGGCTTTATAAGTTATTTTTCCCTTCCCTTGAGTATTATTATAATTAAAGAGAAACTCTTAGAGGTTAGTAATTACTATATTTATTATAAGGGTATTATTATAGACCTCTCTACTCTTCTTAACCTAGTAAGTAAATACCTATAATTCTATATAATTTTAGCTTAAGGCTTTATAAAGTTCTAAAAACTATAAATCCGTGGATTATATATTAAGTACCTTACTTATAAAGGCCTTATAGAAAGTACTCTCTTAGTAGGAAATCTAGGTTTCTAGATTTTTTTTAGTATTAAGATACTTTTAATAGGGGTATACTAGTATAAATTAGTATTCTATAATTACTTAAACTCTTCTCTCCTAAGAGCTATAGCCTATATATTACTTAAGCTTATAAAGTTAAATATTAAGGCTCTTCTTAGTATAATAATAATAAATTCTAAATTTAGGGCTTATACTCTTATAAATATAATTCTAAATAATATAAATTCCCTTTATTATATTATTCTATATAATAGCCTAAAAAATATATTTAGATCTCCTTTCCTTATAGAGCTCTTAGTTTATAATTAATATATCCACTATAGATTATATATAGGGCTAGTTATCTTCCCTACTAAGTATAATCCCCACTTTATCTCCTAAGAGAGTTATTAAAACTAATAAGGTACTCTATGTATATACTTGAGGATGGTTAAATAGCTTTAAAAGCTCTAGCTTCCTTATGAGCTTAATATATTAAGGGTTCAAGGTTATAGAGCTTATGTTATTACTAGGATTAATTACTTCCTAGACCCTATAACTATATATAAGTAACTTAATACTCTTAATTCAGAGTACCTAGTTCTTTAGGCTATTTAGGGGAGTTTTATTAGTAATTTAGGAGGTTAATATTATTATTATAAATATTAGGAGTATTATAATATTATAGAATATATAATAGAAATTTTAAGTAGTTAATACTTATAATACTTATTAGATTGTTAATTATTGAAAATCCGTGATCTCTGTATTGTCTTGTTGTTACTGCTGAACAGCGAGAATTTCGCGCGGAGATACGAGACTCGCGAGTCTCATAACTGCGGGTCGCGGACTAACTATTCTACGAACGAGCGCCCCCTGAATTTGACAGATTCCTTCACAAATACCCTCATTGCCCATACAAAATAGCGCCGCGACCCTATATAGGACTAGATCCCTTGTAAGTCCTTACTTTGACCCTTAGCTATAGTAAATACTACCCTAAGCTATTAATAGTAGTTATTTTAAATAATTAAATCCCTCCTTCTTATCCCTCCTACCTATATTATTATAGACAGGGTCGTTGATAACAAGGAATGAGACATACGTTTTTAATTTATCTCAAATCCTGCAGACTTTCTGCCAGCGGACGATTTACCAACTACATATTGCCTCTGGCGCAAAGTTTTCAGTCATCGATGGCAACTCATCACTACCACGGAGGGTTGTTTGGCATGTTTCCTGGATTTCTCACCTGCAACGAGTTTATGCTCCCGCGCGGATGGCTAGTTTCCTCAGCTGGCCTTCGGCCTTTTTCTTGGGCCGGAGTCCACATATAACGGGCAACACATCGCGTTTTTCTCAATGAGAGGAGATCGGCGTCCATCGATTGTGTTCTTTGCGGGTCGCATTCAGCTTTGGTCGGTGCTGACTATCTCAGCAACCATGACAGATGCCCCGTCTAGTTGGCTCCAAAACTTGGGCATCGCCATCGAGATTATTTGTCCTTCCTTGGCATTTATTGTCGTAGTCCTACGGCTATATGTCAGAATCGACACCAAGACTCTAGGTTGGGGTAAGTTTACGGGGAAAACGATGATCAGCACGCCGCTCACAACTCCTACGCTCAGACGATGCGTGTGTCTCCATCGCCATGGCTCTTGCTATTGCGCTGGCCGTCGGGTCGATCATTTGTACGCAATCGCCCAGTCCTATCATGGCCCAAAGATCTTCACTGACGTTTCATCCGTTGAAGGCATCAAGGAACTCTACATAGGCATACACTACTGGGACGTACCGCAGCCACTTGACCCCACGAACGGTATGATTTGGATCTACGTCGTCGGCGCCGTCTATAACCCGATTCTCGCTATTGTCAAGCAGTCTGTCCTGATCTTCCTGCTTCGTTTGTCCGGAGTGAAGAATGTCGTTCGAAACATCGTCTGGGCAACGGCCTTCTTCAACCTCGCTTTGATGCTGGCAACCTTCTTCACTGTCGTATTTCAGTGTACGCCCATAGAACTAAACTGGAAACCGACCGCGCCCGGCGAATGTGTTGATCAGTTCGCATTCGGGATCTCGACAGCCTGCCTGACTATTCTGACCGACCTAGTCGCAGTTGCCCTGCCATTCTACATTTTCCTTGGCCTCAAGATGGGTAAGAAGCGAAAAATTGGTTTGATGGCAGTGTTTATGCTGGGTATCCTGTGAGTCCAATGAAGGGGTCAAAAGTTGGGCCACTGAAGTAACTTACTGACGAGGGTCGAATCAGTGTCACTGTTGTCAGCGTTGTTCGTCTTTACTTCCTTGCTCAAAACTTCACCGATCGAAGCCCCGATAAGAACTTTTCTCTCGGTTTCTGCATATCATCCATCGAGTGTAACCTGGCCATTATCACGGCTTCAGGCCCAGCGTTGTGGCCACTTATTCGGCGATGGTTGCCACAACTCAAGTCCTCGAAGGGTCAAGATTACTATAACGGCGCGTACCACACCGGCCAGCAGGGCTGGATCAGGACTGGCGATGGACCGACTACCATGCCGACGTCAGTCGAGGGTGCGATCGGCATGAAGGAGATGGACGGTCGGAGGGTCCAGACAGAGGTTCCATCTAGCGGATCTTTCCCTCAAGACTCCGATGAAGAGTTGATGCACGGTACGGGCGTCATTCGGACCACGGAATTTGCGGTCACACATGACGATGACCCAGGGCGAAATACTGGAACTGCTGACGTGGTTTCGTAACTTTAGTTTCGGTAGAAATCTGCATGGAAATACGTTCTCTTCCATTCTTAAATTGACGTTCATCGTATTGCAATCGAGACATGCCTCATATCTCTCATGATCAGTGATCACTTCAATATTAAGGCTGAGCTTGGTAAAGGAGCTATCTTGAACGTTGACAACATTATTCACTCCGTACTGCATCAAAATTTGATGAAAACCGGAACTCCCTGTAAGAGGTATCATGAATGGCCAGGGCTGTGATAGTTGGCAAAAATCTGACCAGGACAATCTGAGTAGCTTGGAGCACGGATACATAGGGTTTGTCACTGGAAATGAAGGCTTGAGTGAGATAAAGAACGTCAAGAATGAATATATGCATCTCACTCATACCCGTAAAGCTCTCATCTCATGGCCTTACGATATCTCGGCCTCCTAGCCAGACAAAGAGCCAACTGATCATGATAAAGATTCTCCTCCTCCAACTTCGCGTCCATCCCAGACTCCCCGATCGCCACGCTACCCACGCACTCGCACCAGTCCAATCTTGCCTTCCTCCAATGATTCCGTCGTGCCTCCCCAAGTAAGCCAACAACGCTCTTTGCTGATAGTCGAACGGCTTCACATCCTTCCCATCGCCGTTCAGTGCGGCCGTGAGATACTCTCCCTTCTGTAACGCAACTTCCGCCAACGCAGGCATCGAATGGCCCTCTATATCAGCGGCATCGCCCAGCGCGTAGACATCGTCGACGGGGCTTCCATCCGGCCTCAACACTCTCAGGTACTTGTCCGTAAGAATCCTCGGCATGCCTTTTCCGGGCTTCTTGACGGGCAAGTTCTCCACCAACGGACTCGCCTTGTTGCCCGTCGCCCAGATGATCAGCCCAGAGCCGAGTCGCCCATCCTCCTTGGTGAAGATTGCGTCGGCCCCGACAGACTCGATGTGCGATCCGGTCTTGAGCTGTATCTGCTTGCCCTCCAAGCTTTTCGTGGCGTACTCGCTCAGCCGGGCATCAAAGGTGGACAAAATCATAGGCGCAACATCGTGGATGGTAATGGTCAACTTGCCGTCCAAGTGAGGAAACAAAAACCTCATCTCCTCAAACCACAAATCCCACAGTTCCGCAGCGGCCTCGATGCCGATGGCCCCGCCTCCGACAATCCGGATGCTGAGCAGGTCCCTCTTCTCCTGCTCGGTCGTCGTCGGAAGCGACGCCTTGTCCATGATCTCCAGAATCCTCTGCTGAATCAACCGCGCGTCGTTGGTCGTCTTGAGGAAGAACGCGTGCTCCCTGGCTCCGGGGGTGCCGAAGTCCTGGATGCCGCATCCCGGCGCGATGCAGAGCTTGTCGTATCCCACCTCGAACGTCTGCGGTTCTTCGTCCGTGGTGGCGCGCGCATCGGATCGGCACTTGACGACCCGCTTCTCGAAGTCGACGTCTTCGGCGACGGCTTTGTAGTAGCTCAAGTCCGTGCGGCTCTTCCGGCGAACGGGCTCCTCCGCGAGTCGGAAGTCGAAGAGGCCGCAGGCTGCGCTGGCCAGGAGGGGCGTGTACTGAATCGTGCGGACGGGAGAGATGACCTTGACGTCGTATTTTGCGAGCGAGATCTCCTGGGAGAGGGTGAAGCCGCCCCATCCGGAGCCGATCACAGCTAGAACCGGCTTCTTGTCGGACATTGTTGCGCTGATTACATCTGGTCATCTGTCTTTTCCACTCTACGAAAGCCATCTGCCTGCACCCTCAAGATACTTATGTTCTCTTGGTTTTCAGGGTGCAAGTTACTTTGACGTCACAAGCGCTGAGTTTGTTGTTGATGACCTAGCTTTCTAGGTGCCGTCAGCATTTCGAGTTCGGGACGTCATCAATCCTCGGGACTTGGAGATGTTACGTTTTTGAGGAGTCCATCACAGCGAAATGGAGAGAGCTGATTGGTCGTCGGGCTCTCTAAGCAATGCCGGGAGATCTCCGCGGTGGAATACCGAGAACCAGAAAAATGGACGAGATGGAATACGGTAGGGGAATCACGGATAAACGGCATGACGCAGTTACGAATGGGGTTGGACACCGAGATATTCGGACGCAATCAATTACGAATTGTGGAGAGGAAGGGTTTGATCAACGAAATAAATATTCAAATCGCTACCAATTGCACGATCTACATCCAAGCTATAAACCCTCAGGCGCCCGAGCATATTTCCTCCAAACAGGGTCGCTCAGCAACCTGTCCATGAACTCGCTTTCAACGCCGACAAACACCTCGATGCCGCCTCTCTGCGGATCAGGGAGCACAATCTGCATGGTATGGGTGACGCCCACCGAAGGAGGACGCACGGCCAGCATCTTGTTGCCGAACGCCGAACCCCATTCGATCTCGTAGAAGGGGAATTCGCGCCACGAGGATTGGAGCATGTTCCTCCCGGGCATGTCCAGGAACATGGTGGGCGCGAGCCTGCTGACGTCCTCTAGTCGCTCAACCAAGGCGTTGAGGCTGTCGAGGTAGACGCCCTCCGTCTTCGAAACCGCTTGGCGGACGACGATGGCCAAGTCCGCAAGAGATGCTTCGCCCTCGGAAGACACCACGTCCCGGACGTCCAGGACGGCAGGGGCGAACCCGAGGATGTTGCCGAGGGTGTGCTTGTGCACCGGGACGCCGGCCCGGCGACGCGTATCGAGCGCGATTCCCATCATCGACGGCGACGGGGTCGGGTCCTCGGAGGCAGGCCGGATCTTGGTACCGTGCTGGGCCGACATGGTCGCGCGCCATATGAGGGCGGAGAGGGCATCGTTGGTGGTGACGTACGAGGGGACGTCTTGGCGTCCCTTGAAGAGCTTCGCGTTGGCGGGGGACGCGTCGGCCTTGAGGGCGACGAGGGACTCGGGGGAGAAGTAGAAGACGTGACCGTGATGGCAGGGCGAGGAGAGCTTGGGAGGAGGTCCGGACGGGGTGAAGGGGAGTTCGGTGTACTCCGCGTGGTCCTCGGGCCGACCGGCATTGGCTCCCGTGGACTTCATCATCTTGACTCTGTCCTCCACCGGGACCTCGGCCGGGTGGTCGATCGGGATGTTTTGGAGGCGTCGGACTTCTTCGGCGAGGAGCTCGGTGAACTTGTACGCCGTGGTGCCGTCCGCGTACGCATGCAGGAACAGCATGTTGAGCAACAGCCCGCCCCTGATGAACGTGGCCTGCATCCAGGTAACGTTCAGTCTATCCCCCAGTTTGGGCCACTCGCCTCCCAGACCTCGCCTGCAAACGATATCGGGATCGAGGGCTGAAGAGGGAAACCCTCGAGCCTTGAGCTCTGCAAAGGTAGGAAAGGATGCGTCGTGGCGGAGGTCCTTGGCAAGGAAGTCTTCGATCTCGTCGCCATAGTGGCGGAGCTGGAGAAGGCCACCCTGCTTAGAGCTCTCGAGGGGAACGACCTCGCAGCCAGCGATAGGGACGCGGGCCTTCATAGCCCGATAGGCCTCCTTGAGGATGTGGGTGAGATTGTCCGCATCGTAGTCCTCGGGCAGCTCGAAGTGATAGATGGTTCGAACCCATCCCTTGGGCCCGATTTGCTCGACAGGAAGAAGCGGAGGGGTGAGGTCGAGCTCAACGCGCTCTGAGCGGGACACGGCCTCCTCCTCCTTGACTGGGAGCTCAGTGACTGTTGTGTTCGAAAGGTCCTTCTCTGCCAAGGGCTCGATCTCGTGTACAAGAGAAACCTGTGCCATGGTCGATAAAGTAGCGGGAAGGGTCAGAGGGAAGAATAGCAAGACGCCTGCAGGACGTCAAGGGCAGGATGTGGGCGAGATCAGATGATGGTCCTCATCGGACGGCATGGTCTTTTGAAGGGCTTCTCTATCTCCTTTTCACCCGGGGGCGATAGAGGACCCTGAGAAATTCGCCGCCTCGTATGACCGCGTTGGTTTGGTCTGCTTCATTTGCACAACAACCTGCAGTTTGCGCGGCAAAAGACGACCGTTCCAGGATGCCGCATAATCCCGGTCTGCATTCCCAGCAATTCGATGCCACCTCCCCCCCCTGCCATGACTCGGTAGAGACTTGATAAGGTAGGTTCGGCGAATGACCAAGACGTAGTATTCCAGTAAGCCACAAGGAGGGGGGGGAAGGGGGCTACTGTACCGCCCAGCACGTTATTCGGCTCGTTACAATGGTCCATCATGGCCTCCCTGCTACCCACCTAAGAAGTAATCAGATTCAGAAAATACCTCAATTCAGCTATTGCAGAGGCGAGCAGATTGTTGCCCGGCTACAACCGGGATAGAGCACCGTTTCTACTCTGATAAGTGGGATCCCGCCCTGGCTTGCTTGAACGGTGTGTGGCCACCAGGGAAACGCGTGGTCTTCAGGAACAGCTGTCAGTGCAAATCGTTTGTCGCTCAAAATCGCTCGCTGGAGAACGGGGGAAGATGTATCCAAGACAGAGCAAGTAGTTTCAAGACAAGGACTCGGCGAGACAAATCTATACCCGACAGGATCAAGGTCCTCGCTCGTTCTTCAGCATGATCTTTCCTGCAAGTGGTTGCATGGTCCCATGAGATGGGTACCTGCGGTACCTCGGCATGGTCTTCCTGGAACATAGCTCAACTGGCGGGTTCATGGTCGCCAAGGTTGGACATTTCGCCCCCACTCCCCCCCGAGTATCTCGGAGCTGCGCCCATTGCTGTTAGCCTACAAATTTCTGCCGGCAGAAGCAGCCATCAAAGTGGAGCTTTCGTTGGTGCTTGCGGTCCGGGTCCTCGCGTCGTCATCTCGGACACGCAAGCCCCTCGAATGGACCGAGGGGCCAGAAGAGTGTGCTGACTGGCTCGGGATGGTGGCAGAGTCCCGGTATCCCGGCGGGAGGGACCTTCCGGACCAGACTCAACGGCCTGCGACGGGTCGCCTGCTTCTTTGGTGTTAGATCGCCGGAGAATTTGACAAGTAGCGTTAGATTGATGGAGTCGTTTTTGTTACTTTGCCCGATCCCATACAAAAAGAGTCTGGGCTTCCAGCTTGGAAGAACTTAGCTTGCGATCCTCATCCACTCACACTAACACTAGCAGTATTGTTCTCAGAATGTAAAAGGGGCTTGAACCTCATGGAAAAGTCTGAAAAGTGTGTATAGTTAACGTACAAAAGCTAGGGTTGCTTAGAGTAGATTAGGGTTATGGCTATGTTAGGAGTAATAGTATACCATACAGTCATGTTTCAAGCTTGAAGCTTTGACTCCCCTTTCATGGCATCGGTCAATATCAAAGAAACGACTCCATCGTTTTAACGCTACGCAATTCAACAGTGGAGGACCAGATGGCAGATGCATCTTTCAGGCGTCAGGCGACGTCGGGCCACATGTGGAGCCAGAACATGCAATTCGGTACTGAATTGGCTGTAGTTCAAACGGTTCAACATCATTGGATCGCATCCCGGGACCAACTCCAGTACCAAGTGGAGTAGAGAATCACAAGCGTAATGCCCGGGCCCTCGCGGAACTTCCAAACGAAATGACAATCGGCAGGGAAAGACGACAAGCGACCGTTTTTGAATGCCACCAACATGAAGTTGCAATGCTCCCAGACAAAAGAGGGATGATCGCCGTCGCGAAACTCCCAACCAACAACTGCAATGATGGCATACATGATACAACATGATACAACAAGAGCCCTCATATATGATAACTCATGACCGCAGTGGGCAAAAAGCCACCCTGACACAGGCCAAGGGAAAACGCCCCGGCAAAAGAATGCCCAAGTATCTGAGTAGGCCCCATTCCGAGAGCGGCACAGCAGAATAACCCCAGTCTCCTGGTATGATGCTGTTCCCATGGAGCCGTTCTTCAGAGGACTCCTGCCGGCCAGACCCGTCTTTGGCAGGCAAACAACGGGCTTGGCGCGTTCCCGAATGCCGGAAAGGAAGCGTGGAGGCCTTCAAGGGTGCGAGCGCATCTTTGGTTCATCAACAGCGAGGGATTCGTCCGGGGCATTGGTATGCTGTTTCGCACGTGTATAGCTATCCACAAACGGATGAAATGAACGTTGGTTTATAACGGCTCAGCTCACTCTTAGACGAAATGGGTGATATTCGGAAGTTGGCCTGGTTCTCCCTTCTCAACGTCCATGCCAAATGTAGCTGGCGACCCGTACTCTGCTGTCTTTTCTCATCTTCCTCTGTGGGAGGGGAGTAGCTCCTCAACCATCATTCTTAACAAGCATGGCACTCGATCCCAACATCGCGGCAATCTTTGGCGATGTGCCACCAAATATCGACTTGCAGGAGCAACTGGTTGTTTCTTACAACATTGCCGTTTGCGTATTCTTGGGCGTGGCTGCCGCCTCAGTTGCTCTTCGTTTCTACGTTCGTGTCGTCAAGGGCTCCAATCTCTGGTACGATGACTATGCAATTGTTCTCAGCGTTGTGAGTACTGGCACGACTCGCCTTCTGATCCATTGAGCGCTGACGGTGAATCCTGCGTCGAACAGTTCCTGTGCGGCGCGACGACTTTCATGACCATTCTGGGTAAGTAGCCACAGGTCCAACATCTTGGTTTGCGCCGAAATCTGAAGTGAAATCGACTTTTCGTAGCCGGCAACCACGGCGCTGGCGAGCATATCTGGGCCACCAACATCTCGAGGTTCGTAACGCTCCTGAAGGTAAGTGATGCTAACGACGCTGCCGCGCCCTTTCCTTCAGAACGAAGCCTCGTCCTGACAACGCGCCGCCCGAGCAGATCGTTTACGCCGAGCCCTACGTATACGCTACCGCCGTGACGTCGACCAAAGTTAGCATTCTGCTACTCTACCGCCGCCTGTTTCATTCAAAGACCGGTGGTCTGGGGCGTCTATACTCCATAATGTACTGGACGGCGGTGTTCCTCACCAGCGCCTATCCGTTCATCTTGTGGATCACCATGGCTCTGGCTTGTCGTCCCGTCTCCTTCTACTGGACCCAATATCTCGGCGCGAAGGGAAGCTGCATCAACGTCAGCCTGTTTTTCCTACTCCTCGGCATCGTTAACATGTTCAACGACATTGTCATTCTTTTCGTTCCGGTGCCTCGAATCTGGGAACTTCAGATGAACAAGCGTACAAAGACGTCCATTATCGGCATCATGTTGCTCGGTGGCTTGTGAGTCACGTACCCGGCGAGTGACGACCTCGACCCTGTGCTGACGTTTTTTTTTTCCCCCCTTAGTGTTTGCGTCGCCAGTATAGTCCGAATCTACTACCTCAACGGACTGTTCCAAAACACCGACGTGACGTGGTGGATGGGCCCTTCGTTCGCGTGGTCTAGCCTCGAGCCCTCGGTAGCAATCATCTCCGCGTGCCTACCTACATACGCGCCGCTGTTCCGGATGGGTCGTAAAAAGTCCTCCAAAAGCAGCCCCTATCCGTATCCTGGTGAGCGGAGCGGCGGGCTCTCAGGTGGTGCTAGTGGAGGACGAAGTCACAACGGCCACGCCGGCGGTGGCGGGTTCGGCCTGGGTCGGACGCCGGCAGGCCATTCGAGAATTGAGGATGACGAAGTCGAGCTCACTTCCAAGGTGACGTCTGGTGATGCGACTTCAAGTCACGGGATGGAGAGTAAAGGTAGCTCCGATTATGACCGAGGAATCATGGTCAAGACCCAGGTGTCTGTGGTTTCTTACAAGCAGAACCATGATGTTCAAAAGCAGTCATGAGACAAAGGAGTACATAAAACACGCCTCGAGGCCCAGATATGAGTTCATTTAGAAAGTTCTACCCGTCTCCTTGTATTTGTAGCTGGCATTAGCCATGAGCAAAATGGAACATCTGGTGTTGATCTACCTGGTTTACTTTTACGAATCGAGGAATCTCTTTCGCTTTTAGCTCAACAAAGGTAGCGGCGGCCTGACTGTCCTTTCGATACAGACGCAGAGCACGACTTGACGCTACTGACACCGACGCATTCCTCCGCAGCGGCAGGCAACTCTCATCGAGGACCTTCATGCTGGCTTCGTTGCCAATACCGATCTGACCAAAGTCTTGAAACATGTACGACGTTTTGAGGAGGAGGGGTAAATATATGTCTTCTGTTGATATCGTGGGAAGATTTCCCCGACTAAGGCATTGAACAAGGTCGACAGTGCTGAAGACTGCCCAATTCAAGGCAGCAATAAAATCTTTTCAGTACACTTACTAACGTAATACATAAGTATGTAATATTTTTTAGAAAAAGGCAGAACCTTCATGATCAGCTTCAAGTAATAGTAGTAATATAGGTGGGTGACTTTAGATAGGCTGAGTGCTTATTTAAAAGGCGCCGACTTACCAGAATCAGTATTCTACATTATCCTATTCATCCATGATCCTTGTTCACTCAGAAAGAGCTCATCTTTAACAAGGGCCCAGGAAAGAAGTAACTGTGAGAACATGACTCTGGTACCCGCCCAGCCATCTCGTCAGCGACTCAACGTGCCCAGTCTAGGACCTCTGAAACTGGTGGAGCATAGTTGGGATGATCTAGAACGCTTTTTTGCGGTCATGAACACGATCCAAGGCCATGAAGGCTCAGATACAGTTGATGATTATCCAAATGGGGATCTTCCCGCTGGTTCCAAGTCGGGAGGGGAAGGCTTTAGTCAGGAGCTCGAGCGAAGCTTCCATGGAGACCCCACATCACGGCGCACATGGCGCACACAGCACGGGGATGATTCTGAAGCCGAGACCGAAGCCCAACAAGTGTTACCCTGGATGCCAACACACCGCAGCACGCCGCGGAGATGAAAATTTATGAGATTTTTGTCGATTTGCAAGCACAACATTATGGGGTATAGCTGACGAAGTGGCCTGCTCGGATGCTGAACAGATGGCCATCTAACAAACCCCGCCCCCAACGGGAATCCCTACACAGTACATGAGATAAAAGAAAAGCTTGCCATGTGAACGTAGAACCCCACGACCTGCGGAGCCAACACCATGCCTTTTCATCATTCCGATTATAGACTAGCGATGCTCTGCGCAGGCAGCTTCTCAAGACTCTCCGTTGACCCGGATCGTCCATTCAGTTTCAAACCTCCCGGCCGGCCGTCCACTTCAACGACGACGGTCGTCACAGTCTCCATCTGGATGCCTTCCATTCCGCCTCGTCGTCGCAATGACTCTTGGCTGGTGCTGCGGTGCGCTCCACACCGGCGATGTCCATCTGGCTTCACGCCGGGACGGCCTTCAGCGCCTCGGCTTCCACGACGAAAGAGCTTCCAAAGCCATCCTCCAGTGCCTTCGTCACCGCCAGCAACGTGGCTTGGTTTGCTTCCACCTCCTTGAACCCAGACCATGTTCCCGAAACGGCGGTTCGCTGGCGTGCGCATGAAGGCGAACGTCTCCAGGCCCGTCTCTTCATAACCGGGCGAGGCGTTGAAGATGATGACGTGGCGAGTCGTGGAAAACAGAAGCACGTCGAGCCAGCCGTTGGAAGCGATCATGGCGCCGGCAATACAAAAGTACTCCAGAGAAACCTGCCTGCCGGCCATGGTGAGCACACGACCCAGGGCTAGAGGGGCGGTGCAGAGGATGTAGATGATGGGGTAGATCAGGAACGCTGGGTGATGGCCGGCGTTGCTGGGCGTGGAGGCCGGGGCTTGCTGGGAGGGGCTCATGGGACGACTCGACAGGGATGCCGCGCGTGCGTGACTTGATCCGCGGCCACGAGAGGTCTTCGACGCGGAGGATGATGAGGGGAGCTGTAAAGAGGGGTCGGTGCGACGGATATGGATGAATATGAGGGTGTAGAGAACGGCGGTGACGAAGAAAGCCACAAACATCCAGAGGTAGTGTAGGAAAAGTCTCAATGCCTCGAACTCCTTACTGATCCAGCACTGTTCACAGTTAATCGAGAAACTCGGGCGGTGTGAGACATTTGATCCTTACCCATGCCGCGGCTCGAACGTAGAGACCTCCGGGCTCAGCTCCCTTGTGGGTGACAAGGACACCTGCCACAGCGAGCGCATAGACGAGAACCCACGCCGAGAAAATCATGCAATAAAACGCCCACGTGGGTAGCTTATACTCCCTAACTACCGATAGGTATGTGTGGACAGCAATGGTGGTGATGAAGGCGCTCGAGGCCAAGTCGCCGGTTGAGATGAACCATCCCTGGGCCCAGCAAGTAGAGGTTTCCACAATGATGCCGTCCCGAGTGAGCCAAGCCGCATTCAGCAAAAAGGCCAGGGACTGTTGAATATCGGCAAGCAGCAGATTGTAAATGAGCACGAGAAACTGGTTGGGTACATTCTTCTTCGCCTTGGTCTTCTTCTCTCTCCTGCCGCCTCCATAGACAGTGTCCGGAAGACCCATCTCCTCGGCAATCGCGGCGCCTGAGTTCCGCTCGTCTTGATTGGGATGCGGTGTCACGGAACTCGGTGAGCAGTACCACGACACCAGTCTGTAAGTGAGGACGAGGAGCAACGTTGTTGTCGTAAGAAATGACAGGAACCCGAAGAAGGAGACGGCCGTGAGGCCGTGACGGAGGACGCTGGGCAGCGGCTTCAAGGTCCGACTCTGGGGATCCATGGTGTCGGCCTGCGGGCGAAACAGTGCCGGGTGGCGTTTGGTAGGGCAAAGACCGGTGTTGGTGAGTGAAAGCCGCCGACAGACCGCTACCTCCTCGACGACCTTGACATTCAGACTGATTGTTGGAATGACGGCAGCCCGACTTGGTAGATGCCGTTGAAGCAGGAAAATAACGCGTGTTCATCCAAACTCAACCAGTTCGGACAGAAAGTGGCTGGACACCAGATGATAAATGAGCCGAGGAAGCTCTGGTCCAGTCCAGACTTGGGCCTGCGGATACGGAGGCCAAGGTTGACGAACACCGAGACCCTGTCCCGGACGATGGCACCCTAGTGGATGGGGACAAGAAGGCACCAAGCCTATGATGAGCCATGAGATTTGATTCTGAAGTTGACAGGCTTTGCTGATGGGGACCATGGCAGCATGTATGGTTTCCGTACGTAGCGCTTGTGGATGAGTCGAGAGAAGGATAATTAATTAATGGGCCTTCCAGGCTTGAAAGGTGAGACAATCCCGGGAAGTTGGGTACCAGTTTATCAACGAAATCATCAAAATAGGCAGAGAGAGGGAGCGACGGGGTTGGAGAGGGGCGATTCGCATCCGCCCGTCTGGGGAAAACCGCTGCGGATTGTGTTTCAGAAGTAAATGTTTACTATAGTAGAGCATCTGCCATTCAGTAATACAAGCTTTCCATGTTATCCGCTACCCATTTCGCCATCTCTGTTCTCGCCAATGGACTCTTCAAAAACAAACTTCAAACCGGCTTTCTCCAGGGTTCCTTGTATACAGGAAGGATGAGTAGCACGATGGAATGCCAAACTAAGACAGGGAAGCATGGCGATGGGAAGGGCTGCCACGAGGTCTGGGTAGAATTACGAATTGGCGAACAGGTGCTAAGGACACTTGATCAAACCTTAGCCAGCGCCATCTCACGTTCTCATTGGAGAGCTCAACCTTGTCGTCAGGGCAGCTTTTCCCAGAAAGAGACCGAGGCGTCATTGACAGCTCACCAGTATGGATCTGACATGTTCCTTGTTGAGATGGCGGGCAAGTCAGGCCTCAGTGAATGGTGCGATCTTGGAAGCATAGAATCCTTCCGGCGTAGTCCTCGTTGCTTATTCTGGGAGTCCACAGTTGTTCCGCAATATCGAGCAAGGATTCCTGTCCCCAATCCGCCTCTCGTGCCTTTTCAGCTCTGTTCCTTGCAGCCCACGTTATGGACACCGACGCTAGGCTGAACATAGTCAGCTTTGACGAGTTACAGGGCGATTGTGGCTGTTTCGAAGTGCTTTCTAGTTCCGTCTTAGCACGAGGGAAATTGGTTTTTTTAATGTTTCCGCCGTTGGAGCTAATGGAGATTCGCATTTCACACCAACAAGGCCCCAACGTGGTCTGCCGGGAAGTTCACCGCAGTTTGCGGTCATCGCTCCGGTCGCCTGGTGTTGTTATTTCGCAAACTGTCTTTCCGTCAGGCGGGTGACGGCGCGCCACTGGATCGATCATCTCGCAGTGTGCCGAACTGTCGAATCCGATCGATCCGTGGCTGTGAATAAAAAGAAAGGTTGTGGCCCGTCGGCCCTGCCAGACTTTCTTCTGCGATGTGAAGGAGATCAGTGCAGCCGTGCCGCATCTTCCCAAGCCGAGAAGACCCCGGTACGGCCGAATGAGGACCCTACCTATCCATGATCCGCAGGTCCTGAACCTTCATCAACTCCACGTCAGGCCATTCTGCATCGTGAGATTCTTTGATGAGCGCTGAACCCCTCGGCCAGGTTTATGCCCCATGCCTTCGCCAGGGCATGCGCGAAGCAAGGTATTTCAGTAGGAAGGCTTTACCAAGTGCGGCAGTCTTTTCGCAGCCGAAGCTAAGCTGACTTTCGTTAGCTTTGACCATGTTAGCGTCCAGCCGCACTGCAGGGGACGTAACCGAAGAGACGGCCTTGCTGCTCGCGATGCCGCGGCGGTGGAGACGGGAACACGTGCGAGCAGAATCACCGACTCCCGGCCCGGGTGGCACCCGCTCGGGGCCGATGCGAAATACGGGTCCCGAGCCGATTGCTTGCTTGCCGCGTGAGTTCTCCGCTGGTGGGATGTTCGGGTGAAGTAGAGCACCGCGGAGCCACACCAATTCTCGGTAGCTACATGCTGGGAAACCGAGGATGAAGCAGAAACTCTAGTCTCGAATGGTCGGAAAAGTATCCATCGATGGTATTAAGAATTATCAGTCTTCAGATGTAGTTGATTCCGCACGCCGGCTTGCCGCTTGGCTAGACAGGGCTGAGTTCGGTCCAGTATCTCTGAGGTTACTTCCAATCTGCCATCTTTCCGGGGGTTATTTTTGAAAATACAGCCGTCTTTGTCGCCCGAGTTGGCAATTCCACCTAAGGAGCTATGGAAAAATCATACGAGATCGGCCTTATGGCGCTTTTCGCCGCTACGGCATTAAAGAGGCCTGAGGAAGGGCTGGCTAATCGAGGAAAGCCTCCCTCAAACAAGGTTCGCCGTGCAATGTAAATTACCGAAGGGCTGGAAACTGCAGGAGACATATGACGCCTATCACCTGGGCATCGGTTACTCTTTCGCAGAATCTGAGCGCGATCAGCTTGCAGCATGCCGAGCGCTAACATGGCGAGGTCGCCGAGACGAAACAAAGCTACTTTTACAGAGTAATCTTACAGCTGAGAAGAGCCATTCGTGTTGCTTTGTTACTCCAGAAGTTTCGGTCTCCCTTCACTTAAGACTTGGGTTCTTGAAGTCAAAAGTGAAGTAACATGGGATCCTGCATTTAAGCTTCATCCTTCGTTGAGACAGCAATAAAATTCTGCCTGCCGGAAGCACCACCATGACCCCTGTGTACGGGCCTCCGTTGTATGTCAACATGCCATGGAAGCCCCGTCTGATCAGGCAATCCCATCCAGGAGGTTCTGGTTGGACTATTTGTTACGTCACGTGGGTAGGCTGGGCCTACTTCACCACCTTCAGCACCTTCCCTCATCCATACAACAATAAGAACAACCACCAGATTCACCCATAGGCAGCCCAGATCCAATATATCACAATACCCCTGCTCTTTACGCTATTCCAATGTCGAGATCCAACCCGAACTCTTCAACGGACGAGCCTTTTCGGTATGTTTTCGGGTCAGCAAAACGGCAGCCGAGTCGTCACGGACGTCGTAAGGCAATATAGCGAAAAGCCTATTCGAAAGGGCTTGCTCAGAATGGGCGTGGATGAGTTCGCGAAGGAATGGGCAGAATTGGGGAAAGCCTGTGATGCTCCATCGGCATGTCTTCCCGAATAAGCTTATGATATCCACTTGGAGGAATTCTTCCAGCCGAACAGGGCCGAGCCAATATTATGATTGATGATTGACACCCTTAACTTCGGATTCGAACCGGCAGAAGTTATCCGATATGCAACTCACGAGACTTCTGACTCTGCGGCCAGTTGCTGGCGACATGATATTGCCATTATCTATGCAGGCCCACGATGACGTCGACTCAACAAAAAGTCGAAGGGCTTGGCAGATCTCGAAAAGGTGATGAATCTCACTGCAATAATCGTTCTCCCATTGTTTCTGGCCACTCTTCTGCGTGAGATCTTCCCTTGTTCTGAACTGATGATGATGATCGAGCAGCTGATGTCGCTGTGTAGGTCATGAATGGCTCGGCGTAAAAGGCTGGCGGTCATTATCTTTGGCAAGAAAGCGTATGAACACTGTCACTCGCATGTTTGTGATCCGACGTATGAAGTCTAATGTGTTGGCAGTCATTCTTCTGATTTATCATTCTGCTTTCCCCTTCGTCGTTGCATCTTTGACGGTCCAGATTGTTTTTGAGGCTGGAATTAGCATGAATGTTGTTGGCTGCTTGGTAGCTGGAAGTCATTGCATTACGTGCTTATGTGGGAACTAAGGTAAGCTGAAAGATGAGCTCTATGAAGCTTAGTCTAACTTAATCTTAGACAGTAAGAACACACACATAACAACGTTCCTTTACAAATTAAATGACAATATCCTCATAGCTTGTTTACTTGTTTACTTGTTTACGCTTGAGAAGCTGTGAGCCCAATTACCCCCATTGCTTACTCAATCGTCGACTCATATTTCGTCAGCATGTACCACGCCTGCGGTTTAAGAGTATGCCTGTAACACTTTCATAGGCTAGATAAGCTCCCAATGCTGTGAATGTACTGGAGCAAGGTGCTTGATATGGCAACAGGAACATATAGCGTCATCAGCATGTATAGGTTTCATTTCTAAGTAAACGACCACGACTATTCTTTGTCCAACTCTCACTCATGCATCCATAGTCGCCCGTCGGTCTACGATTTGAGAGCCGAAACCGGCGTTACCAGTCTTGCAAGGGCCATCTTGATACCCATCATAATCTTCGATGCGCCTGTCAATGTTCGCACTCATTTCATCTCTTGGCTAGCTGAGGCCTCGCTGACCTGCGTACATATATTTCACCTCCTCGTTACCTCTCGTGAGCAAGCATTTCGCGATTTGATGATTCCTCTTACCGAAAAGAGAAGGAACGAAGCTGACTCGACCGGGACTGAATTCGTTCCATGCCTCAATGTTCCGGCCATGGACCATTGGGTCCAACCGTCATGACTTTCCGCGGTTCCCGCTAAATGTCAGATTATGAAGACTAGCTGAACAAACTCTTTCTAGGCGCTACTTTCACTCCAGCAGTCAGCATAACGTAAGTTCGGTGATTTCTCCCGCCATAAATGTGACAATCACTAACAAATCGCACAGAAATCTGTCGGTATTGGTAGCTCTTGGAGGTGTGGTTGCTTGGCTACGCCGTGCATGCTGCAACGCTGACGGCAAGAAACACTTGGAGCTCGTAGCAGCGGCAATTTTCGCCAAAACTTATGGTAGATGAGAACAGTTCTCGTCACGGCCCTTATAATTAAATGGGTGAACTCCAATGGCAGAAAGCTGCACAAGGCAACTCCATCTGAGCTTTTGGCGACATCAAATGAACCGAAATGTAGGGATGCATGAGAGGGATAGGCATCTGCAAGCAAGCCTGAGGTTTCCATGAGCCTGAAGACAAAAAGAAGCATCAAAACCGAGGAGTCATAATTGTAGCCCTTTTCCATGCGATACAAAATCGCACCTTTCATGTGCTCTTGAAACAGAGTTTCCTGCTGCGACGAAGATATTTTACATTCTCACTCAGAGAACAGTCCAGGGCTCATCAGTTGGTCTCAAAGGAGCGGCCGCGAATCTTGGATTATACCGTAGTACAAGTTCTGATGACTCCGCGTTGCCCTCAAGACACCGGTACTAGCTCTGTTATGGCGGTGATGGGTCTGATCCTGCGATCAATGACAAGCGCAGCAGGAAGGAACTTTGAAGCCTACTCGGCGGTGATTCACCAGTGAGTGAAATTTTGCGAATGCTCTGCGAAGATGGAGCACAGATACCATGTAATAGGCTTCGAAGGTTCCGCTTACTGAGAGGTTTAGAAACCAAGGTAGAGCAATTGCCGAAGCCCTAGGTTCCGGATGGTGCCACGGAGTGTTGCGACGCTTGATCATGGCGAAGCTTGAAGAAAAGCTGACTTGTTGCGCCACAACCCCTAAGCAACGAAAGGAGTCCAAGTGCTCTTAATGAGTGAGAAGAGAAGCATTAATCCTCAAATAATATAATGGTACGGCAATTGCAAAAGTAGCTAGTAAAACAAAAATCTACAGTCTAAGTTGGATACTGCTGACAACTACTAATGTGAAGCTTTTGAAAGCCGCTTTAGTTTGTCGAGACTAAGAAGGGGTTAGTTCATTGACATTTATTTGGCTTTACCCCTCATGAAGTGGCTTCATTTGCGAAGTAAATTTTCATCCGCATTTCACCAAACTCAAAACAGTCGCAATTTTAGTACAGAACTGAGGGAAATTTCAAAATGGCATCCTGTTGCTACTTCCGAGGAATGAGATTTGCGCTGTGTGGGCTCCCTTCAGCGCGCGGACACGCCTGAATCACTCAGGAACTTCGGCCTGCGCTTGAAGAAAACCGTGTGGTTAGGCCGGTGGCATGAATCCCGCTGCGGGGTAATGGAACATGTCATCCAGACGACTTCTCCGGTCGGTGAAAGTCACATACACTATGACTTTACATTTTGCCTAATCTCTCTCTCAAGGGACAGATAGACTTTGATTCTTCGCAGCGATGCGCCTCCCAAGTCTACCGGCCAAGGCGGCATACGTCCATCTCAACAACCCCGCCCGGAGAAATGCCTTGAGCCTCGAGGTCCTCGAGGACCTGCGCTCACAGCTCTTGAAGCACCTCACATCACCTACAACGGGTCGCGTCTTGAGGCTCCCGCCCTTCAAGCCCGGCATCCTTCGCGACTTGGAGAGTGCCAGCGATCGCTCGGCCTCCGGGTCGCAACCTTGCTCGCAGTACGGTTGGCTCGTCGACGCCGGCGCGTGGGCAAAAGAGCGGGCGGCCCTACCGAACGTGCTCGTCCTCCGCAGTACGGGCCCCGTGTTTTCCTCGGGCCACGATCTCAAACAGGTGGCCTCCCTCTCCCACGCGCAGGTCAAACGCACGTTCGCCCTCTGCGCCGAGGTCACGTCTCTCATCCGGCACAGCCCCGCGCCCGTGGTCTGCCCGATCCACGGGCTCGCGACCGCGGCGGGGCTCCAGCTGGCGCTTTCCGCCGACTACCCCATCGCCCTGTCCACCACCGAGTTCCGGCTGCCCGGCGCCAGCATCGGCTTGCCCTGCACGAGCCCCGCAACGGCCGTCTCCCGCCGCCTGCTGCCCGGGCAGACCTACCGAATGCTCCTTGCGGCGGAACCCGTCGCGGCCGACGAGATGCGCGGCGCCGTAGACGTGGTTCCCGAGCCCGAGCACGCCGAGTCCACGGACACGGCGGCCGCAGCATTCGAAGGTCGTGTCGCGGACGTGGTTGATCGCTTGGCAAACTCGGCAGGGCAACCTATGGCTTTGGGGAAATGGGCTTATTGGACGCAGATTGGGATCGACGGAGGCGGAGGCGAGGGGAAGGGAGCAGATGGATACGAAGACGCGGCCGAGTGGGCTGGACGAGTGATGGCTCTGCACGCGAGGAGCGAAGATGCGAGGGAAGGCATTGCAGCGTTCTTTGGTAAACGAAAGCCGGAATGGAAGACGTGAGGGCGTTGCACCGGCCACCAGCGGATTGCGTTCACGGCAGAGAAGGGCGGACCGGACACACCTGGAAGGGCGGCCCCTCACCGACTTCTCCGCACCGGCGACCCCATCCACCGGTCTCCGCCCAAAAAAAAAGAAAAACGAAAAAGCTATTCACCAGATTGAAAAGTGTAAAAAATGTAAATCCACCGCAAGATGTTATCAGGTAACAACATTAAGATACATGTTGACCAACGCGGGTCTCGAACCCGCAGCCTTCAGATTCCAGAGTAGAAGTCTGACGCGCTACCATTGCGCCAGCCGGCCAGATGGCGAGGTGTGAAGCTCGCAAACTCCTATGGTGGGGATGCCTGCTGGGTCGCAGAAATCCACTCAAGAAGCTTCGGCTTGCATGAATTCGAGGTTTGACTCATTCACACCTTTCATGCCCTTCATGCTACAGATGATAGTATCCCTGCCTCATGTTGTCAGCGTATTGGAATTGCATGCGTTTGTTTTGATAACAGTATCTTGAGATTCTCAAGACACGGTTCCACTCGAACTGATTACTTGGTCGCAACATCGAGTGCTTATTCTCGTTGCCGGTCCAACTGTACTTTCTCCCTTTTCAGTTCATCACACTCATTCTACTCCTTGCAAACCTGCGAAATGTGAGTTTCAAAGTGACCTTTACTCCCTATTCTTCTCTCTCTTTCGTCGCTGCGCGGTCGATCGAAAAGTCTTCGCCGAACACTCGAGCGACCTACCCCTTCAAGAGCCTTGCTGCCTACGGCGATATCATCTACTGCGATGTTTTTTCAGCTTCATGGTGCGGATCCTGAACAACCCAACAGCTTTGGGGTTCACGAAGCCGCTGAATGTCTTTTGCGATGGAGACAAGACCGCGCAGTGGGACGACTGTATGGTCAAGCGCAATCCGAACCATCATTTCTGGATGAACTTCATTCAGCCTACTACAGCTGGGCACAAGCTGTTTGCCCAGGACACGAATAAGACCATCGATGGTCATTTCAGCTGGGCCCGCCTGCGGCAGAGCCCTTGGGATGGATGTCTTGGCCGTCACTTTCATGAGAGCAAGAGAGCGATCTTGGGGCGCCAATAACCTTTTAGGTTCGATACGTTTATAGTTCTTGAAGAGACACGTCCACACCCGTACAAAGTTATCATTCCGAAGTTGAATTGCAATTTAGTCTTCCCGAAATTATCGTGCTTAGATCCATGGTTCCGCACAAGACAAGGGCAAGCAGTCTCGTCGACATTCTGCCAATCGCAGTCAGGCGCCAAGTGACTGAATCTCAAGACCCTCGGTGATTCTCATAACCTTCTTGATATCATCGAATGCAACTGACCGATTCTCTCTTTTAGCCATGATGCTTGAGGTCTTGACAATGTTGCGGATGCGCCGTCCGTCAACCTCAATCTTGGAAAGGGAAAGGAGTTCAAGTTCGGACAAGATCGATCCGTTCTTCTCCAAGAACGTCTGCCAAATCTTTTCTCTGGAAGGCTCGTCGAGAGCCGGGTAGTTGATGGTCAGATGGATGCGGGAGTAAACGGCTGGGTCGAGGGATCGTTCACGATTGGTAGTGAGGAACAACAGGGAGGGATAGTACTCCAACTCTCTCAAGAAGCCTAGCAATCACTCGTTATCAGTTCGCGGTTCGTTGCCTAGCTTTTCACCACGGCATATGTTTTGGACTTACGGGAAACCAGTCTATTCCGCCTGGAGGACCCGTCGCTGCGCTGTTCGAGGTAGGTGTCGCACTCGTCGATGAGCAGCACCGCGCCCCATCTCGCGGCGAGTTCAAAGGCCTTGGTGAAGTCGCCAATCTTGTGTTTGTATTTACGTCTGTTCCTGTCTTCCCTCTCCACAACCCCGCCCCTACGGGCAGGTGGGCTGACTGACCGGTCGCTGTCGCTGTCGCTGCCGTCTTCGTTATACTCGCCGAGCTCCATTTTGAACAAGGGCGCCTTGATCTTTTCGGCGACTTGGGAATTCTCAGCTCAAGTCTTCTGTGCTTAACCAGTGTTTGTGGCTGCTTACCTGACTCCGCAGTAAGGGTTTTGCCCACGCCCGGTTGCCCGGACAGCAAGGCAACCAGACCACCGCCTAGAAGCTTTAGAGCCGGGAATGGGTTGAAGCAGGGCTCGCACTCTCACCTTTTCCATTGATCACGTCGTCAAACGTTTCCTTGTGCTTCACCTGGCTTTCGACGAATGCCAGTATCAGCTCTTTGTAGCCAGCTGGCAGCACAAGACTCTCGAAAGGCTGCGTGTTCCACTCGATATCACTGATGCGATCGACGTCGAGGGTTTCTGTTTCGCTCGCCTGTTAGTCAGGGCAGGCACTGGAGCTTTTCTTTTGACGCAGACTCACTCCACGTCTTGGCCTTCAGATCAAATCCCATAACCCATGGGACGCACAAGGACAGCAGGAAGTCGGAGAGCCTATGCCGCGCATCTTCGACGGAGCTGTCTTCGCTGTCAGCTGCCCCAAGATTGTTAGTCGCCCGCAGGAGCACCGTAGCTTTGAACGCAACATGGACTCACAGCTGGATGACGAGCCCGGGCGCTGGTAAAAGGGAACCGGTGGCAAACGACGAGGTTGGGGAGGCGGCAGACCACGCATGCCGGGCGGGGGAAGACGCATGCCGGGCGGCATGCCCATGGGGTTTGGCATTGCGCGCGGCCGAGGAGCAGGACGTCGCGCGCGTCGCTCAGGATCGTCGTACGACACGTCCTCGAGTCCTCCGGGTGCCCGGCCACGGCGATCAAGTTCGTCCTTTTCGGGATGAAGAGGGATGTGCCCTCCTGGAGGCGGCGAGTCGACAGGCGCCTGGATGATCAGTCGGGTCTGTTTTCTGAAGACTTGTTCGCCGTTCCTGGGGCCGAAATAAGCCACAATGTCCGACCTGCCCCTCTTGCTACTCTCGGCGTGACTCGAATCGACCATTACGCGCACTTCGCCCCCTGGTCCAGTTTCGCGGCGGGGGCGGTAGCTCTTGTAATGCTGTCCCGCCAGATTGGCGAACTTGCGTCCCCTGTCGACGAGCGTCTCTCTCGTGGGCCCAAAGTTCTTGAGGTACTTGGCGGGGAATGCGCGAAGACTGTCAATCGACCGCGTTCCCTTGAAATGCCAGATGGTTTGGTAGGTTGTTGCCATGCCGAAATCACGACCGCTGCAGTCGACGTAAGACAGACTGAGGTTGTAGGTGCTCTCACGGTTCGCCCTGAGCTCCTCCAACACATAGAAACGTTCGTCCCCGTCTTCGTCGGAGTATACGAGCTCTCCGGGGGGGAAGATAGTCCAGAGGTACTTGAAGTTGATGACGCCGTGGCCGGTAAGCTCTTTGCTGACGGCAAACGCCTCGGCCAGCTCACGCTTGACGATCCATTTCAACGTGACGAGGATCCTCTTCACTTCGTCGTCCTTCTGCTTGGCGATGGCTTTCTCAAACCTCTCCCAATTCCAGAAGAACTGGTAGAAGGGTGCCAAGAAGGTAAGATACTTGACGTTCTGGACGATTCGGTCGTACGGCTGGAAGGCGTTGATCAGGACCTTGCGAGTCGCCGCGTGGCTGACCTCAATGGAATGTATCGAGACCAGGCTTCCTGCCTTCCCGGGCGTCACGCAGCGGCGTACTATGAGCGGATTGCCTTCTTTGGGCTCGTCCTCGTCCTCCTTTTCGAGGGCGGCAAGGTCCACATCGTGAGGACATTCAGTCGTCCAGTTCGTGCAGCATTGGCACTTTTGAGGACCTTCGTAGAGGTCCTGGACGATTGCGTCGCGATCTTCCTGGCTGATCTTAATATCGTCTTCGATTCGAATGGCGTCCGCCAACCGCTCGATGACAGAAAAGTCGTCATCGAGCTTCGTTGAGTCGCTGATGCCAAAGAGTGCAGACATCTTGCCAAATCTGTGAAAGATTGATTGAGAATTTTGGCGTTGGTAATATTTCTTGAAGACAGGGGCAAGGAGCAAAACCTAAATAGCCCTGTTTATGCGCGTGTTAGAAACTCTTCCACACTCTCGAAAACGGACATAGCCAAGACTTATACGTAGTGAAAGTAGACGCCTTGTTTCCTTGTGTTACGGGGAGGACAAGGGGGTTTGCCTGATAACAAGAGTAATACCAGGACCAACTAGCTGCACCAAACACATCATGGGCAGGCACTATTGCGCTGTTTCGACAAAAAACATCCAACCAGAGACCGAGACTGGAATCACCTTAGGCACATTTGCAGACGGAAATGCGCTAAATGAATCATGCATGCCACGGCACAAGAATAACCCAGGCAGATTATGAGGCTGACATGCTCGTCTTACACAACAGGTATCTCGCAAAAAGGACTGTACATCGAGAAGCGGGGTAGAGCCTATCAATTGTGATTCAGGACAAGCTCATTTGAATGGAAATATGCTTCAGAATAGTGGGACTGCATACCAAGATTGACAGTACCAGAGACAAAGGTTCGCCGGTCATCAGCCACCCAGAGCCCTTCGCACACCCATAATGCGAGCTCGTACTCAACGACGTTAGAGGGCAGCTGCTTCCAAGTTTTCCTTCTCCAATCCAACCGACCGAAATCCGGTGTTGGGAGATCCCCGGTTCAATACTGCAGCCAGACCAATCTCGTAGTTGATCTCGTCCATACGTTCAAAGTCGGCCTGGGCGGCACCCTCGGAGCCGAAAACAAGATCCTTGATTACAGGTTAGTGTGTGACAACAGAAGCATATGAGCCGGTGGGTTGACTCACCATTTCTTCGAGTGACAACCGCTTGGTTTCGGGGACAACAAACCAGATAAACGCCGCTCCAAGATAGGTCAACAGACCGAACAATATGTAGGTTCCGTACGTGATGCCAACGAGCATGTCAGGCGTGACCTGTCCAACAATAAAGTTGTTCCTAAAGTGAAGATTTGATTAGTACGGACTCTCATGCTTAAGAACTGCATGTCACTCACATCCAGTTGCTAGAAGCACCCAGGGATACTCCATATGGCCTGGTACTCAACGGCCAGACTTCAGCAATGATAATCCAGGCGCACGGGCCCCATGAGTCTTCTCAATCATCAGCTTGGTACTCTAGAAGGTGTTTTGCGATGGAATAGGGCGGAGGTGTTCAAGGAGTTTCATTTGGTAAGGAAGAGTCCAAGAGTTGTAAACTTACAGCCAAAGTGCACAACAAGGAGCCACACCATAACAACGGCAGCCCAACCGGCTGCAGGCTGCTCATGAAAGTGATCAATGTTCTTGGCAAGGATGACGGCGATGATGATGTGACAAGTTCCTATGCCGATAGCTCCGATACTCAGAACAGGCTTGCGACCCACGCGGTCAATCCACAACACAGCCGGAATGGTGGCTATGGGATAAGCATGTTAGCCGCCAGATTCTGGGATCTCACTGCAAAATGAGGTCCACGCACCGATGAACATGACGACACCAACGACTCCTGTGGCCAGAAGACTGGTAGTAGTTGCACTGAGGCCAAGCTGATTGAAAATTTGGGGCGCGTAGTAGAGAACCTGCCACATCTTTAGTCTGGGAGTTGTTTGCGGACTTGAAAGACACTGACCGCATTAATACCAGTCCACTGTTGAAAAAACATGGTGACAGTCGCGACGACTACTCGCTTGAACATGGCTTTGGTTGTGAACAAAGCCTTCATAGCTACGAACTGGAGCTTGAAAGTGTTCCATGCCGTCAACTCCTGGAGTTGAGGGAAACGCTCTGCAATGCTTCGCTTCTCGAACAAGGACTGGGCCTTGATCTCCAGGAACTCGAGCTCGATGAGTTCGTGGCTTTCGGGGAGGTGGCGGAGGTTAGCGAGGTTTCGCCGCGCTTCCTCCTCTCGGCCGTGGTGGATAAGCCAGCGTGGGGAGAAGGGCATCCAGATCATTCCGACCAGCAGGACGGCGGCAGGCCCAAGCTGCAGACAGATGGGAATCAGCCAGGCTGCATCGGACTGCGTGTCTTCTGTCGTGCCGCCAATGTAGTTGCATCCGTAGCTGGCTTTCAATTAGCGGGCTCGAACTGGAAAGGGAGGTTAGGTACTCAACTCGATCCAGAAGGAGATCATGATACCGAACGTGATGGCGAGTTGTTGCAGGGCAACAAGGGCACCTCGTACTTCGGGTGGAGCACACTCGGAGTTGTAGAGAGGCACGATCATGGACAGACTTCCGACACCCATTCCCCTTTGTCAAAGTCAGCATAAGTCTCTCGCTGTCGGACGCCGTCCATTCGCCACGTACGTGATGAATCGGCCCCCGAGGATGGACTCGTGACCGCCTGAAATCGAGGTGATCTGGACGATCACACCGAGTATGAAGACTCCAGTCGCGATGAGGACACCGTATTTCCGAGAGAAAACCTCGGCAACGAAGCCGGAAAGAACAGCGCCAACCCACGCGCCGAGCTCGAGAATGGCGGTCAGCCACCCCTTTTGCGTAGTGTTCTCTGTGTATCCGTCCATGTCTTGTCATGAAACCATCATTAGCTGCGTGCTCCGGCCGAAAGACACCCGCCGCCCAAGTTCCCATCCTAGATGTGATGCACTCACGTTTCGCAAACGAGGGCATTGCCAAGATCCCGGAAAACATCCCCTGATTGTATCCGTAGAGAACACCCCCTATGCAAGCGAAGGCCGCGATTCGGGCGACTTTCCAATTCTTCACGAGCGCTCTCGCGCCACTAGCGCCCATGAGAGCTTGGCGTCTCTGCAGTGCAGCATCGTAGGTGGCGTTGCCCCCCATGTTGCGGTTAAGGTATCGAATCCGTCGACTTGAACTCAGAGTGCTCTGCAGCGAAGTCAAGAGATGTTGAGGGAAGACAAGAGCGCAGTTTGGGCTTAGAAAAGCCATACGGGAATGGCTGCATTTTAATTATGCTAGGTGCGCATGTAGGATTGAGGCACACATTGCATGGGTTAGCAATGCCACCTGAAGATCCCATCTCCTGTGGTGTGTTTTCTGGAAACACCTTACCACCAGCAAGAGGATTCTAGTCCAATGCTGACATGACATGTACCATTACCCTTGACGTATAGCACTCGGGGTTACATACTGAAGATATTACAAAGTACATAACCTATGAGTGTGAAGTTGCTCAGCCGGTCAGCGAAAACAAGGCCCCGGTGGTACCCCGCGTGAAGAACCCCATGTTTTCAGCAATCGTCGATCAACGAAGGCAGTAGCATTTAGCCTAAAACCAGACCATCCTGTGGCATATCCGCCTTTTGCCAATGCGGGGGAAGCAGGGTACTGGCGCTTATCCTGCCCAGAACCCGGGGAAAATACGCGGTTGAGTGGTTGCGCCCAGAATTAGATGATGGACCAGTCGAGGTTCGTCCGATGCAGGCAAGCATGTCGCCGGCAACTAGTCCGGCTACCAGCAGGATAATCCATCGTTCGCTCTGGCACGTGAATGGAGTGCCCTGTGTTCCATGAGCTTCGCCCTTGCTATTGCAACCTCAAAACCACTTAGTCGGCTCAAACGCGCTGTCAGCAGCCATCCTGTGGTCCCTTGGAAACGCTCCGATCGATTCACTGCATGCTGAGGCAGGCCCGGGAGCTTTCAGGTTACGTTGAGGTCTTTCCACCGTAGCTCACTTCAGAGTTCACAAACATGTTTATCGAAGCCCTTGATATAACCGAGTCTGAGCCGTGATAAATTCATTCCATTTGGAACCTTCTTCCTTATATTTGAAGAGTGTACAAAACTCTTTCGCGAAGGTGTTGCATGTTTTGATTAGACGCTCTTGACTGCAGGCTGGGCCTTTTTAGTCGTCTTCGCTGCCGGAGTGCTTGGCCATATCGTTTACATGATCTGGCTTCGAGCCTGGGACTTCTTACCTTTCATCCTCGGCGGCATAGGTTAGTACGTAGCCTTGGAGTTGGACCATGAACTTTGGCTCATTCACTGACCGAAATCCAGGCGAAGCCTTCGGATACCACGGTCGCGCCAAAGCTTCGGAAGATCCTACTGCAGTAGGGCCTTTCATCATGCAAAACCTGCTTATCCTCGGATTGTCGCCTCTTTCCGCCGCGACAATCTACATAAGCCTTGAACGAATCATTATTACACTTGATCTTCCAAGGCAACACGTAATTAGCTCTCGCCTTACGACATTTTTCTACGTCATGGTCGATATCGGATGTTTTGTGAGTCAAGTACTCGGAGCAGTAATGCCGGCTTGACCTGAGCAAGAAGATCATCATGGGTCGTTTGCTTGCACAACTGGGTGTGATTTGTCTTTTCGCACTTTCATTTTGTACTCCCACAGGTCGGCCAAATGAGAAGCTCCGAATCTCAACGCAACCTATGCTGGAATTAATTGGAATAAAACTAATTGGAATAACTATTATTAAATGACCTATCTTGTGGCGTTTCACATGTTCATTAGAAGCTTGGTTAGGGGCATTGAGTATCTTGATGGAGAACATGCTACATTATTACACATGAAGCCTTCATATATTTCTTTGACGCCGTTTTGATGGTAGCTATCATGGCACTCTACCTTTGGATTCACCCAGGAAGCCTTGTACGAGATATTTCTCCGTTCAAGAACGATGGCTTCGGAGACGAACGGATCATCATTGTTAGAAAGGTGTTGAAAAGGGTGCACCGGGAGACGCCAGCGTGTGGTCTTTTCCTGGATGTGTTCTGTATTCTTAGGCTTTCGTTTGTGTCGACTCTTGATAGACTATGGCTAAGAGATGTCTCTAATCATACCACATGCAGCCTTTCTGTTGCGCTTCAATGGTCATCTCGCTCGAGCCAAGGCGCGCAGGCGTTGTAAAGTCTGTCGAATGAATCCGATGCCTGGGCGATGCGCGAGTAGTTCTCCTCGCCCAGCTTCTTGACAAAGTGTAAAAGGCCAACGAAAATGAAATCCGCGTAAGATACTAAACCCTGTTAGGCTAGAGAATGAGTTTTAACTTGGTTCAACTGACCGTTTTCGCCCTGGAAAAAGGGACCCTCTGTCTTGTTCAAAAGCGCAGCAGTATCTTCAAGAGGCTTTCTGGCCTTCTCCCAGGCCTTCTCGCCTCCGTTTTTATCTTCAAACTCAGCAAGCGTCATTCCGAGAAACTCTTTGCGTGTGTCCCAGAAGTACTTCGCGCTACGCCCGCCGAGGATCTTGCTCTGGACTGCCGGCAAGAAGATCGGGGCCAACGCGTCGAAAAGTGGTGACGTAACGTCCAGCACCGCCTGGGCCGTCTCCGATTCGGGGTTCAGGGGCTTCTCCGGATATTCTTCTTCGAGGCGCTTGATGATCTTCTTGCTGTTCATGACATAGGTTCCGTCAGGAAACTGCACGGCCGGGCAGGTGTACGGCTTGATCTGCTCCGGGTCGCCCTCGAGGCCGGCCGACTTCAGCCTGGGCTCGATGTCGGGATACTCGAGCCATTCCGTCTTGTAGTCGATGCCCTTGTAGTTTAAAGCCAGACGAGCTCACGACTGTCAATGCACGAGCTAACATCCAAGGACCCCGTAACTTACTTTTCCATGGGTTGGGCGACCAAGCGACGCCATTCTTGTCCGGAATGTCGAAAAGGATGAGTTGTCCGGACATTGGGGTTTGAAGCTGTATGCTGCTTAATGGCAATGGGAAAGGTAACTAAAAAGAGGGTCGGACTAGGTTTATTGGTGATCAAAGTTTAAGATGATATGAGGAGACTAAATGATGATAAAGAGACAAGTGTCTTACAGGCAGATGACAAATACCGAGCGGAGACGGCGCACGACTTCATCGCCACGGACGATCCCCGCCTCATGCTTACATGTTACAGGTTCGTTTGATGCGAGATGCCGAGCTGACCAATCAAAGTTGGCGCTTGGGGTTTTGTGTATTTATCAACGGCAATTGGTACCGAAACTAATAACGTTTTTCAGGCAACACTCTACTCTACTTATCTACCCACTTCGCAAAAGCAGCCCATTCCTGGCAATAACCAGGCGCTACAAAGACCAATTAAGAGTACAGCTAAGAAATCAGTTCACGACTGCTTGAAGTAGAACTACATAGTACTTTACTATAAGTTGTAGAGAATAAGCTTCACTTTAGTGTTTATAGACTTAAGTTATAAGCCTGTGTGGGATATTATGGACAGCCCCCTTCGGAAGTCATCAAGGCTCCATGCGCTCTTCTTGGGTAAGGTAATTCACCACGGCAACTTATAGGTTTCTGACTAATAGCGGAATAGTTGCTATGCGTCGAGTTACCGCATCGCCCTTACACCTCGACGACAGAAGCGTGGTCCCCAGAGACGCGACAGTTTACTTTGACATATACCGCGCACACAGGTCGCCGGAGGTCCAGCACGACAAAGATGTCGCGAATTTCGATGGAGTTCGCTTCAGTGAGAGGAGGGAGCAGGAACACCTACCTAACAAGTTCCTTGCCGCAACGACTGGGCCTATCATGTTACATCACGTGGGTAGGCTGGGCCTACTTTAGCACCTTCAGCACCTTCCCTTCCTTCCTCTTCTTCCCTCATACAACAACTTCACAACAACCAACCCACCAGATTCGCCCATAGGCAGCCCAGATCCAATACATCATGATACCTGCTCTTTAGCTGCTCTTCACATATCAACTTACCCTTTGGACGGAGCACCCGTTCCTGCCCTGGACTGCTTTTCGCGGTTGCGGAAACGAAATCAATCACGAAAGGAGGCTGGGCTCTGAGTCTCGGCCGGAGCCGAAATTCTACGGCACAGCAGTGGTGATGTACAAAGAGGCTAAGACTTTCGCCAGGAAGAAAAGGTCGTTATAATCTCCGGATAATATGTTCTTCGGAATGTTGATATGTTTTATTAACAATCACGCATACGGCGAGGTGTTCTGCAGATGACGGTCTCCTCTCCCTCAAAGAGACTATGTGGAAGCCCAAATTTGTCGTAGTGAAGGGCCAACGCGAATTGGATCCTACCAAGCAATGGGAGCTTGTGGCGAAACTCGATCCCGAGGCCGGACCCCAGAGTCCGGAGCTGTTCATGGCAGACTTTCACGTGCACGGAGGCGGGACTCTAGTAAGTGGAAAGAACCAGGACCAGCCGCGTCACTCGCCGCATCGTCGACTAACAACATACCAGGCCCCAGAAAGCAAGAGGCGTGACCGACATCCCGGCCGCCGAAAAAGTTCACGTCGTGGGCCAGGGCTTCGTGGGCGACCACTACAGCCTGGAAGTCCTTCTCATATGAGATCCATCTCATATGAGATCCATCTGCCACCGCTGCCGCACGAGGAGCTCCTCGGCGAGGAGGAGAGACGCTTCGCGGATCACAGCTGAGTCGAGTGCGCGGAGCTGCCGTATGAGTGGAACGGGAAGTGCAAGGCCCTCCCGACCGGGCTCGACGTCGTCAGTCTGGGCAAGGAGCTGTCCGACGCCGAGCTGAGCTCTATCGGCACGGACAAGGGAAAAATAAGGCGGGGCGATAAAGCCACACCCAGGTGAAGCTGACGTGGTGAGCTTTCAGTATCCGATGGTATGGACCGAATCAGGAACCGGCCAGAGGTATTTTGAGGTGCAGCCTCATGCGGCCAAGAAGCTCTTCGTTCGCAAGGGTCCCGAAGACAAGGTCAAGATGATTAATAACATGGCAGAGGTTCGCCGGTTTTTGCTTGATATCTAGTCACAGGGATTCACACTATATTCGAAGCGCGTCACAAGCAGTCAACCTCTTTAGTCTCTGATCAGTATTGTATATACACTAATGTATTTGGATGTGCCCCTTAGTAAACTGACGGATAGACGCTTTATGTCCTGAGAGTCTGCAAGGGTGCAGCAATAGCCTACTCGACATGAAGACAGCCTCATCAACTCGCTTTCCATCTCCCCGATGGCACAATTGGCTAGCGCGTCAGACTGTTAATCTGGAGGTTGGTGGTTCGAGCCCACCTCGGGGAGATCTCAATGAAGTTTTTGCCCTTTTTTGTGCAGTCTGAATTGAATAGCTGACTTTGGCTCCTCTCCATTGTTCTTATTATTCTATAGTCTCAAAACCAAGCTTCTAATAACGGCTGCGAGCTATTTTTTGTAAGAGAATTTAATATTGAGATACTTTCTTCTCAAGCGGAAGACAATTATTCTCAACTGAATTCAGTATTTGGCTTTTACTAAGTGCATCCTTCATCGCATTAAGCCCAAGTAAATAAAAACGTAAAATTCCCTCACTAGAATAGCATTTTGGAAGCTTCAGTTAATGCAGCTATTTACGCCGTCAGTTGTTGCAATCCCAACGAGACCATAAGAAGCCGGATCGGATCGTCAGGGACCTTGGTGAGTTAGTTTGCGTTATTTGAACTCGTCTACCTCTTGGCATAGCTGCTCTGGCAGGGATGCATTGAATGCCCCTTGTATTCAAGGCGGCCGAACCAGCCTATTCCAGCGCTGGTCGTAAAGTCGCGCATCCTGAATCATGGGGCTCAGTGGAGGTGCACACATGAATCTGGAAGGAGCTTTCCGCAGCAGCTATGAGATTCCGTTAGGGCTGCATGTAATGCTGCTATTCGGGCGAAGTGCAATCTAAAAGGGGCCCACCTCAGAGGGCTTGGCTCTTCAACTGACTGAGGTAACAGCATCAGTACAATAGCAAACAATTGAATCGATGGGGAACGGCTTGAATAAGACGCTCCCAGTGCGTGCTATCCGGGGTCTCCCGGGGCTGCGTTTCGTAGTATACATGGGCAGTCGTCCGCTGGGTTTCTGCATTCATTCCTGCGATTGTTGAACTTGGTGGCGAGCTCGACAAGATGCGTCCGGTTGTTCTCCTCTGGGCGGGTGCCCTGGGCTTCGGCAACGCTATTACGCCTCCCCACCGCCGACAAAGAAGAGACGATATCCGTGATAAGGTCTTCTCTGAGACGAAGAAGTTTATTGTTGAAGTTGAAGCAGTAAGACAGACAAAAATGGCATCACTCGGTTCGTTTGTTAGCTTACGTTTCGCAGGGGGTCGCATTGGCGGAGTTATCTCGCAAGGTCGAGGCGGCTGGAGCGAAGGTTCTCAAGTCCTTCAACAGTGAGATCTTTTCTGGTCTCAGCGTCCAGACAGAGAGCGAGAATCTAGACACTCTGCAGGGCGTCACGGAAATTGCACACGCCTGGCCAGTGAAGGCCTACAAGCTGCCACCTCTGATGCCACAGGCTTCATTCAGTGATGACGCAACGGCGCAAAATTGGTCCGTACACCACTCTACAGGAGTGGACGAACTTCACAGGAAGGGAATTCTGGGCAAGGGTGTGAGAGTTGCTGTGATTGACTCAGGTGTGGACTATCGCCATCCGGCGGTAAGTACTTCCTCGCAGTCACCTTGACCTGACGCACCACTTGGTTGACACACATGACAAGCTTGGGGGCGGGCTCGGCTCCGGTTTCAAAGTCTCTGGAGGCTACGACCTGGTCGGTGAAGGTGAGTCCTCTAGCTATGAATCGGTTTCATATGGCTGCTCAGGATTTCTGCAGAATATGACGGATCCAATGAGAAGATCCCGGATGAAGATCCTTTGGACACTTTGGGCCACGGGACTCATGTCGCCGGAATCATTGCTGGAAAGAGCGATTTGTGAGTTCAAATGATGGTATGAACTCAAGAGCACTGATAGAACTAATGTGCGTGTGTCACCAGTTTTACCGGGGTCGCTCCCGAAGCTGAGATTTTAGCTTTCAAGGTCTTCGGCGCTGTATGAAGGTTGACCATTCTTCGACTTTGAGAACTTCAGCTCACAAAGCCTCGCAAACAGCTTGAAGGCACGGACGAAGACACCCTTATTGACGCGACTATCATGGCGTACGAGTCTGGTGTGAGTTATCTTTCCACCGGCGGCCAATGTTCGGCGAAGCTCACCCTCCCCCTACCCCAGGCAGACATCATCACCGCAAGCATCGGACGCGCATCAGGATTCTCAGACGGCCCTTGGGCGACTGTCGCATCCAGAATCGTGGAACAGGGTGTCGTCGTTACCATCGCAGCTGGCAATGACGGCGAAGAAGGGCCCTTCTACGCAAGCAGCGGTTCGTCCGGCAAGGAGGTGCTGGCCGTAGCATCTGTCGATACGAGCCGAGTGCCCGCGAAACCGTGGCACGCCACGTTCACCCTCGACGGCGTATCCAACACAACGCAGCTCGCGTATATCCCCCCTGTCAACCGACCCCTCTGGAACATCACAGGCCTGCCCATTTTCCCGCTTTCTTTCGACACGAGCGTCGCGGCCGAGGCGTGCAGCCCTCTCCCGGAGACGACGCCAGACCTCTCGAACGTGATCGTACTGGTTCGGCGCGGAACGTGCACGTCTTATGTCAAACAGGCCAATGTCGAAAAGTTCGGGGCGAAGTATGTGCTCCTTTACAACGACGACTACAGGCCCTTCGAACTTGTAGGAAACTCCGCCTACGCGTCCGAGATGGCTCTGATTGACTCGAAAGCGGGGGCTGCCATCATCGAAACCGTCAAGGCCGGAGGCAACGTCACTGCAGACTTCGCTCAACCGGCGGATCCGAACTGGGCGGTTGGGTTCTTTGATGCCGCCGGCGGAATACCTTCGCAGTATTCCAGCTGGGGCGGAACCTACGAACTAGAGATCAAGCCAGACATCGCCGCACCCGGTGCCGGCATCTACAGCACTTACCTCGACAAGACTTGGAAGGTGCTCAGCGGGACGTCCATGGCCACGCCATATGTTGCCGGCGTAGCCGCACTCTACATTGGCAAGCACGGGGGCCGCTCAGTCCACGGCAAGGGTTTCGCGAGACAGCTTTCGAGACGGATCATGTCCAGTGGCGAGTCGCTGCCGTGGCAGACCATCGAGCCTCAAGCACTTCCGACCGACTTTGGCTTCCTTGCCCCGGTAGCGCAAGTTGGAGGCGGCCTCATCAATGCCACGAAGCTCCTGGAGTCCACAACAACGCTGGCCTTTGAAAAGATTGCGCTCAACGACACCGCCTCGTTCAGTGGGCGTCACGCAGTTGCTATCACGAACAACGGCGACAGGCCCGTGACCTACGAGTTCGCTCTGGAGCCAGCGGGAGGCTTCTACGCACAAGGACGCACGCCTGGGCTCCTGGCCGACGTACTAGACGTGAAGCCGATCAGCCTCGTGCCCGACGTTGAGTTCCCCACAGGGAGCTTCTCGCTGAATCCTGGAGAGACCAAGACAGCTGAGTACGCCATACGGATACGCAGGTGGCCGTGTCCTGTCACGACTAACGTGCATCAGTATCGCCTTTTCTCATCCCAGCGTTGACGATGAATCGAAGCTGCCCATTTACAGCGGCAAGGTTCTCATCACAGGCAGCAACGGGGAAGCTCTTTCAGTTCCATACATGGGTATACCATCATAAGATATGAGAAGTGTCGCGGAAAAGACGCTGATATCAGTTACAGGCGCAGCCTTCGACTTGAAGCTTCAAATGCGAGGCGAACTGTTCCCGGAGGGTTACCCGATACAGCGTTCAGGGCCCAACGGGCAAGGAATCGACGCCTATCACACGTAGGTGATGTTTTGGCCCGGGACAAGCAGGTCCTCCGCAGCTCACGCATCTACAGGTACGGCTTTAACACCAGTCGGGTCGCCCAGGACTTTCCAAAAGTCCAAGTACAGTTCAAATGGGGAACCAAAGAGCTCCGCTGGGATGTAAGACTAGATCAAACGTTCCACGTCCGCAGGGCGCGTAGACGCTGATGAGCCCACAGATTTTCGATGCCAGCTTCACAGAGTCTAGGTGGACGTATCCTCCTGTGGTGGGACGCGACGGCTACGTTGGTGCAGCCACGTACTCGACATATTCCGCCGGCTCGTTCACCTTTGACCCCGCTTCCATGGACAGAGAGAAGGTGTTGCCGTTCCCGATCAGACACATCGAGCGCACGACCGCCTGGAGCGAGTTGACGGACCGCCTGTGGTGGCTTGGGAAGCTGGCAAACGGAAGTTACATCGCACCCGGTAACTACACGTAAGTTCTTACCGCCTGACTGGTATGTTTAACAGGTTTGTCTGACGTTGTGGAAGTATGCGCTTTGCTGCGCTCACACCATTCGGGAATAGTTCAGCTTCGGAGGATTGGGACATCTGGAAAACGCCCCAAATTACGGTCTTACCGTACGCTCCTTGAGGACAAATATGTACTCTTCACGTGGCGGCCCGAGAAAACCGAAAGGTTGGAATTTGACCAGGTCACCTGAAGTTTTCACTCCTTTTGGTTGAACGGGGGTTAAGCTATCATGAACTCGGCGAAGAGAACAAATGCCTGCGGCGCCTTTACTGTATACTCCCGCCCCTGCTCGGAGCCAGCACACAGGTGGCTGGGCACTACCACACTGGGTCTGATCATTTCTCCCTCCTTACTACTCTGCCTCGCCTTAGCGCTGGGAAACCACCCCCGCCTAATGGCTCGGACTATTACATAAGCCCCGAAGGCTTTCTAGCCTTCACTGTGTTCATTAAAGAAAATATGTAGGTCCTTACCACTAATTACTATACCACTAAGGATCTTAACTAAGGTACTACTAAGTTTAATACTCTATTCTAAGTTATACTTAAAGTAGTAGGTAAGGCCCCCTAAAAAGGGGGAGGAGGTAAGCCCTAGTAGACTAATAAATATATAAATACTAGTTAAAAGTAGAAGGCCCTTTATAATATTAACCCTAGTACTAATTTTATTAAGAGAATAAAGACTAAATAGGATAATACTATTAAGAAGAATAAGTAATAAATATAATAAAATTAAATTAAAAGTATTAAATTAGACTTAAATCTCTATAAAATTATAGAATAGTATATACTAAAGCCCTAATTATAATTATTTTCTCTTTAAAATAGTAATAATATAATTATTAATCCTAGTAAAAAGAATTTCTACCTCTATAAGAAATTACTAAAGAGGAACTTAGTAGAGAATAATTTACTAGAACTTACCCTAATATATACCTACTATAAAATACTCTTTTAAGTTAAGATTACTTACCTAGAGCTTTATAGTATAGTCCTTAGTATAGGTAATACTACTCTAGGGCCTAATAAAATTATAATTACTATACTCTAAGTAACTTAATTATATATTAAAATATATATATATTAACTCTATAAAGCTTACTTCTACCTAGGGTATTACTCCCTCCCCTAGTATAAAACTAAAGTATTATTTATCCCTAAGATAAATTAAAATACTAGTATATATAAAAGTTAATACCTAATTTTACTCCTTTTTATTATAGGTAAGGGGCTTAAAAGACTTATTACTAAATAAATAATATAGCTCTATATTTACTATAGTATTCTCTACTTATAAGTAGCTAGAGCCCTCCCTACTTTATTATTAATAGATATTATTAAGTACCTAGTATATAACCTAGAAACTACCCTAAATAGAGGCTTTATAACTACTTTTATAATTACTAATATTAAAGGGGCCTTTAATACTATATTAGTTAATTAACTCTATATTATACTCTATATTTAGGGCTAGTTTAAGTTCCTTATTAACTAGGTAAAATAGCTTAATCTCTATTATATAATTAATATTTATTATAAAGAATATAAAATAATAATAATACTACTATTCTATAGCTTCTTATAGGGCTCCCCTATTTCCCCTATACTCTACTTACTTTATACTAACTTCCTATACTAAATTAGTCTAGAAAAGAGCTATTTTAATTATATAAATAATTATAGTATATTATATATTAACTTTAACCTAACTAAGACTAACTAGAGAGTATAAGGGATTTTTAATAAAATAAATATATTTAAAAAGGAGAATATAATTACTTTTAACCTAGTAAAAACTAAATTAATATACTTTTCCTAGTAACTTACCCCCTAATTTACCCTAATATTAATATATAATAATAAGTATATTAAACTTAGTACTAGTATTAAATAACTTAGTATATAACTTAATAAGAAACTCTCCTTTTAGTATTATATTAGGGAGTATATTATAATTATTAAATTAATTATAAAGTATATAAAGGGACTTAATTAAGTAACTAAAGGTACTCCTTCTTTAATTATATATAAAGTAATATACTCTATTATTATCCCAAAAGTCCTCTTTAATACTAAGATATAGTACCTAGGGTAAATAAAACTAACTATAAAGTACTATACCTAAATAAATATATACCTACTAATTAAAAGTAATTTTAAAGAAGTTATTAGGAAAATTTAAGTAGTACTAAATATTACTTTATAAAAATACCTTTTAATATAGAGTACTATAAAGGTTAATTATCTCCTTTAGGAATTTAATACTCCCCCTATTATTATTCTCCTTAATAAAATTAAATAATATTTTATAATAAAACTTAAAGCCTTAAAGTAGAATTACCCACTAATAATTTAATTAATAACCTATAACTTACCCTACTTTTAAAAAGTAGTATAGTTAATAATACTTACTAAGGTAATAATATATATATTATATTTTACTTACCTAGTCTTCTTAAAGTAGGATTATTTACTCTAGGGAGATACTACCCCTATTAAAAATAAAATAATAATAATAAAAGACTATATATAGTAGTTCCTAGTATAACTACTAACCCACATTATAATATATACTAATAAATTATAAATAAACCTAGAGACTACTAACTATAGCTAGGCTATTTATAGGGGTTAAACCCTTATTAAAAGAGGCTCCTATTAACTACTCTATACTAAAGTCTTTAATAGAGAAGTAGAAAGAACTATAGTAGAATTAACTACTACCCTTTAATTATAAGAACCTAATATTATAAATATTATAATATATCTTAATAACTAAATAATTATTAATTATTTACTTAGAGTATTACTTACTTTATTATAGGCTACTATACTCTAATTCTAATAAAAAATTTACTAAGTAAAAATACTAATAGAGATTTAATAATCCCTAGAATATATAAATATACTAGGTAATAAAATAGTAAATAAATTAACTAAATAAAGTATAATAATATAGTTAAATAACCTTTATATATACCCCCTAATATAAAACTATATTTAGTAATATACTAGGGAATAATAGTAGACTACCTTCTTAGACTAGTAGTAAAATAGTCTTAAAGACTTATAATATAAGAACCTTAGTCTATTAGTCTCTATTAAGCCTACTAAGGAAATTTATATACTTAATTACTAGGAACTCTACTAATTACTAGTAACTAGGACTAGTTATAGGGATTTTACCTAGTATTACTAAGAGTATAATTATATAAATACTTAATTTTACTATTTATATAATAAGAATAAAATTCCTATTTATTTATTATACTATTAGAAAATATAAAATCCCTAATTATAATTTATTTATAAATAGTTTATAGCCTTATAATTAAAAGTAAAATAAGTAAATTTTATTTTATACTTATATTAAAATTACTTTTATAATAAGATTTATTCTAGGAATTACTATAAGCCTAGTAATAAACCTAATAATACTTCCTAAAATACTATATTTTAGGATACTATATTTTATAATAGTATATTCCCCTCTAGTTTTTAGTACTATAGAATTAAAAACCTACTTAATTCAAAATTAAAGAGTATTTAATTACTTACTTATTTAATAAAGGAATTAGTCCTACTTATAAAGTTCTTAGCTCTTATTTTAATTTAATAAGTCCTAGTCTCTACTAGGTAAATTACCCTAGTTCTTAGCTACTAAATTAATATTAGACCCCCTCACAAGGGCTAGTACTTAGCTCTATATATACCTACTTCTAATATATATATACTCTTTCTCTCCTCTCCTATATTAATTATATTATTATATATTTCTTAAGTAGTACCTACTTATATAAGGAATATTAATTATTATTATTATTAATATTTCTACCCCTCTTTATATATATATTATTTTTATATTTTACTTTTTCACACTATATATAGGGGATGTATTGTGAGGCCTTTTGGCCTCAAAATATATGTCCAAACTATGTTTATTAAAATATATACTTACTCTTTATCATTGTACATAGATGTGTATCCTTAGCAGCCTGCCGGCGTAGACACCTTATGCCTCTTAGAGGTGAATAAGGGCGTTAAATAATACAACAACAACAACAACTCCCGCCCCTGCTCGACCACGCCAAAGTATTCGGGCTCAAGGCCCTCCTCAATATCATTTCCAAAAGCGTAGCAGCTCCCCTTCCATGATCCCGTGAACATAGCAGTCCCCCACGAAGTCGAACGTTTCGTTTCTGGAACCAGCATCATCCGTTTCGCACCTTCTCAGAACAAACAGCGTCCGGAAGCCTTCGAGGATTACAACGTAATCTTCAGTTTCCGCGGTCCATGGCAAAGAGCCCAAGAAACATGTTCCAAGATCTTTCGTTTCGTGGCGTTTCTTTGGGGTTTTAGGGGCCAATGGGCAGCTTGTGGTTTTGAAAGTCGCCTTGTCCCCAGAGCTGCAAAGCGTCGACCTCGCTGTGCTTCTTGAAACGGAACGGTAAGAGGAACCATTCGCCCCTGAAAGTCTGCTTCGACTTCTTCATCAAAGTTAAGAAGCCACGTGGAAAGCTTCGTCTGGTGGACACGGATGCCAGGCTCAGTCAGGTCCTCTTCGGACTCGAGCTCGGATCGATTCCTCGGCCTTCCCACGAACAATCCACAGCCAGGGTGCGGACCAGAGCTCGAAGCGACTGGCTGTTATGGTTGAGGTCTCAGTGTCGTGACCACAGTGTCGTTGCCATTGAATCTTATTTTTATTTCTTGTTGCCCTTGCCGCCAGGAATTCCAGAGCCGAGACCGGTGCACCATGGTTCGACGTCGGCAACGAACTTCAGCGCCAATTACCTCCAATATCATGGCGGACGAGGGAAGGTATTATGGCGGCTTGGAAGCCTACGAATGAAGTTTCGAGACGCTGTGTCACGATCCCAGGCGAAAGCATGATTATCATGACTTTACAATCATTGCCATCGCATCTTTCAGTTAAAGTCTCAGAGAAGGAGAAATTCGGCGAGCTGAGATATCACGCGTTACCCTTTTCCATGAGTGCAACATCTGAATCTTTGAGCAACAACAGACTGATAAGAACCCTCCTGCTTTCGTATGACACGGCTTTGCTTCGTTCTTGGCATTTGATTACTATCCCGAATGACCAATGATAATGGAAAAGAAAGAACACACCAGAACAACGGTCAACGTTGACGACATCGCCGGCCAAGGCCGCTCGAGTTTTATAGTGCTTGGCTCTTGGCGGCCCCGACTTTCCCCCTCATCACCCCCGACGACCTTCCCGATCCGAACATCGGTTCTTGGTCTACCCCAACTGGCCGAGGCCGATTGGATCGTCGACTTCTCGGCGGCCCGTGATGTCACTGATGTGCGCATGCAATGTATCGTGTTTCTCTCTCACTCTCCCTCCCTTTTTATTTCTCTTCCATGCGGTGCCACCATTCGACAGGTCGCCCGCACATAACTGGCCGCAATGTAACATTCTGTATGAAAAACCCCGCTGGGGCAAAGTTGCCCAGATAAAAAGCTCGCCGTCGCCCGTGGCTTCGTGTCGCTAGCCGTGTGCTCATGTTGTTAGTCCGGCTTCACGACTGTACAATACTCTTACCAGCAGCTATGAAGCTCTCCAAGGCGGCTGCTGCGACTCTGTTGTCGCTGGTTACCGGCTCTGCCGCGCAGAAAAACTCGACATGCAGGCCCAAGATTGACTCCGAGCGACTACAGGCCGACTTGACGACCGAGAAGTGAGATCTCTTTCGTTATGCTAGACAGAAAGAAAAAAAGACAAACAGAATCAACTGGCTAACTCGAGACTCTCCCCACGCCACAGCTTGATGGCCAACTTGGAAGCTCTCAACGACATCGCCCTCGCCAACGGCGGCAACCGCGCCTTCGGACTCCCGGGGTACGCCGCCTCCGTCGACTACGTCTGGGACCGCATCTCCTCGATCCCGGCGACCAAGGCCTGGAAGCAGGATTTCCCCGCGACCTTCGGGCAGGTCGTCTCGATCGACTTCAGCGTCGGCGGCGAGCCCGTCTACGTCTTCGGCCTGACGTACTCTCCCTCCACGAGCGAGGAGGGCATCACCGCCCCGCTCGTCCTCGGACCCGACGGCGCGGCCGGCTGCGACGCCGCCGGCTACGAGGGACTCGACGTGCGGGACAAGATCGTGCTCGTCCAGCGCTTCAGGTGCCCGACCGGCGGCACGCTCGCCGGGAGGGTCCGTCCCGCCGCCGCGGCCGGGGCGGCCGCCGTGATCGTCTACAACGACGTCGAGACCAACGCGACTGCCGGGTCGCTGAGCGCGCCCGACCCGGCCGGCTTCGTACCGGCCGGCTTCATCAACCTGGCGGACGGCCTCGGCATCAAGGAGCGCCTCGACGCCGGTGAGACCGTCGAGGCGCATTTCCAGCAGACGCAGATCGTGGAGGAGCGCGTCACGCAGAACGTTTTTGTCGAGACTGAGGAGGGCGATCCTCACAACGTGATCATGGTGTGGTTTTCCAAACAGGTTCATCCGTCAATAGATCGCTGACGGTAGTAGCTCGGAGCTCACCTGGATAGTGTCCAAGCCGGCCCGGGGGTCAACGACGACGGTAAGCACGAAACAAAATGCCGCATTGACGATCCAGCCGCTCATCGTACACCAGGCTCCGGAACCAGTCTTCTTCTTGAGCTGTTCCTCGCCCTGACGAAGTACCGGACCAAGAACAAGGTCCGCTTCGCTTGGTGGGGCGCCGAGGAGAACGGTCTCCTCGGATCCGAGTTCTACTGCGCCAACCTCCCCGCCCCCGACGTCGACGATCTCCTCGTCTACCTCAACTTCGACATGGTCGCCAGGGGCTTCTTCGGGGTCGCCGACACGGACGGAAGCGCCCACGGCAGCGTCGCGCCCCCCGGATCCGACGTCGTCGAGCACATCTACGAAGAGTACTTCGCGAGCCAGGGTCTCGAGGTCACGCCCGCCGTCCTCACCAACGGCAGCGACTACGCCTCCTTTTGGCAGATCCTCGACAAGCCGTTTGGTTTCCTGCACACGGGCACCGCGGTTGCCCAGGATCCTTGCTATCACCAGGCTTGCGACACCATTGACAACCCGGACCCTGACACCATCACTGTGAACGCCAGAGTCAGTATCTCTCCTGCCGTTAGCTAGAGTCGTGTGGCTGCGATGCTAACATCTTGGGAGGCTGCTGCTCACATGGTCGCTGTGTTGTCTCTGAATGGGACCTCCCTTATCCCCAAGTCCTCGGTAAATGCGACCATGCTCAACCACTTGCAACGCCGCAGTCTGGAGCCTGATATGCTCAGGATTGAGGAATTGGAGGCGCTCGGTGAGCGTCACCTTGGATGCGGTCATGATATCTAGAGGCCGGGAGAAGAAGGCCTTGCATTGACAACTTACTTGTCTAAACTCATCATTCGTGTTAATAATACCAAAAGATGTTAAGAAGATATATGGCAGTCTCATGCCTCAGTAGTATGATCGGCTTGACTTTAATGCCATGAGAAAGCGACGCGATCTTTTGTAATGTGGATACCTAGCTGATGACTATGAGCTTTCCGGTATCAGCTGTGCGACTTCGTGCATGTATGATCAACTCTAGTCATTTGGGAAACCTCGGTGTGTTATTTATGAGGTAGTCTTGCGGCGGCCGTTGATGCCAATTGGACTCATATCAGATTCTGCTGGATTGAGGCACAGATTCGTAAGCCCTTACCAGATCAAGATGGACCCCGTTGTTTGTCCCTGATCAGGCATGTGATTTCGATCGCATTGCGCCTGGAAAAGGGGAAGCGAGATTGGTTGTTCCGTATCGAGATGCCATCTTGCTAAACTCGCTTATGATTTGCCCATGTTAGGCAACAGGAAACAGGACAGAAACCTGAGAGTTATACCAGCATTAGCAGTTCAGCGACAGCGAGAACGCCGACATGGGTATGTCTCAGTATCTAGGGAGTTCCTATGTTAGTATTCACCACAAGTCGCTGTCATGCCCCATTTCCAATAGCCCGATAGGCAGAATAATGGGTACAGCTGACCAGGAATGAGGTCGGCTTGCGCACTCCGCACGCATCTCCGGGCCTCCCGAGGAGACCGGGGAGTCGATCGGGGCCCGGGGGACCACCCGGTCGCCGCTTGGTTTCAGTTCCGATCCTGCCGTCGACGAGATCCAAGTTCCAGTACCAATCAGGCGACACTGCCACACCGACGGAGCGGACCTCGATCCTGGGTCTGGTGCCCCTCGCAATCCTGCATTCCTCAATTCGGGTCAGACGCTGAGTAAACTGCCAAGAATAACACTAGGGAATGGGTGTGGCGCTCAAGTGATGCAAGCGGTTCACGTCACAAAAGAACACCGCCGTGATTGGACCAAGTCTCATCTCCTCGAACGATTCCCCTTCCCCCCCGGAAGCGAACTGCAGGGCCAAGAAACGGCCAAACCTGTTGGAGGCTGCAGAGCCCGTTCGTTGGCGCTGGGGATTCCGACCGTCGCCGTGTCTCCCTTCTGTCAGCCCGAAGGGACTTTGCCAGGCTACATTTTGCCTGCCGGCTTGCTGATCAGCTTAAACACCAACCATGCTCCGTCGTTGACCTCTCAGTCACCCAAATCATGCTTTCCCGCCCTGACTGTCCCAGAGTTCATCCCAAGACCTTGGGTTATGAGGGCATTCGAGGCACACCTATTCAAGCGTAAATTATGTTCGACTCAGCCATGTTCCATGTGAGCAACCCCCTCACCGGAAGACAAGTCCACGGGGCCGCCATCACGTCAGCAAACACCATCACGACGGGACTGGGCGGTCAGCCAGTCCTGTCCTCCTACGCTCCGGCCTCACCACCGGTGGTAAGCCAGCCGGACCATCGGCAACCCACGGCAACCACTCCCCCTCCGTCCAACAGCTCACGGGAAGCGAGCCAGACCCGCATCGTCCCCGCGCTTCCCCATACGCCCCCGAGAACCCCACCGCTGGATGCCGACGACGGCATCCCGCCCGAACCGACGGGCCGCGAAGGGGGCCCGCCGGCCAAGAGAAGGAAGCGGGCAAGCAAGCCCAAGGTCAGGTCGGGCTGCATCACCTGTAAGATCCGGAGGGTCAAGTGCGACGAGGGCAAGCCCACGTGCGCGCGCTGCTCCAAGGCCGACGTCCAATGCGACGGCTACGCCAAGGATACCGCCCGCGTGAGGAGGGCGGCGGAGACGAAGGAGATGATGACCAGGGCCGCGCAGGCGAAAAACAGGCAGATCCTCCCGCGGCCCGATCCCGCGAGCTCTCAGACGCCGGCTCGGGCTCTGATACGAGCCAACCCGACGCTTGTGCGGATCGACGGTGCCGACGTTTCTTACTACGACCTGTTCCGCAACCAGCTGAGCCGAGACCTGTCCGGGTCGACTCACTCCGACTTCTGGTCCCGGATCGTGCTCAGCGAAAGCTCGAGAGACCCCTGCGTGAAAGAGTCCATCTTGGCGATTGGGGCTATTTCTCAGACTCTCTTCTTCCAGAACTCTCGTGGCAACACGCTAGGGAGCACGACACCAGCGCTTCAGCCATGGGGAGGAGGGTCGTCGCCGACTGGCGGTTATCTCGATCACCATCACCAAGCGGCGTTGCAGCATCACATCAAGGCGGTCTCGGTCTACAGGCGACGGATCGAGGAAGGGACGGCGGGTGCGTCGCCGAGATCCGTCATCATCATGACGCTGCTGCTCATCGCGTTCGAGTTCATCCAGGGAAACATCAAAGCTGTCGATCTTCTCATGGGTACTGGCATGCGCCTCATCGAGGACTCCGTCACGCTCATGCAAAGACCGGTGAGGGGGGCAGGGGGTGACGGACGGAGCCGGATCCAACCACTATCCGCCCGTTTCAGGAGGGCGATGCGCGAGGACGAGATGGACGACATCGAGCATCTCCTCCCCTGCCTGTCTCTCATGAGCGGCTTCACCCACTTCTTCAGCTCACACCGGGAGACGATCCCGTTCATGAACAGCGCGCCCTCGGGCGAACTCCCGCAGCCCGGCGTGACCGCCGCGTCCAAGCTCCAGGTGTTGTGGGGGAAGTTCTTCACGCGGGCCGTCGTGTTCATCATGCGCGGCATGCACGGCCAGATGACGCACAACATATCACGGGATCCGGCGGTCGCGGCGGAGAAGCAGACCTTCCTGGCGTACCTGGGGACGTGGAAATCGATCTTGGAGGCGTACCTCACGGACCCGAACGTCGAGCGGACGACGAGGAGGACGCTGGAGATGATCCAGACGCAGCGGATCGTCGTCTACGTCCTGATCAGCTGCAGCCTCCAGCAGACGGACATGGCGTTCGACGCGTTCGAGGACGAGTTCCGCGAGATGATGCGGATGACGATGCGCCTCATGCGCGGCCCGGAGCCGCTGTCCAGGATCGCCTTCACCTTCGCCGAGGGGGTGACGACGCCGCTCACGACCATCGTCGCCAAGTGCAGGAGCCACGACCTCCGGGTCAAGGCGGCGAACCTGATGAGGAGGGTCTCGTGGAGGGACGGGGCGTGGGACGGCAAGGCGCTGGCGGCGGGCAAGCTGGGGGTGGTGATGCTCGAGGAGCGCGGCATGGACGCGGACGGGCGGGTCCCGCCCGACTCGAGATGGGTCTGGGCGGACGCGAAGTGGGATCTGGACAGGAGGCAGGTGGCCTCGACGTACATCCGTCTGGCGCCGGACAGCGACGGCCAGCCGGTGCGAGCGCACATGGTCCTCGACATCGATAACCCGCCGGACTCGTGCCGTCTGAGAGGGTGTCCGGGGCATCACGACCCGTGGGAAGACTTTGTTCCTGACGTGGGGGCTTCGTAATAGGGAAGGAAACACGGGGACAGAAAGGCTAGGCTTGGGGTAATGTTGGGAACGTGTCAAGAGTTGGCATGTTCATCGTGAGGTTAGGCTTGCATTTCCGTTCAACTAGACCATGTACATCATCCTGCAGTGTGATTCCGGAGATGAGGAAAGGCGTGGGTAGCAGCTCGCCATGACCGGCTGCCACTCTGCCTCGGCAAACTGGGCAAATGCTTCAGTAGCAGAGAGACAAAAGTCAAGGATGAGCCTCTTGAAGAATGGTAACTGCATTACCTTACTCAAGTTGAACGCCATATTGCTTGAAGCCCTGTTATCGAGCCTGATATTCAATCAGGTACTTTGTTCAAAGTGAAAATAACCCCGTTGGATGGAGTCGTTGGAGTACGGCGTTACTGGTGCCACCTATCTGCAATGCTCAGTGCGTTGCGTTTCCCCGATGAAGTGAGACTGGGAGTCCACGTCGTGTCTAGACCCGGCACACGAGATCCAAATAGCGAGGTCGCCTGAACGAGCCGAGCCGGCTCATGTCAATTGACAGCCGACGCGAGAGCGACATCAAAGACGCATGCCTAGATGCCAGAAGTGCCGTCGGAGGACTTTGTCCGGCCCTTTGATAACACCGATTGACTTCTGCCTTTCGTCCCGAGTCCGGAGTCCTCGACTTCCCGGCTCCGGTCTTGTCCTAACCCTCCCCCTGGCATATATCCCCGGGTCCAGACAGATATCCGCAGCGCGGAGCCGTTCAAATCACGGTTATCCGTCAAGTCTCTCCTAGTTAGTAGAAAATTGATCCTGCACGTTCTAAAACTCTCGCGGTAAGCGAGACAAGACCCGGGATGACAATCTCCTGCCACGTCTGTGACATCCAGTCTAGTCGGGATTGAATAGACGCTCATCCGCTTGCTTACCACATTATGGTATACCATTCTCCTTCCTGAGGTGGCAAGAAGCTCGGATGCGGCGTCCTCGGTTGGTGGTTGTTGAGTCCTTGCAGATGCCTATCTCGTTCTACCTGTCCCGCAACTTGATGACAGATTTGCCGGAGTTCGCCGCGTTCCTGTCCCCTCGACGAGAACCCCATGCGTCAGTAGTGGCTAGCTTTCAGCCCATCTTCTTACCTTGTCGCTGTTAAGCTCAAGGAGGAGTGAACATTGCCTGAGAGGCATCCTTGATCACTCTGCGATATGAGTTATGGAGTAAACTCCGTCGTGCGGCGACCTGACGAGAGCTTTAACGCAACGTCCTCCCCCAAAATTTGCACACCCCTAGACGCCGTTCTGGACTACTTCCCTCTCATACGAAGAGCCCTCGAGATCGGATTTCCCTCTTGGCAAACGCACCTTCACCGCGCCCTGCACTACACCAGTTATATCCTTCCTCATCCTCGCCATGCGCCGGCACTCGCGGCGTTAGGCTAGGTCACCTGAGCCCCTCATACCGTCTTAGAGAACGCAGCCGATAGCCATTGCGCATTCCTCATTCGTCTTATGTCTCGTCTCGTCAGACGTCGGAACCCCTTTTTTTTTTTTTTTTTTTTTTTTTGGCGCTGGAGTTTGGGTGAAATATTAGAAATTCAGAAGTGATGGTTTTGCCCAAAACACCAAAAATGGCATCGCGACGAGTATATATATATACACCCCGTGTGAGAACCTTGATGGCCCAGATCTCGAGATACGCACTCCCTCATCCAGCAAACGGTCTCGGTAATCTCACCAATCAGCTCTTGTTTTAGGCCTCCCCCCCCCCTCTTCTCTCTCAGTTCTCACATTCGTCGCAATGAAGTTCGCCGCCGGTCTCTCCTGCCTCGCCGCGCTCGCGAACGCCGCTGTCGTCGACCTCACCAAGCGCGACAGCCCCCTCGACGTCAAGATCGAGGCCGTCGGCAACTCTGGCGTCAGGGCCAGCATCACTAACACGGGTGTTACTGACCTGAAAGTCTTCAAGACTGGATCCATTCTCGACAAGCTCGCTGTGGAGAAGGCCGAGGTCTTTGCTGGCTGTAAGAATCTCTCTCTCTCTCTCTCTCGTTTCACGACTCTACTACCACGCAACAGCATCATCCCTTCCTTCCTCTTCTCTTCTCTTCTTACGATTTCGTCCGTCAACTGGCACGTGACTCACACCAGCCACAGCCGAGCAGGTCGCCTTCGACGGCATCCGCCTTCGTGTCCAGACCGAGGGTCTCGCCGCCGACGCCTTCGAGGTCATCCCCGCCGGCCAGACCGTGTCCGTGGAGTGGGACGTCGCCGAGGTCCACGACCTCTCTGCCGGGGGCAGGTTCGATGTCGCCGCCAAGGGCTCCTTCTCCTACGCCGAGGGCGAGAGCACCGACATCGCCGGCGCCGCCTCCTTCGCCTCCAACGTGCTGAGCGTCGACGTCGACGGCGAAGCGGCCGCCGAGGTCCGCCGCGGCTTCCACGAGCACGCCAAGCGCGCCGTCGTCCAGGGCGACTGCACCGGCGCCCAGCGCACCGCGACCACCGACGCTCTCGGCAACTGCCGCGCCCTCGCCGCCGCCGCCTGGTCCGCCGCCGTCTCCGGCTCCGCCGCCAAGATGACCGAGTACTTCAAGTCTTCCACGGCCGCCACCCGTGACGCGGTCGCCGGCGTCTTCGCCAAGGTCGCCGGCGAGTGCGGTTCCAGCACCTCCGGCGCCTCGCGCCAGTACTGCACCGACGTCTACCCGGCCTGCTCCTCCGGCGTCATCGCCTACACGCTTCCCAGCCAGAGCTACACGGTCAACTGCCCTGCCTTCTTCACCATGGCTGCTCTGTCTCGCACTTGCCACGCCCAGGACCAGGTAGGTCTCCCGTCGAGAACAACCGTTGCCGGGCTCCCGATGACTCAACGAGTGACTAGGCCACCACCGCTGTCCACGAGGTCACTCACCTTGCCCAGGTCAAGGGCACCACTGACCAGTCCTCGTGCTACGGATACTCTTGCGTCCAGAGCTTGACTGCTGCCCAGAACCTCAACCACGCCGACACCGTACGTGCTTTCCGAGATGCCATCCCCGGACGCTCTGAGCCCACAGACTGACTTGTGAATAGTACTCGCTCTTCGCCAACGCCATCTACGTCGGCTGCTAAGCGTAGCGGCTTCGAAGAGCTGCTGGCGGGACCATCTCAGGCCGCTTGGGACGAGAGCCATGAGCTTGGGAGTGGAGAGTGGCGTGGCGCTGAGGGGGATGGATGACTGATGCAGAACTAATGAGTCAATGAAACGAGTAAAAGTAGAACTTTTGTCTTTGTGTGTAAAGGCCGACGATCAGTTCGCAGCGTCACTTGTGAATACAATACAGATGCTATGATGAGGATGACAAGACGAAGAGCTAGATGTACCGAGGTAAAAATGGCTTTTCTGCGGGCACGCACTGCGCCATTCAAAGCTCCAATGCCGTCGGCTCGGGTGCTGCGGGGGGCAGCTGGCGGGGGGATCTACAGGCGCCCCTAGCCTTAGTCATAATTAGTGTGTGAGAGAATGTCAGTGCCAACTGTTACCTCGGCTGCCAAGACAGCTGCTCACTCTCACTCTCACTCTCACTCTCACTCTTACTCATCGCTGGTTTTCTCTCATCTTTTGTAGCTTCCAGTTTCAGACTGACCTTCGTTACTCCGCACAGAATTGCTATATAGAACTTTGCCTCTCGCGCCATGTCTTCATTTGAAGAGTTAGTTGACGCCGCGGTACGCAATGCCGACATCCCCGGCGTCATGCTGTATGCCCGAGACAAGTCCGGTGAGTCGCTCAAAACAGCCATATACGCAGATGTGACCTAACCGGCCAGCCAGGCGATTTTCAGTACTCTCATATTTTCGGCCAGAATCTGAAGACCAACAAGCCTCTGGCAGCCGACGACGTCCTCACTCTCGCGTCCGTCACGAAACTACTCACGACCATCGCCGCGCTGCAGCTGGTCGAACGCGGCCTCCTCTCCCTGGACGACGAAGACGTCTCGAGACACGTCGCAGCGCTGGCGCAGAAGCCGGTCCTCGCGGGCTTCGACGAGTCCGGCAAACCGATCCAAGTCCCGCGTCGGAAAGCCGTCACCCTCCGCCACCTGCTCACGCACAGCGCCGGGAACAGCTACGACTTCCTCGACGGGTCGACGCGGGCGTGGCAGGTCTACCACGGGATCAGGCCGGCCCGCGGGGCGACCGTCGAGGAGCGGTTCGGCTACCCCCTGATCTACGAGCCCGGGGAGGGCTGGGCGTACAGCTCGAGCTCGGACTGGCTCGGTAAGGTGGTCGAGGCCGTGTCGGGGCAGGACCTGGAGGCGTTCATGCGCGAAAACATCTGGGACCCGATCGGCGCGTCGAGCTTCACGTTCGACGTCGAGAAGGCGAGACCCGGGCTGTGGGGCATGAACACGCGCGACAGGAGAACGGGCAAGATCACCCTGCACAAGGGGCGGGAGTTGAACGACGGGGTCACGGATCGTCTGGGCGGCCAGGGCGTGTACGGCTCCGCCCCCGACGTGATGAAGGTGCTCGGGTCGCTGCTCCTCGACGACGGGAAGCTCCTCGGCCCCGCGACGACGGCGGAGATGTTCAGGCCGCACCTGTCGCGGGAGGCGAAAGCGAGTCTGTTGGAGGCCATGGAGACCCCCGAGTGGGCGGTGGGTCACTTCCCGGCGACTGGGGAGTACGACTGGGGCCTCGGCGGCCTGTTGGTCGACGGCGAAAAGCACCCGAACCGGCGATCCGGGACGCTGATGTGGAGCGGTGCGTCCAACGTTTTCTGGGTGAGTGAATCTCCCGGTGACTGAGTAGATTGCGTTCGCAACTGAACCTTGGTGCCAGTGGATCGACCGCCAGACCGGGCTGTGTGGCTTCTTTGCGACGCAGATGCTGCCTGCTGCCGATGAAGGGGTGAGACCTTTTATCAAGGCGTTCGAGGATGAGATGTATGAACGACTGAGGAAGACCAAGCCCCGGGCGAACCTCTGATGGGCGCTTTCATCGTCCATCCTATGAATTGATGTTTCATGCTGAGCACGTAAAACACATAGATCTAGATCTAAGGCTCTGCTACTTTGGAAGTATGGATAGAGTAAGCCTGTCGTTTTTAAACCTAACTCGGCATGAAAGTTACGATTGACTTGATATTACTGGTGAAAGCTATAGACTCATCCGTCCTGATGATTGAGTCTGGGACATTGAAATTTTACAAACTCGCTGGGGTCTGAGAACGCCAGAACGGGCAGAGCAGTGACATGATCATAAAAACGAGGCCAAGCCTGTGTGGCTAGGAGGCCTGGGAGGCTGCAGCACTCGCCTCTGATGAAACTCACACTGAGATATTAGACTCAAGCTCGAGGAGTAACATGAACCCGCACCATTGACGACGTCCAAACCAAGTCTTCGTCTTTGCTTACTCCCGTATCCGACTTCCGTGAGCCGCGGCATTTGCTTAAGTGGCGGCACGGCCCGGTGACCCGCACCCGACTTTTCCGGCCGCTTCGGATGAGGCAAACCCCGTTGAGGCAGGGCTCATGAGCCTTTCCGTCCAATCACCACTGAATCTCTTTTTCGCGAGACCGATTTCATGTCCGGAGGAGATGCCGCGCGGCTAGCGTCCCACCACCACGTGCAGATGATTGCAACCCAACCGAACTTCAACACTGGCGGGCCTGTAAAGTTCATTGGTGTTGTAGGGCGCCGAGGAGTCCACTGAAGAAAAGACTGGTCACCCTGGTTGAAGGCAATTATATCCCTCCCCAAGCCCCGTTCCGCGCATGAGCGAGTCCGGTCAGTTTTTTCCCCTGCAATAGCAAGCATGGCTTTGGATTAATCATGCGTCATCGACATGAAGGTCGTTGGGATTCACAGACGCGTTCACAGCCCAGCACAGGAAACACAATTGCGTCCCCGCCGGCCAAGTCCCCGAATCCGGGTCTCTGGACTCTGGTCCCCCTGCCCCTATCTAATTAATCGATTAATTGTCCCGCTAAAGAATTCCCAGGCCCCAACTTTGTCCATTTCCGCGTGTCTAAAACACCCATAACTGGCTGCCCCCATTCACTAGTCAGTGGATTTCCATCCTGCTGCCAAGGTTCGATGCATCATTGGGGGAATTAGACCGGTGGCCGGCTCTCCACAGTCGAACCATTCCTCGGAGCTGGGCATCACACCGACCGCAGAGCAGACCACTACACCCATGCCGTCAAGCACCCTCCAGAATCGGTGTGCGGTTTGAAAGAGGGCATTTCGCCGCGGCTAGCCTGAGGGTGGCCCTGGCCTTTGGCCTAGGTTGGTGGCCCGGGGGGGAGGGTACGGCAGTTCGCAGAGGGCACTGGGTCAAAATTCAATTTTAGTTTTACATCTACCCCCTAGGTAGCGAGCCCTCTAGAGCTCTGATTGGCTTATTTACTAGTAGTAGGCAGGGTTTTTTTTTTTCGCCAGCTGGGAGCAGCTGGGAGCAGCTGAGCACAGCTGCAGGTAAGGTTATTAAAGATTAGGCAGTTATATCTGTACACAGGGAAGTTATTAAGGCAATTGCGCTCTAGGTGGGCAGTTATAGGCAGTCACAGGCAGGGCAGTTGCGCTGTGGGTGCTGTAGTTATGGGCAGGGCAGTTGCGCTGTGGGCGCTGCAGTTAGGGCAGGGCAGTTGCGCTGTGGGCGCTGTAGTTAGGGTAGGGCAGTTGCGCTGTGGGCGCTGTAGTGTTAGTGGGTGTAGTGGGAGGATCGGGAATAAGCCGGGTGTTAAGTTTGTGACTAGGGGCAGGGGTTAATATTTTATGGGCCCTATAAAACCAGGGAGACTTTAACTAGATTTTTCTAGCCAATAGAAACACTTTATTTAGGTAGGCTATACCCTTTTAGGTAGGTGCCACCCACACCTACCGTGAACTTAAACCACCCTAAATCTAAAGGGGAAATATTTTCAATTTTGACCCAGTGCCTCCTGCGCACTGCCGTAGGAGGGTGGGAAAGTTCTACTGGGTGGGATTAAAATGCCGGGATGCGCGCGACTCAGTTCACCGCGCGGACCTTTCTGTGGCAATTATCAACGGCCCAGAGCTTTTCCCAGTTTCACGATCACCTCGACGGTTTGTGCTGCCAGAATCTCGCGTGAATTCACAAACATGGCAACCCCTCGGGAAGAGACGCGCTCTTCGCCGCCGGCGGCACCGGCTACGCCGACAGCTGCGCCGGCTACGACGGCTGCTGCGGCAGAGGCCGAAAACCCGGCGACGGGAATCATTGTACGGATCCGGAGACCACGATGAAACCGCGTCGTTTGCTGATCCACGCCGCGTGCGACCGACAGGCCCCCGACGATGGCGAGGTCGACTCGGCATTCAACGTCGTATGTTCCCCCGTTCGTCTGGGCAGTTCAAACTCTCGTTTTTCCGCGAACGTGAAGCAATGCTGAAATACTTTTACATCGACAGTCTGTCCGCGACTCGCTCACGTCTATCCGCTCGTCCATGCTCAAATTCGAAGACGACAACGGCCGTCTCTACCATTCCCAGTCCCGAGGAAGTATGCAGCCCTGCCGTGTCTAGTTGGAAGGTTTTCCTCCGAGTCCTGGTTTCTGACGCTTGCTTAGAATACTATTTCCCTCATGACAACGTATGAACACCCAACCCGCCCTCGACCCAACACGCATTGTCGGCTGGGTACCTGACATCGTGATACTTAAATTCCGTCAGGCAGAGCAAGACCGACTGGACTTGCAGCATGAGCTTTTCATAAGAACACTGCGGGGCGAACTGTGCACCTGCCCAAAGGTAGCCGGCGCCAACAGAGTACTGGACCTCGGAACAGGCACCGGTATCTGGGCGTTGGAGTATGGTGAGTCACCCTCTTGACGCTCGTTGGCGATCAATGTCTAAGAGCTTTGCCATCTACAGCTGAGCAGCATCCCGAAGCCGAGGTAAGTTTTTGCACTAGTTGGCATTTTTCTTCCGGGTTGACACGTTGACAGTTCATAATAGGTCATTGGTGTCGACATCAGCCCGGTGCAGCCTGACTTGTGAGTCCTCCGGACCAAAGGACCTGGTTGTTTCACTAACTCATACAACTTGGGCAGCATGCCACCCAACTGCTCATTCGAGATTGACGATATCGAGAAGCCATGGACATGGTCCAAGAAGTTCGACTTCATCTTCTCAAGAACACTCAGCGGCAGCATCCTCAACCCCGCCCAGCTAGTCGACAGCATCTACAAGTAAGTTGAAATCATACCAATTCGCCTCTTTCTCGGGAAACTCGCTTCTCAACACTCCACACAGCCAGCTAGAGCCCGGCGGCTGGTTCGAAGGACAAGACGTGTGCATGGAAGCCCGCAGCGACGACGACTCCATTCCGAAAGGTAGCTTTCTGGCAATGTGGGCTGACGAGGTCGTCGACGCAATGGACAAGATCGGGCGGACCCTCAGACTGGCCCAGATGTGGAGCCGACTGCTCATCGACCGGGGCTTCGAGGACGTCCACGAAACGATCTACAAGTGGCCAACCAACACTTGGCCGCGCAACCAGACGATGAAGGAGATCGGAGGCTGGGGTCTCGCGAACCTTGATTCCTTCCTCGAGACCGCCGCTCTCGGGACTTTGACCAACATCAAGGGGTGGTCCAAGGAGGAGGTGATCGTCCTTTGCGCCAAGGCGAGGAAGGAGATGAGGGATCCGTCTATCCACGTGTGGTGGCCTGTGTGAGTCACTCTCTCCTGTTACCGCCATGAGAAGTGGGTTGGGCGGCTGTCCGATTCCTCTAACATTTGATAGGTATGTTGTCACCGGTCGAAAGCCGGCGGCTGCATGAGCGGAGCTTGGTCTGCCCCTCTGCGAAGGTTCAAACAGTGCTCTACTTCAGTCTTTGAGGAGAAGGTATCCCAGAATGTCCAATTCGCAAAGAAGCATCATGCGTTGTGGCCCACACGACGTCTTCAGGGTGCGCAATATACAACCACGGTGGATTCTCGTGCAAACCTTCTCAAGCACGTCGCGCACGCTTTCGCCCTCTCTTCTCCTGCGACCTTGCTCCTCGCTTCGTGAAATAATCGTTCGACTTCCTCGTCGTGGTAACCCAACCACCACGTGGCATGGGACGAGCCAGAAACCTTTGCCATCCAAAACTCTAAAATTGTGCTGTTGGGCGTAGGGCCGAACAAGGCCAACCTGCCGATTCGTTTGTGAAGGCCAACCTGACGAGCGTATCCGGGACGATTGATTTCAAACCTTGACCTCCACAGCGAAGCCTGCACCTCTCAAGAGACTTGGCGGCAAAACTAGAGATTTTCTGAGCGTGCTCTGTGCATGTACGTTGGCGTTTCGTGAGACGATCGGAGTCATCTTGGGTCCCAGGCTTCTCGGAAGTTCTCTGGCTCCATCAGGGTCGAAGGGATTGGGCTGCAATCCTAACTCCGGGGAAGGCGAGGTTGGAAAAGGGAGCTCACGGTGGTAGCGGGTGGTAGCGGATGGCGACGCAAATTCCATGGTAGACCTCTCGCGACCAAAGCAACGTTATCGACGGCGAGATTTGCTGCAGCCAGGCGAGGCCTCTGGGGAACGGAAGATGCCCTCGGTGCAGTTGAGATATGTAGTAGATCGCTGACAAGGGTGCCAGTGGTCCTGCCCCAGCGAAGAGACGCGTCAAGACCAAGTAGGTCCAGCTCAATCTCCATGACTCGAAAAGAACCTCTTCCCAGCACAGGCTTGCCCCAGATGTACGGGCCAAGAAGTTGCAGAATATGTCGAGGACATGAGCAAAAAGGCTCCGGAAAGTCGACCTTTAACTTCCGATTGCTCTCGCCCGTCGTCGTTCTCCTTCTGGTAGCGCAAAATCCTTGGCCTTGTTTGGGACTTGGTCAAGGGAGATCCGGAGTCAAGCATCCTCAGGATTATTCCTCTCGGAACTACTCAGCTGACGGCGGCATTCAGGTAATACCTTCGTCAGCGGCATGCAACAGGAATTCAACCTTTACGGTAACGAAAGGAACTGGCTCATTACTTGGTTTAGCTTGGGTATCATGAACGGCTGTGTCCCTGCGCAGATGACCCAGCCCCGCTATGTTCGATCTTCAACCTTGATACCGACTTGCGAAGTTATTTGGTCTTTGCTGGTCATTGGCATGGGGTTCTCAAAAAAGGCATGGAGACCATGTACGCGCTTCGTTTCTTTATCTGGCTGTTCGAGTGGGTTGCATTTCCTGGCTACACCTCAATGCTTGGAGGCTATCATGGACCGAAGCAGCTCACAGCGGATATCTTCAGGCGGGACTTTACACTAGCAGAAAGTTCGCCACGGCCTTGCCTGCTGGCAATGGATTTTTATCATGGAGTAAGTCCAGGCTTGAGCGGTAGTGCAATATTTGACTGCAATCTAACTAATCCAGTACAACCATCTCACTCCCAATCGCCATCTAGGGATTCTTTGGCTTACCAGACCTCCCTCATAACACGAAGGCATGCCGCATTGGACTGGTCTGCCGAAGAAAGGTTCACCGATTTCATTACGCGAGCGCTGAAAACCGCTGACAGACAAGAGCATCAAGCCTATCTGGGAACCTCGTGTACGGGCCTCAAACGCCCACCTCTGTGGCAGACGGGCCACCATTCGTTGGGATGGATGTTGACTGGTTCACGCAATTGCTTGACAAAGTTCGAGAGGACAAAATGCGGTCCTTTCAACCGTCGGAAAAAAACTACGATCGATGGCGATAAGTTACGGTGGAAAGATTTGAGCCCACCCTCCTCAGACACAGCACGGGTTGGTAGACTACGATGAACATACCTTCGTCGGCGGTTTGCCGCTCTGATGGTAACGCTGCAAAGAAGCTTTGAAAGACTGCAGAAATTTTGAAAATAAGTATGCCTCATAATTCGATTGGTTATCTGTACGTATGGTAGCATCCCTTAATGCCGATTCACAAAACTTATCCAGGGAAATGGGGGGAAATAGGACTGTCTGGACCTGTAAGCCTTGGCTTGATCTGAATCAAAAATCCAAGGACTAGTGTTCCCCAACCAAGACTAATACTCCGGCAATTGTAGCCGGGCGGGTCACATCTAACAATGACGATGTTTTCTGACTTGGCCAACACGTGGGGAATGATTTCAACGCGTAAGCTTCCTGGCCATCTTATTCTTGGCGCACCACCTACCGTTTGACGTCATTCAGACCATTACAAAAACTTGGACGGACCAAACTCCGGGTGGGCGGCACGACTACCAACCAATGTAGCGGATGCACGGCACGTTTCTTAAGCTCGGCCGATGCAGTAACGCAGATAGCCGCATTAGATGATCCAGCTTCAGTTACTTTTACATCATTACCCATGGACCGCACGGCTCCTGCGGCACATACATAACGCCGAGAACTGCTCGTCTGTGTATGGCGACGACTGCGAACTTCCTCCGCCCTGCATCCCCGCTGACGACTACCTGTCACCATTGCGTGCCGAATAAGATATAAATGCAGCCATGTCTTCTTCGGAGCAGACTGGCCTATCAAAGCTTGGCGGAGTCCTCTATCAGCTTTTGATCGAGTTCCCGTACAGCGCATACTCTGTACCGCGAGTTCCTGATCACAAAACTAATTCCCCTGGAAATTCTGCGATGCCTCACTCACATGCGGAGCCCAAGGCTCATGCGACATCTACACTCAGCGAGCCACTTGCCAGCTTCTGTCAATCGGGAGATAGTATCTCTTCCTTCCTTGCCGAGAATCCGACACTGTCGCCAAGTGAGGCTTGGAAAAAGCTGGCCAGTCACTATAAGAGCAAAGCTCATGAGTCTAGAGACATTACAGATATTGGAAAAGGCGAAGTGACGGAAGATGAGCTGGAGCTGGCTTTTCGCTGTGGAAAATGGGGTAGAACGAGGCCAAGCAAATTGTTCTTACGAGTTAGCTCCCTTCGTGACACAACAAATTCCGTGCTGCCGCTAACTAGAATAGCTATACCACGATGCCCTCTCGACCTTGAATGATAACCCTGCCCATGGGATGACCAGTCCTTCATTACTGGGAAGCAGTGGCGTCGCTCCACTTACCATTCTCTCGGTGTAGGTCATCTCAGAGGAGAAATCGGCGTCCCTAATGCGCATGGTGCTGAACAGCGTAAAGCATCCCAGATATCACGAGACACATGTCAAACCTCATAGTGAGAGCCGAGAAGGAAGTCATCCTCGCAACCAACTTCTGGCAAAACGGGGCTGCTTCAAAGTACATCACGAACGCAATGAGAGAGGCCTCTCGCCGTGCCGGAGAGCGCGGGACTAGGATCATAATGAAGATTATATACGACCGCGGCAGCCCCAAACAGTTATTAGAGCCGCATTACATCGTGCCCGAGAAGGAGTACACAGGCAGAGCTGTCGGCTTGCCACCGAAGCACGAGATTCCCAACATTGATCTGGAAGTGATGAACTATCACGACCCCATGCTTGGCACCTTCCACTCCAAGTTCATGGTTGTGGACCGCAAGATTGGAATCGTGCAAAGCAACAACATTCAGGACAATGACAATATGGAAATGATGGTTCAGGTCGAGGGCCCGATTGTGGACGGGTTGTATGACATGGCGTTGCTTACTTGGCACAAGAAGCTCGACCCTCCTCTTCCAAGCCTCGGCAGCCCAGCTGCCGAAGGAGGGTTGAGTAGTTCTGGCGCCAGTCATGATTCCATCTTCACACCGCAAGGTACGATAAAAGGTCACAAGGTCGTCATTGATCCTGCCCGGATTCCACAGCGGGCGGCTGCGTACGGGCCCGAGGCCGACAAGTTGCTCCCGCCCGGTCAATCCCCATCACCGACACCGAGCACGACGCCCGCAGCAGCTCAGAACGGAATGTCGCCAGAATCCATGAACGGTGTCGATAGAGCCGATGGCGTCGATGGATCTTCGCCTGCGGGTAATACAGGCTTAGCGGCTGACCAGCACAATGGCAAAGAACGGGAAGCTTCGGAGTTTGCAACATATGCTTCTCTGGCCGAACATACCCATGAGAACCCTCACTATGACGACGACATTGCCGGCGAGATTGCGCGTGTGCAAGCAGCTGCCTCCGCCAAACCCAACGAGACGCCGATGCAAGCCGTCACCCGACATCTCAACCACGCCATCAACAAGGACTTCGAGGGCACTGCGCCCGACTTCCATGCCACGGACGAGATGACGCCGTATATACCCCATCCGGCACATGAGCCGTTCCCTATTGCCCTGGTCAACCGGCCTCCCTACGGTCCGCCCAATCACCACTCAGTTTCCAACCCGCAAAATGCGGCGTGGCTGTCGGCGCTACGCAACGCGGAGAAGAATGTGTTCATCCAGACCCCAACGTTGAACGCGGAGCCGCTGGTACCGGCAATCGTCGAGGCTTGCGAAAGAGGGATTGACGTATATGCGTACGTCTGTCTCGGATACAATGATGCTGTAAGTTCTCGTTGTGATTTTTACTATACAGTACACTGCGGTATAGACACAGCTGACGACGGGAAAAGGGCGAGCTATTGCCTATGCAAGGAGGCCACAACGAAATGATCGCAGCTCATCTTTACGAGAAGCTTTCGCAGCCCGCGCGAGAACATTTGCACTACTTCTGGTATGTCGGCAAAGATCAAACTCGCCCCATCACTGCCGAGAGTAAGAAGCGGTCTTGTCACGTCAAGCTTATGATTGTGGACGAGTCTATCGCCATCATGGGATCAGGTAACCAAGACACACAAAGCTGGTTTCATTCGCAAGAAGTCAACATCATGCTTGAGAGTCCTGATATTTGCAGAGCTTGGATTGACGGTCTGAGGCGCAATCAGAACACGCATCTATTTGGGGCGCTTGATCGAGAGGATGGGGTTTGGCGAGACCAAGATGGAAAAGAAGCTGAAGGCTCTATTGGGGTTGACCCAGGCCGATTCAGCTGGGCCAAGGGTTTGGTTGGAGCACTAAAGAGGCTTAAAGGTACTGGTGGTTTCTAGGGCGATGATGATGTATTTGGATGAAAATTGGCATCTCAAAGGTGTGGGTTTCCCACAACAGTAGAATGGTAGCTGGAGTGTCATTTTATTTCTATATCAGGCTTCGACATAGCAGGAAACAGCTGGCCTAAGACGTCTTTGCCGTTACTATAACTTGCCGACAACTAGACATTCTGTGTTGAGTACGACGAATAGTCTTAGCCTAAAGGGCCATGTTCCCAGACGTCCCGGTCTACTGTGGCCGCTCTCTGTATACCGCTACTATTGAACTTACTTCAAAGACCTTTGGACTGCTGGTAGGTGATGCGCATATACCTTCATCGTCACTTTGAAGGTGTGAAGGCCTTTTTCTGGGGATTGCAGTTGCATTTGGCATGTACAACTCTACGTATGATATCCAATGAGCATGCCTTTTAACTGCCAACACCTCAACGTGCAGTACAAATCAAGGCCTTTAGTAACTCATGCCCGAAAACTATGTCTCAAACCTTGACTTGGATGAATGAGAATAAATACTGCACAACAGTCTCCTATCATGGCGAGCGAGGTGCGTCGTCACAGCATGTCCACAGCATGCCACCAGGGGTTTGTTCTTGGGTAAATAGACACGAGGGTGATGCGGCTGAATAATCGTCACTCGGCCGACGTTCTAATCCAGAATGAATTCGGACGAAAATCCAGTCGGAGAAGTCTGTAGCAGGTATTCGATTGGTTCGGAGTCTTCGCAAACCTTTTTCTTTCGGTGCGGTCGAAAGTTTTGTTGTAAAGTCTCTCCCATGTTTTGCTTTCGAAGTTTCATGCCACTTCAGCCAGTGAAAACTGTGCTTTACGAAGGTTCATCATCCTTTTAGCACATGATCACCGAGCCGCCCGTCGGTTGTGTTGAGATATTTAAATGTGTCGCGCGCAGCGCGCGTCGTCTGCTAAATTCCCATCACATGTGGGTTCGGGAATCTCGCGTTCTGGAACCATTTGAAGTTCGCTTCGGCGCATGCGCAGTGCCTTTTAATCATCTAAGCTGGTGGTACCATTGCAACATAATTCGCCGTACTTACCTTGAGTCATTACTAGATTTAGCGACAGCGGGATGCGAGAACAGCCGGAAACATGTTGAGAAAATATCTATCGAACCACAACAGGCTTGTAACCAAGCACCATTTGACCTCGAATCTCCTGTTGGTCACGATGGTCCTGGGAACAAGTGTCTTCAGTTACGGGTTTGAAGGAACGGTTCTGAACACCATCCAAGCCATGACACGTAAGTACTATCACAAGCATCCTACGAGTCCATTCATGCGCGACCAACAAGACTCATTGAGAGCATCCAAATACGGCAAAGATGACTGAGCAGCGACCCGCGCAGCTTTTGAACGCAGGTTCGGCGAGTACCTGCCGGAAAAGAAACAAATAGGCTTCACCTCTGCCAAGCTGGCGTATCTGAACTCCATGCCACTCATCACGTATGCCATCGGCGTCATGTTTGCTTCCCAGGTCGGCGAGTACTTCGGCCGCAAGATCGTCCTCATCTGCACGAACACCGTTTGTCTCATCGGAGTCATCGTCACGCTCACGTCTACGTCGTACGCGCAAATCCTGTCGGGTCGAATGATCATCAACTTTCACGTCGGCATGGAGGCTTGGCTCATACCGCTCTTGCAAGCCGAGTTCGCCCCAGCAGCCATCAGAGGCGCCTTGGTGTCCGTTTACTTTACCAACATCATGGTCTCCGGATTTATTGCGTCCATCATAACTGACCAGTCCAGCAAGATCACGGACGACGGATGCTGGAAGATACCGGTTGGGTGCTGCCTCATTTTCCCCACACTCACCCTCTGCTTCTCTTGGCTAGTGCCCGAATCTCCTCGATGGCTGCTGCGAAGGGGACGCCGCGAGGCAGCCGTCGGCGTTTTGAACTACCTCCACGGCGCGCGGCAAGACTTCGACGCTGAAAAAGAGGCAGAGCTGCTTCTTGCGGGCTTGAGGCAGAGCTGGAGCAAGGGGAAATGGTCTGACTTGGTGAAGGGGACAAACAGAGTATGCCCACGGCCACCCAGGACCTTACTCGGAGAAGCAGATGACTGACATTGACATATAGGTTCGATTAACCACCAACGTTGTTGCGGCGGCAATGGTCCACCTGGGTGGACAGTCGTTCTCCAATCATTATGGCACGATCTTCATGAAGCAGCTGAATGTCATGGACCCTTTCGCCGCGACGATGTTGAAGAAGGCTCTACTGGTAATGGCTTGCATCGCATACGTGGTAATCATCGATCGCGCTGGTCGTCGCCCAGTATTTCTGATCAACGGTTTCATTATGATTACGACTCTGATGACAATGGGCGGACTTGGAACGATGAGTCAGACTCGGCCTGTGAGAGCAGGCTCGCTGGCCATGATGTTGGTATTCCCAGTTGCATATGTGGGTTCCTTTGGATCTTCGTGAGTTTTTTTTTTTTTCCCTTTTTTTCTTCCGGGAGTCCCATCACAATAACACGCAATAGCTTAACACTTCTTGGCTCGGAGATCTTCAACACATCCCTTCGAGACAAGGCGGGGATGGTCTTCTGGTTGGTCGCGAATGTTGTTAACTTCGCGGTCACCTTCACCGTACCGTATCTTCTCCAGGATCCAGGCAACCTGGGACCTAAAATTGGATTCGTGTTCGGGTCTTTCAGTGCGGTCGGGCTATTTTGGGCATATTTTTACCTCCCCGAGCTGTCTCACAAGACATTCGAGGACGTCGACGAGATGTACGAGTCGAAGATATCGGCAAGGAAATCAAGTCGTAAGTAACAAGAAACAAGTATGCAGACTGAGAGAGACCTGACAATGATAGATTGGAAAAGCACACGCGTTTCAGCCAATGTTGAGACCGAGGCAGGCAGCGTGGAACTGGGAGGGAGCAATGTCTCGTCGACAAAGGATAATATTATTGCATCAACCAAGGCCCTGTGAGTTATTGTCATGGTCAGAGTTGAGTTGGGGGACCCCTGGGGATTTAGAAAAGACCGCGGGAGAACATCTATTCAAGACACTTTCAGCACTCCTCGTCTCCCACATGTGCAATGACACCTCTCGAATACATAGAATGTTGCTTCGCCCTCGAATAAGCGAGAACTACCGTAGTCTATCGTTTTTGGCGATTCACGAAATAAACAGAGACATATGCACTTCGCACAATGAGTGAGAAACTCACCAGGGCAAGGGTTCAGCCAATGCTCTTCCGGCAAGTGGGAGTTGCGATTCGAAACCCACACTACCTCAAGTCAGTCATCGCCGGGGATTTCTTCGCTATACCCGGCTCTCTGCACTGGTCTTCAACTTCGTCACTGAAAACATCGAGGACTCATACGAGAACCACAGACTTCCTGTATTTGCTTGTCTATTGATTCAGAAATAACCTGACGATTGTCGTTTCAATTTGCTTCCTGGTATTAAATGCGGCAATGAATTGATGCCTAGGGCTCTAATATAACTCATTACTAGTACAAGTGTAGAATGATAATGGAATTATAATTCGAGGAAATTCTGTGCTGAGATGATGCGAATACACTGTTCGCAGTATGTCAACGACATCGACATTTCGCAAAGCGTGAAGCCACAACTTGGTTGAGATCCGAGCTCCCTCTAGGCAAGCTTTAAGCCTATCCTGCGAAGGTTTTGGGAGATACTCTCAGGATCATACTGGCTCGGCAATCTCGCTCATGAAATCGAAGTTCTCGTAGCCGCGTGTGGCCAAGGGGTCCTGGTCGCCCCTCGATTGGCGTACTTCCAATCCTTGTAGAGGCCGAGGTCCTTTGCGTAGGTGTCGACGTCGGCGCGGAACTGTAGAGCGTACGGTGGTAAGATCTCCTGATTGGGCTCGGTATCAACAGGCAAGGCGATAAGCCACCTCCGCGTCGGGCCACCAGCAACGACGTCCTCGAGGCCAAGAACATTTCCGCCGGCCTTGGCGCTATACTGCACAACGGACCAGGTCCCGGTCTGGAACTGAACCAAGACATCAAGGCCAGAGTCCGGAGCAGCTGCCCTTCATCTTCGGCGATTATCCTTTCAGCCTCTCGTCGATAAATGTGAGGATGCAGATGTCATGGGCTATGAAATTCGATGAAGCCAGCATCAGTTCGACCAAACTTCGAGATTATGCGAGCTCCTTTCGGTAACCCAGCCTCCACAAGGCATTGACCAGAAGGAACGATGACATGAATGGTGACGGGGTATATGGGTTGGGACTTACACCGCCACCGATAGTGAACCCGCCAACGCCACTGACTGAGGCTCTTCCTCCAACGGCCGTGACACCGTAAGGATCGAGACCCTTGTATACCATACCCCAGTTGGATCCAGGCAGGATCGAAGCAATCGTGGTGCTCTCATCGTATGTGGTAGCGTTCATGTATCCGAAATCGTTGGTGATTCCAGTCTTGACGCCGTTTGACCGCTTCCATACTGAGTGGGCACCACTACAAATACCAAACAGGCACTCGTGTTTTCAGATATTGTTGGCGACCGCCGAAACTTCTTGAGTGTTCTCAGGTAACACCATACACTTCTTAGGCGGCATTGGCTGAGAAGTGCAACTTTGACCGTGCGTCGTAGACCGCACTGCCTTGCCCATAGACCTTGCCTTTGATATTCTCGTCTCTGGCAAGGGGCAGAGCACTTTGGTGAAGGTCAGCGAAGATCATTGTTATAGGAACCAAGGCACTAAGTGACAAGGGAATGAATACCTGGCTACACGAATGCTGCGTGTCCGGGGGGTGATCAAGGCAAAGCAGAAAAGAAAGTAAGAATTAGAAACGAGTGGAAATGAAGATATCTGTGCCATTGCATTCGCTGCCAGCCTTGTCAAGTGTGTATGCTGGTTTAAGTTTATTGCTAAGCGGCCTAGTGGAAATCAGCATCATGCGATCTAAATTTTCCACCAGCCGAACGGAGGTAGGTGGGTTTGGCGGGCTTGAAGACCAATTTGGCAGGTAAAGACATGGAACGAGAATGTCGTGACATTCAAGTGAAGTCCCCAGAGGCTCAGACAAAACAATGGCAAGTTCAATTAAGTGTATACCAGCCAATGGTAACCCATCTCATGCTGTGGTTGCAGTTGGCGTCCGCATGTGCGGATCACGGGTAGACAATCTCCAAGCATACTCAACTTTCCGTCATACGTCAGGTAATCCGTGCTGCCTTGATTGTCCCGGCCATTTCTGCTCTCATTACCGACATCGTCTAGCGTCAACGGAGTTTGTGTGCTCGGCGCAGTCGCGGGGCCGTAGGAAAAAGGACTCGTCCCGGAGAGCCTCGATCGTTCGTACCGGCAGAACAGATACTTAGTCAGAAGCGAAGAGGATCCCGTCAGTGGTTCCGAGGTCAGCAACCAGGCGGGGGCCGCGGGACAATGCGTACAAGGCTTGGTCGACATGAGTTACTGGCCTCCAGTAGCCATGCCCCGGATCTGCTTCCCTTCTTTTACTCTCATGATGTGGGGATGTTCGGCTTGTCTCACACAGCAATCTCAGATAAGGTCCCTCGGGGGTATACAAATTGCTTGTAAAGAGGGACAGAAATCTTCGTCGGACAACCCGAGAATTTGGAAGAGCGAGGGGGGAGGGAGGGAAACATGAATCGGCAGCGAGTCACAGCGCCTCCTGAGAAGCTCAACCCACACCAAGCGTCCGAGTCATGCTGAACCTTCATCGCTTTCCTACACAGCATATCCATGCAAGCTCATGAGACGATCGGGGGCTCTGCAGGCCGCCGCGCGACTATTCAACTATGATGGTTAGCGACGGAGGTGATGCTCAGGAGCTCAATGACAATTCCGATTTTGCGGTTTCGATCTGCTGGGCACGCATCCTAGAATACTCAACGCAGCTTATCCTGCCCAGTAGACTGGCGTATCTCAACAACTTAGTAACTCACAGTTAAAGTTTATAGACCGATGCCAAGGTCCCATAATTTATCCTAACCCGATGGATTTGCACAAGGGCTGTAGCTTGGCCAGATTTCGTCGGGACGCGCGGGACGCTAACCTTGCAACAGATACCCTATCAATCGGTATAAAGCGCCTTGCGAATCGAAATCTCCACATCTTTCAAACTGGGGCTCTTGCGACTGGAAACTACCAATATTAGAGAAAGGTTCGTGAACCTGGGTCCCGGAGCATGGTCCATCGGTCCTTTTGTCAGGGAGCTGAGAACATTCCCATCCGCGGCCCCCAGCTTCTCCCATCACGATCCCACCTTCAGCAACAAAGCCGGCAGTCGCGGTTGACAGCCGGTCCGCTTGCCTGGGAACCCCGGTGCTGGAACAATAAAGGTTACCATTAGCCTAACCTCAATTGCGAGTGAAGTTCGGATGAGACTTCTTAACTGGGACAGCCTGATCATGATCAATCAGCAAACGGCGGAACCCATATCGCTTGTAAACAAGCGCCAAAGCTTGAATTCCCAAGGTTGTCGAGTAAATAAATCATCCTCGCGAGAACCAGATTGCACAGTTTTGCGTTGGGATTGCCACCGTCACCTCCTGAACGCTGAAGGCCACGATCCGTAGAGATCGGGATCCCGTGTGTTGCCGTAAACTACATTTGAAGATCAGCCAGAAAGCCTATATAGCCAGGGTTCATCCGTTCAGTGATGTGGGAGAAACGCTCAGAGCATGGGATTTCGAGGGACAAAGACACGGATTTTCAGGGATGGACCCTTGTCCCCTTTTTCCAGTCCGAGAGGCGGGAAATCGCGTGCCCGGGGGCGACCTGTCAAAACTCCGTCACAACTCAGCCTCGACATATAAGCAAATGCAAGGCCGGTGTTATTTTTTTAATTTTTTGGGGGAATCTAGCCGGTGACTTTTTTAAACCATGTCGACGTTTAGCACACCCGAGACCATCATCCCACCTCCGCCAGGTGTGACGATCGACTTTGACCATCCGCGGCAACAGAAGGTGGTTGAGCAGTACCTGATTTTCGGGCTCGGCGGCGCGATTGCTTTCCTCGCGCTGTGCCAGCGGTTCTATACCCGGATATTCCTCTCGAAAGGCTTGCAGGTTGACGATGGTGCGCGTCTTTTCCCCGGTCTCTTGTTGTGTGGAGACATTGCTGATACTCTTTGTTCGCAGCGTTCATGTTTCTTGGATGGGTAAGTGATCTGCATACAGATCTTCGATCTGCCTTCCGCCACGAGTTCGACATTCATCCTGATGCTAACCCGATGTTGCCAGGCCGCATCTGTGGTCACACAAGCCATGCTCGTCGGTATGCCATCTGCCACCTACCCCCACCCCCTTTTCTTTTGGTCTTTTTGGAATTCCATGGCTCTGACATAGGATTCCCAGCTTCAATAGCTCAGGGAGGCATGGGTGCCCATGCATGGGAAATGCCCATATCTAGATTTCACCGTTACTCTGTGGTATGTCTCAACAACAACGAGCGTGGAAGAGAGGGTGATGCTAACTTCTTGAAGACGGTGTATGTCACAGCCCCGTTCTTCGTGCTCTACAACGGCTTCACGAAGCTGGCGCTGCTCATATTTTACCTGCACCTATCAACGCAGAAGTGGTTCCGTACCAGCGTATGGATCGGCATCGTCATCGCCTCGCTATACACGGGATGCATGGCGCTTCTGATGTTGTTCCACTGCAGCCCCGTTCGTAAAGCGTTCGACTCTACGATCGACAAGGGGACCTGTTTGGATGTCGGCTTGCTTTACGTTGTGACGGAGGTGTCGAACATCATCACGGACGTCATGCTCTTTGTGCTGCCGTTGCCGATCATCTTCGACATGCGCATGAAGACGGCCCAGAAGATTGGTGTCATGCTCGTTTTCGCCGTGGGCTCGATGTAGGTCATCTGCTCTTAAAGGAAAACCCGACTGTGTTGCGACATCCGTAGCTGACGCTTTAACAGCATTATCGCCGCATCCATCGCTCGACTTGTCCTCCTCCCAGCTCTGCTTGACAGTACCGATCCCACGTGGGATGCGACTCAGGCCAACGTCTGGACGTAAGTTGTTCTCGGCAATCCCGAGGGGTAATGTGTGTTCCGACGAAAGCTGACCAAGCCGCTCGCGCCTCCAGGCTCGTCGAAGCCAACCTATGCGTCATCTGCGGCTCGATGCTGACGTTGGGAAAGTTCTTTGAGCACTTTGCTCCCAAGCTCATGGGCGCTTCGTCGGACCCGCCGTCATACGACGCAGAAAACCACGCATCCGTGTCCGCGAATCAGCAGTCGAACATCGCAAAAAGCCGGGACCATGCCCAGTACGAACAGTTCTACGACGAAAACGAGATGCACGCGTTCCGCTCCGATCGTTGACGCAGCGAGGGAGGTCTTTACTCTGGATTTACCTCGGCCGTGGGCGAGACAGGCGGTAGAGAAAGCGCAGATGACAAGGCGGTTTTGCAGACCAAGACGGTCACTATACAGCATGAATGATGCGGTTCTGGGACGATGGGTGGTAGTTCGTAGGCCAGCTATGGTTGCATTGGGAAGGCGTTCGGGGCGGAATCATTACTAGAAAACCACGAACTAGAAGTAATGGAGTAATGTTGAATGATTACCAACAAGATGCAGTTCAATGTCTGCCGTGTATCGTATCTTGACAGTACTAATACATCGCTTGTAGTAGCCTTCCGTCAAGAAGCGGGCAGTTACCAGTTTTTCATTCCCGTCAAGCTCCTGAAGCCCATGACTTTCTGCCAGCCCGTTGATAGACCAACATGCTTCGAGCTAATGCGCTGGGCAAAAAAAGAAAAAAAAAAGACCTTTGCGAGGACCCAACGGACCATCCGAAACGAACGGCACAGCTTTCATTTACCCTTTTCAAACGTCTCCAGCCTCCGTGCCGTTGCAGCGTATCTCATCAAGCTGCTCCGCGGACTCCGGGACCAAGCTTCGCTTCATCCATCTCCGCCGAGTCGTGCTCCCAGTCATGGAACTCCAGAACGCGCAGGTTCGGAGTTAGTCTTGAGCTTCAACGACCGGAGTGGCAGGGGCTTCCCGGCAAGTTTTCTGAACCCTTGCGCGACCTTTTTTTAAAAAAAAAAAAATGAAAAAGGGACTCTGCTGTGAGGGGATTTCTCGCAGCGCTTCGGAAGTAAACCTCCATGTAACCCTATTCCGTTAGCATACTCACTTATACTGACCAAGTATACGTCCACGGAAATCGAGCGATGGAGAGACTCAGCTCGGTCAGCTCAGGTGAGGCTGCCAGCATACGAGCCACTGCCGAGGAGAATCTCTCAATCTGAGACCGGGACTTCGGTTGAGGTTTAGAGCTTTCAGACCGGAGAAATACTTGTAGTCCGCGACGCAGAAAGTTGGAAGCTTCGGAGCCGATCTCGGAGGCGTCTGGTGTGTCTGCTTCACCGAGCCGGACCGAGAGGGTGTGGAGTTTGTTTTCCGTTTTTTTTTCGGAGCAGCTCGAGTGACGTGGTCATCGAGGCTGAACGTCTCAGCGGGGTCACAATTGCCTTCGTTTCGTTATCCAGAAGGCGTACACAAAGTGGTCGAGATGTGGGCATGTTATCGAGAAGCTCTTGTAGTGCAACCTCCAACTGCCAAATGTTTCCCACATCGTCCCAATCGCCATGTATGCAAGGATGATACCAGTCCGAGGCATGAACTCCAGGCTTGAACCAATGGTACTTGGTAATGATGTGTAAGTTCTTGAACGTGGCGCAGGTTGTCCGGACTTCAAGTCCCCTTTTTTTGTGTTGTAGTAAAGCATTCCTCTACAGTACAGGTTTTTCGTATAGAATTCCCGAGAACACCTGGCTGAATAGCTCGTATACCAAACACAATGCATTTTTCAACTGCCTGTTACGCCCCTATGGGAGACTATCTGAATATCGAAGGTTGGATTATTTGGAGTGAAAAGAAACATCACTTACGTACGGAATGGCGAAGAAAAACTCGGTGGTTTGAGCCACTGCAGCTCCAGCCAAGGGACCACCACGACTCCCTCGTAAAGCATGATCCATAACCTTCACGATTATGGCCATTAAGCTCCAGGAGTCACTCAATTTCTCACCCCCTCCTATCTCAGAGATCCTACAATCCCATCACACGGAGTAACAAAATCCGACCGAACCATTCAGATATCTATAAACGACCTCCACCAATGAATCCAACCCATTCAGAAAACCTAGCCAGCGTGATTAAACGACCATCACATTCCTCTGCGCCTCTGCGCCTATTCCCTCTTCCCAATCTTGTTCCCGTCCCTGGTTCGGAAGCAGCAGTACGCCTTCTTCCCCGTCAAGCACGGAACGCCGTCCCCTCTATCGTCCTTGCCCTCCCGCTTCCACCCCTTGGGGCATTTGCCGTCGCAGAACGGCGCGTTGCCGTACCACCGACAGCTGTTGTCGTCTCTGACGACTCCGCCGTGCTCTTCTTCGTCCCCTATCCGCAGTGGTGTCAGCCAGCCGGCCCTCCCCCAACTTGTCGTACCCACGCACGTAGTCGCTGACGAGAATCCTTGTTTCGAAGTGTTGGTAAAAACAAAAAAAAAACTTACCGATTGGTGTGGCTGAGGCGAGCGCCGCAACGGCTGCGACCACCAATATTGTCACCCGCATTTTTTTTTAAGTATGAGATTGATTTCAGAAGTTTGGGAGAACGGTCGAGATGGATGGATCCCGGTTGCACTTTTTGCGATCGTCGACTTACACCGGGCGGCGCGGTCCTGGATCGCGTGAAATATGCCGACATTTCAGTTGGGTGATGGTGGCCAGGGCGGCGGGGGCGAAGTGATGAGTGAGCGAGTGAGTGAGCGACGACCTCACTGAGCGTTTTGGGTTTTCATGCCGCGATTGCGGCGCATAGATGTATGCATATATGCACGCATAAAGCTGAAGGAGAGTTTATTTTCTCCCTTCTTTGGTTGATAAATCACAACCGAACATGCCGGGGGCGCAGCTCGTTGGGTAAATGCGATTCAGTCGTTGGACTCGGAAAGGCTGGCTCACGCCGAAGTTCGATGCATCATCTCGTTACATGGCACGGGAGTGGGTAGAAAAGGCAACCACGATGCCTGCCAGGACATCGGCACACACCCGGCCATAAGAAAGCTGGTCGAGATCAAGCCAACTGGTTGGCAGTTCAGTCGCCAAATAATCTCGTCGGTCTCAAAAATGAGCCCCTGGCCAAGCAAAAGGAGACCAGAGTATATAAAAGTCGAGAACATTGTTCGTGATTACAAGTAGTAAAAAACACTTGCATGTACAAATATATAATACCACCCATCATCACATCATAAAACCTCATCCAGATACATCCCAGATATATACCCAACCGTCATTACCCAAGGTCATCATCATTAACCCTTTTTTTTCCCGTTTCCCATCATCAGAGCATGGAACCAGCCAGTACCCATAAACACAACTCCCGCAATCACCCCCCTTCTACTTCTTCTTCTCACGAGTGTCGAATGACAAGGTCGCGCGTGAGCAACCTCAAGACCTCTAGCAAGCACTATACCGAACACCCCTCTTGCCCAACTCCTTGCGTCCGACGGGGTCCTCGGGCATGATCCATCCTCGACTCCTCTTCGCCTCCCTCTTCTCAGCCAACTGAGGCTTCGGCATCCACTCGTCCCTCGGGAGAGCCTTCCTCCTCGTGCCCTCGGCAGGTGCACCGATTTCGGCCTTCCAGTATGCGACGCCCTGCGAAGGGGCGTCATTGCCGGCCATCATGCACAGGCCCCATAGCGCCAGACAGGCGGTCAGGGGAATCTCGCCCGTCTCCAGATCAGCATCATCAGCGACGGAAGCGAGCTGGACGGAGGTGACCTCGAGGAAGCCAAAGTTGGGCACGGCGTCGGCACTGTTGCGGACGACGACGAGCTCGATCTCAGTCAGGATGAAGCCGTAGCGGCAGCCGTGCTCGCGCATGGCGTAGTGCAGGGCGGCGAGGCCGCGGAGGTACTCGACGCGCTTGATGTTGCCCTCAACTCGCATGCCGGTGTTGAAGCGGTCGAAAGAGCGGACGAGACCGACGACGCGGGCGGTGGGCTTGCCGCCGAATATGGCGGCCGCGGAGGCGGGCTCGCCGGCGGGGGAGGCGGCGAAGAGGAGGTCCGTCTGCTTACTGCCGGCGGCCGGGGCGGTGAGTTGCATTGGCCGCGTGGAGGAGATTGCGAGCGCGGCGTTGAGCTTGGGGAGGTAGTGCGAGGCGTAAATGGAGTGCAGGGCGGCCTCGGTTTCGGGATGACGAGCGCTTTGCGCAGGCATGGGCAGGAGAGAGGCCGGGACGGGGCAGTTGAGCAGGGCGGAGGCGCCAGGGAGGGAGAGGACCGAGGAGATGTTGAAGGATGTCCAGGGGCGGATTTGGCGGATGTCCCACCAAAAGTGCTTGGTGTTAGGGTCGCGGAGGGGGAAGGAGATTGTGCGGACCAAGGACGGGGCGGGGTTGGAACCGGTGAGGTAGGACATGAGAGTTGTGCTGGGCGTCGGGCCCGGGGTCGAGGCGATGCTCAGGGGAGAGGGGGCGCGCGGAGTGGCGTTGTAGGTGCACTGGGAGGGGAACATGTAGGTCTCGGTGGTGGCTTGGGGCGCCGGCGCAGCGGGCGCGGGAACGTACGAGGGCATCTGACGGTACGTCGGGAAGCCGTACTTCTCCAAAGCGGGGGCGTCCAGGCTGCAGGTCGATGCACGACGAGATTGCATGTCTTCGTCGAAAATGACGGGCGAACAGAGGAGGGAAGATGTGGCGGACTCCTCGGGCTGGCTGCAGAAGGAAGAGGGCATGTTCCAGGTGATTGTCTCCGGGTTGGTGTAGCTTCGGGCATGAGTGGGGCGGAAAGCGGAAGCGGCTGCTTGAGAAGCGGCGGCGGCGACGTTACGGCGTGGGGCCGGTGCCGGTGCCGGTGTGCGGGGCTTGGGGGAGGCCCTGACGCGCTTGGCGGGGGGCGACTCGATGGCTTGGTCCTGGGAGCGGATCTTGGGGAGCAAGAGAGGCCCGTGTTGGCGGATAGGCGGGGACGCGCGGGACGGGGTCGTCATACGAGTGCTCACGGAGTCCGGGGTGGACTCGGCGGTGGAGACGAAGGAGTAGACGGAGCCGTTGGAGCGCGAGCGGGCGTGACCGTAATTTGTCGTCTGGGGTTGTTGGTATGGCAGGTCGAGGGGGAAGGAGTCGAAGGAGAAGCTCGGCGGCGTCGAGGGTTCGCAAGAGGGGAAGATGAAGTCGAAGGACATGTTGTCCGCTGCCAGACTAGAGAGAGTGTGAGAATGGGTGTAAGTGGGAGAGGAGGTCAGTGGGGCTTCATACGAGGACATTTTGACTGTGCTTCGGTTGTGTCTGCGACGGACACGATTATGGAATTTCCGGCAAAAAAAGTTGTTTTGACGTGAGAGGGAGACCAGCTCCAGAATGCTTTGAGATGATGCAGATGTGTTGCTGTGAAGCAGGGGGGGCACTTTGGAGGAGTGGCCGCGTTCAACAAGGCCACCGTGTCCGAGATCTAAGTGTATTGGATTCGCAATGGAATCTTGATTCTTCTTTCTTTTGTGTTTTGGTGTGTTCCAGCAGATAATATGAGCATAAACAAACAATACAGTAAGAGATGCGCAGATGAGAGGAATATTGGACAGGCGAGAGAGAGAGAAAGAGGAACGAGGATGAGAAAGTGAAGAGAGAAGGGCCAACGAAACAGGATAGTAGGCGCGGGGAGAGGAAGGCATCTTTATCCTCGCAGGTGAGGCTCGCTCGCAGCCCAATGGTTTTGGGAATGGCGATGCGGTATGCGGCGCGTGATTGACGACCCGCGGGTCTGCTCAGGGCCTGCTGAACATTGGGAGAGGGCGTGTGGTTCTTTGAGGAGGAAATGGGTCCACGGTACAACGCAACGATGGGGTGGCTGCGCATGTCCGGCTTGGTGAGCCCGGGGACCCATGGACGGATCGTTGGCCGAGGCCAGGACGTCGTCTGTCTTTCATGTCTAAGGATACAAGAGCTTAGAGATACGTATCGATGATAGGATACGTATAGGTATCATTAGGAGGGACGAAAAGGAAAAGCAAAGGAAAGGAAAGGGAAAAACATACAAACACGAACGACACACGACAGACGAGACGACGCTGGAGATGGAGCTACTAGGTAGTGTGCTGCAGCCAGGTTCTCAGAGTCTGCGCTAGCTAAGAGGGAATGATGGAGATGGAGGCTGCAGGTCGGCCCACTAAGGCGTTGAGGGAAAAATCTGAAACACGGGGTCAGAAAGTGAAAAAAAAAAGAGGTGAGAGGAAGGAACGGAAGAAAATCATCATGTACCCGTGGACATGTGCAGCGTGGAAGGAAAGAAAGAGCGGCGTCGTTCGGTCGTTCGTTGGCCGCGTATCATGCTGGCCGTGGTGGAAGTCACTCCCTTCTCGGTGGGTTCCTTCCTGCTTGGTCGGGAAGGTGGAGACCCCTTGGACGAGGCGGAGCCCAGGTGGCCGTCATCCAACGGGATAGAAGCACTGTGCGCTCTCGTGTTATTTCATACGAAAAGTGACTGTTCTCGCGGAAATAATGGCACTGTCCTGTATCAACCACTCACCGTCTTCAACAGCTTCTCTTCTCACTGCCCTCGCTGGACCACCCCCCCTTGCAGAGCGCCTATGACTCATTTTTAGACACATGGCAGCCGGCCGTGCATTAGCTCTCGTTCAACCTCTTGGCGCTTGTTTTCGATGGAGCACTAAAGGTACCTACCTTCAGGTAATTACCTAAGGTAGGTAAGTTGCCTCAGCTTCACCCACACCTCCAAAGCGGAGAACACTGGACGAACACACACAACATCAACGACTACGACGTGATGCGCCGAGACGCGGTCGTGTACAACCATTCGACGCGATCTCATGCGTCGTCGTGACATGCGATGCTATGCCATGCCATGTGCAACCTCGCCCACGTCGCGTCGACCATCAAAAGGCTGCTCAAGTCAGCAACACCCGCGTCTCTCCGCGAGGGCATTCCCAACTCGTCCGGGTTGCCAGCGCACCTCGCAGTGTCCGTGTCGTCGCCGCTTCATTCTCGCATCAACTTCCCCTCCGCGGTCTTTGTTCGCCTCGTTTCCTGGACCCGCGACTCACCTGATCTACACCTCCACGCCGCTACTACTACCTTCCCTCAAGCGCAATCAAATTGCGAGCGGCTCCCAAGATTACCGGCGTCTATGGCATCGTGCCCACTAACACTTCGAGACACGGCTCTCGCTTACCTTAGCGTCGCCCGCTCTACGGCGGGGTGTCGGCTCTTTCTTTTCCTCCCACCTCGCACTCTAAAACAACCGCACTGCTAACCGCCCGGGCGGCTACACAACCCCTCCCCCATCTCCTGACTCAGGCCGGCGCTTACAGCAGTCTCACTCTAAACGGAGGAGAGGCCTGCCGAAAATCACGCGGGTCTGTCTCGGTGCTCTCGAGGGTAACGGCACGGTAAGACGGATAAGCAAGCAGGTAGCTCAGAAAAGTGGCAGCCACGCCTGCCGCAGCCGCCCGTCCGCCCAGGTCTCGCTCTGTAACACGGTCTTCTGCGTTCCCTACAGCCCCGAGCAGGCAGACTCAGCCTGAATGGCCCCGAAGTCGGGCCTGACGCTGACGATGATGCTGATGCTGGTGATCATCTGTATTCCTCCTCATCAATGCACATCATCGGAAGACGACATTGCCGCGCTTGGTACACCCGTACACATCCGTCTGCGCCAGCTGACTAGGTATTACGCGCAGTATGTCTGTCTTAGCCTTACATCGAGCCGCTCTATACAACGCTGGTGAGCATTAGCCCGTCTTGAGTCCATTAACTTGAATCCCGACCTCTCTCCTCTCCTCGAGGCTCTTGATCAAGAGACTCGCAATGCGGCGGCAAGCATCTCTCTCCAGATCCCCTTCCGCGCATGATGATTCGCACCTCGCGTCTCTCCATCTCGGCAATCTAGTGCCATTCCGCGTACGACATGGTCTGGATATGGGGAGACACGGCACCCCATCTCTCAGACTCTCCCTGCCCTCACTCTTGCACAGCCGCACTCGAGCGCTTAACTTCCTTCTCCCCTTCCTCTCAAGCGCCGCTCACCATCGCTCGCTCACTTACCTCATCTCCATTCCCGCTCCCGTGGCCCGTGCGCTCTTCGCGGGTCCGTGCTCTCATGTCATGAACCCAGTCCCGCCGTCTGATAGGCCACACACCACGCGCCCGTGCAGCCCCACCCAATCTCGACGCGCCGCAGATCTCCCCCCCCTCGTCTCGACCAATCGGGAACCGACGACGCCCCCAAAACCGTGTCCGGACCGCCTTCATTGGCCCAGCCGTCCTCCCGGGATGTTTCACGACCGCCTTTTTGTTTCTCGATCTAATGGTCCACGCCGGGATGCTACTTTCTACAGAGCGAGTACCCAAGGTAGGTAGGTAGGTAGGTAGTATAGGGTCCGTCCGGATGGATGGACTGGGATTTCTACGGCAATTATGCATGATGAACCTTTCTCGAAGACTGGGAAGAATGAGTCACATCTCTAGCTTCTTTGCCCGAGTGGGAATGACGGACTCGAACATTCAACTTCGCAGGCAGACAGTACAAGTCGGTGAGAATTGCTGGGGGCATATTCCGGGCCCTGAAGCCCAACACCTACACCGACAAACAGTCACTTGCGATCAAAGAGATTTTCCATCATCGGGCAAGGGACCACGTCCAAGCAACGAGAGAGGTATCCGTTTCATGCGCTGTTTGTTATCCATCGTTCTAGTTTTTCATCCCTCCCATATTCTTCGGGTGTGGGAGAAAAATCAATCCTGGAGGTAGCCCGAGATTTCCCTTTCGTCCCGCCGTCTAAGTTACCCATGCCAAGGACGCCAAAGGGTATCCATCAATCGAAAGAAGATAAGGAAGAAGGAGAAGGGGGGGGATCCAAGGCGCAAGATGACAAGTGCTCTACTTGCTACAAGTTCTTTTTGGAAGCGATCAAGGGTTGAGGGACAAAACTCGGAAAATGTGCCTTTGCCTTGCCTCATGCAAGGTGAGGTGAGGTGGCCCCATTCATCCATCCCAACACACCTTCTCTCAAAGGTTCCGAGTCCCGTCCAATGCGACGAAACTTGGTCCATCCCGTCCCACCCGTCACCCAGTCACAACCACCCGATGCCCCCCAGACGCGTCGCTTTCCCCATACCACGCGTCGTTCTTGGTGTTGAAGTTGCTCCCGGCACAACCGTGTATGCACATCACATCATCCCAGGCAACTGTAGACGACATTCAGCACGCACCCAGCTCACATGGGACCGGGGCCCGGGCTAGTATCCAGCTGCATTCGCCACCGCATCCTCGCTCGCTGCGCCGCCGCCGCTGCTACTGCCGATACCGTTGCTGGTCGCCGCTGATGCGGTGCTGCTGCTTCCCTCGCCCGCATCCGTCAAGCCTCCGTCGTGCATCGATTGACTCATACTCGACTGCCCTGAAACACCCTGCGCTAGAGTCTCGAGTTCCGCCTTGCCTTCCCTGAGCCGCCGCAGAGCCCTCATCATCCCGTCCAGCCGGAGTCGTTCTTGGATCACCATTCCCTTGGCGAAGTCCTTGATCGCCCGTCGCCCCATCTTCTCGTGCAGATCCTGCCACCCGGCGAGCTCCCCAGCCACCACTTGCTGGTGATACCGGAGTTCTCGACCGAGGTCGTCGACTTGTTCCTGCGACTGACGCGCCCTCTCCTCCCGTTCCTCGTTGAGACGTTGTCGTGTGTCGTCAAGAAGACCGAGCGGCCATCGCGTCGATCTGTTGAGGGAATTGTAGTTTCGCTCCACCGACTTGCGCGCGGCCGATATTGATGAGATGATCGCTGGTGGTCGCGCAAGTGCTGACAGCAACCCTTGAATAGTGGATTGCGACGCGAGAAAGGTGGAGTGGAAGATGGCGTAGGGGTTCGATTGCATCGGAGCCATGGTTCGTACGTATGATTCCAGTGCCGTGATGTGCACCGGTGGCAAGAACGGTAGTGTCATCACGGCGCGGTGCAAAAGAGCTGCTGCATCGTGTAGATCTGTAATTGTTAGCCTCGTCGAGGTTCAGTTGTACCGGCGATGCTTACCCGATGCGACGATGCCAATCGCGTTGACTCTTCTGGCAACGCTCTTGGTGGAATAATTGACGCTCCGTACCATCTCTCTTGCGTGGTCGACAAATTGTTCGACCTCTCGCACATCCTTCACCGGCTCGTACTCCTCCCGCACTTTCTCCGCCCGCGTCTCCGCCTTCAGGTTGCTCCTTTGCTCCATCATGCCCAGCTGGATGTCAGGTACGAGGAAGAACTCCCATAACATCTCATGTGTCGCGAAGGTTGGGTGTTGTAGCATGATCTTTAGGAACCAGTCCGTCCTAGTCTGGATGTCCCGCAGAACAGCTCTCGATGGCTTCGACGGAATCTGAAATGGCGACCGCACTCCCGCAACTGCAGGTATCCATGACGCCGGGTTCTCTAGCGCGAGCAGATTGCCGAGATGCTCGAAATCGGACAGGTTTCGGCGGCTCGTCGTAACGGTATAGCTCATGTGGTCGGCGGGGGCGGCCGATTTCAAGACCAAGCGGATTGTCGCATCTTCCACAAAAAAGGCCCTTACGACACCGGTGATACGGGCATCCGCCGCAGGGGGCATGCTAAACAATGCCAAGTCGTCAATCTTATTTCGTATGTCATCATCTTTGGCCAGCTCCACGGCCGTCAGGCTCCGGAGCTCTCGGGCTGCAACGTCGACTCGTGCGTCCACGTAAAGCGTCCTGACCATGTCCAGTCTGCCATATTTGCTGGCCACCATCAGAGGCGTGAATCTCTTCTCGTTGGTCGCATTGACATCCACGTCGCATTGCCGAAGGATCCTGGCAGCGAGGTGGGGATCGTTGATAATATGAAGCAGCGTATTTCCCTTGCCGTCTACATGATCGTCGATGTGAAGCGGAGGCCCGTCATCCTGGGCTTCGGTGGCCGCATCGAGGCCGGCATCCACCATTTCGTGGTAGTGAACATGGTCATACGACCGACACAGGGCAAAAAGTGGCGTCTGTCCATTTTTGTCCTTTTGCCGCCAGGGAACCAACTTCCCGATCCGAGATATCAGGAATGGAGCATGGAAAAGGTAATGCGCGCAGCTGCGCCCCCAAATATCCTGCTGGGCGAGGTAGGCTCTGAGGCGCTCCTTTGATGCAGAGGTCGTGACAAAAGTCAGAATGATGTTAATCAGTTCGGCATGGCCGAGCTGAACTGCAGCGCTTAATAGTGTTATGTCTTCGTTATTGATGTCATCCAGGATCACGGCGGACGGGTAGTATTCATCAAATGTCAGCAAATACTTGAGAACATCAGGTCTCTCGTTCTGCACAGCCATCATTAGGAGTGACTCCCCGAAAACATTGTGCGTCTGCGACAGTCGGTTAACCGAGATGTCCCCCTCTAACACGCTGCCGATGGTCCCGGTGCTAGTTGCCCGGGAGTGATAGGATATTTCCGAGCCGCTTGACATGCTTCTAGTGTCCATAGCCACCCGTTTGACCTTTGGTGGGGTTGGCGGAAGGGGGAAATCGAGATCGCTATCGGCATCTTCAGCTTGGAATGGGAAGACGTGGCTCAACCCAGATCCAGACGAGAAGCGGTCGGAAATGGTGCCTGCTGTTGAGGACCGACGTGATGCAGAACCATTAGTGCAGCTCCATGTGCCGGACGGCCGCCTACTTGACACGGGCGAGTCGTACACATCATCGTCAACAACGGCGTTCGAGTCTGGCTCCATGATCTTCTTCACCTGGTCCAAAGTGCCATTGCAGACGGCATCCCAAAGGGCCTTGTTTCGCTTACTCGCCCTCCTCAGACCTGACGAGTCGAGCGCAAGGTAAGCCAGCACGGCTTCGAATGTGCTCAGGGCGTAGCCCATCTCGCCATTGTCAACATCATCTACGTAGATGAAATGGCGGATGTATATCAGTCGAGCATGTAAGTGCCTAACCTGCGCTCTGATGACCACGAATAGTAGAAGAGATACCAGGGTATCGGCATTCACGGTAAAAGTCGGCTTTTCTGTTGTTGAGGCTGCTTGCGGTCGTGACGTGTTCGTCAAGTGGGTCACCGTCTTCATCGTTGATAGCAACAGATCCAACATCTCTGGCGGGCTCGTAGCCACGGTCATCTTTTTGAACTCCTCCACGGCGCGACCCAGCTGTATCGTCAAGTCATGTTTGCCACGGGACCCACCCTCGATCACGATGCCAAGCTGGGACAAGTCGATGAATTCCATCTGACGGATCTTTGCTTCTAGTTCAAGGTCGTATGGCCGTTTGATCGCGCTGAGACGGGGAAACAGAAGGTGATGGACGTTTTCGGTTACGTATCGCTCTATGAGTCGCTCGACGACCGGTCCTGTGAGATCTGTCGTGGCGCCGAGCATCGAAAGTTGCTGTTTGTCGACAGCTTGAAATATGTCGATCGCAGCCATCACTGCAGTTTCCAGAGAAGCTCTCATCACATCCTCGTCATCCTCGGCATAAAAGTTCTCCGTCACAGGTAGCCCGATTGCGAGATTATTTGGTCGTGTCGACGTGGTCATGCTGTTGGCACGCGCCTTCTTAGTCGCCGTCGCGATCGGCCCCTCAGGCTCAGGATCGGGTATGCGCATCGCCGAGGGGGGCGGAGGGAGCGGTCGCTCAAAAACGGTCGTGAACTCGCGGAACAGCTTCTCCAACCCGGGCTGCATCTGTCGCGCGATGATCGGGAAGTGGTTGAGGAGGTCGTGAAAGGTCTTGATGTCCTTTTTGCGCGGGAGTATGGCCCCCTCTCCTTCCATGGCTGCGGTTTGACTCTGCTCGAGGGCCTGTCTTCTCGCAATCCCTTCGACCAGCACGGCCGGGATAATCTTGACCTCATCCCATAGCCCAACAAGAGGACGAGTAATGTAGTAAACCAACCATTGACGTGGTTCGAGCAGGTCGGGATACCATGTCGCATCGTTAAGGAGTTGGGCTTGCGCCAGAGATTTGAAGCCTGTACCACGTCTGTCAGCTGATGTTTCGCCAGACCACCTCAGTCAGCAGCATTGGCGCACCCTTATTACTGTAAACATGTGTGTCTTTGATGACGACTGTACGCCCATTGATCGTCTGATACTGCTTGGCCTTGCCCCTCAGCTCCCGCAGGTTCTGCGTGGCATCCTTTCCTCCAGAGGCAGTCGCAGTGTTGGATGCTGGTATGCGCAAGACGTGGCTAGCTAGGAACTCCTCCGAGGCGATGACCTCGTTGAAGCTCGAGCCGCTCTCTGTCTCGCGGTGAGTAAGGAGAACATCGGTGGTCGGTACCAGGAGAATATGATGATGGACCGGCGAGCACTGCGACGGCAGGGAGCTTCGGAAGAAGGCGGCGAGGAATGGATTTAGGGGTTGCATTCATTCGACTGGCGCTGGACGCTCTCGACCAGCTCACCCGGCCGGGAAGCCAGGATTGCAGGAGGGGAGGAGTGAAAGAGAAGAAAGACGGCGGAGGGTGGACGGCGGATCGGAGGCACGGAGGTACGGAGGTGCCGGGGTGAGGTCAAGCTGGAGGATCGGATCGGCGGGAGGTCAATGTAGAGAAAGGTAGCTAAGTAAAGCTTGGTCGGAAGTGACAGTTTTGCGTGGCAGAATGCGCTCGAGGGCCGTGGATATCGAAGTGATCGGGGTTGAGGGTGCCGTAGGTCGGGTCGTCAGGAAAAGGCAGACTGTCGCTGTGCGCTGTGGTGGCAGTTTGGCTTGTGATGACAGACAGGAATGCAGATTCAGGGCTGATGGTCGCGATTCCCCTGGACAGATGGCCAGGTGCAGCCGGCAGCAAGGTGCCGTCGAAGCTGATGTGGGCCAGGCACGTCCCGATTCCCACTGTAAGCCAGGGCCACTGTGGAGACACTGGGCTGTCTCGGCGCTGAAGAGGTGTTCGGTACGAGGGACGTCGACCCCACACGGACCCTTCTGATTTGACAGCCGCCCAGGCTCCCGCTTTGAGGGTACGGGCGGAATGCGGAGAAAAGGGTCTCCGAAGAAAGGCCTCACCTTAAGGCCCGGGCTCGAGGTTTAACCTTATCTTATCTGCCGTACCCCACAAGATGAACACCCCGACCTCAGGTTGCCACATGTCCTCTTCGCAGCGTGCTTTGCCAATGTTGATTGGTTGCAGAAATCTTGGGCAACTGCTGCGCACCTGTTGGCTGAATTGCCTATGGAGGACGATTGGTTGTATGCTTCATGCAGGAGGCCGTCTACTCGACCCGGCGCATGTGTGAAGTGAGCGCCGGCTGCCTGGAATGCAGCCTAGCTTGCTGAGGAAAACTTTGTGTCCTTTATTCATCGTTACTTTGAATCATGTCCACGTCTCATCTGAAATTCATTTGATAGCTTCCAACTTCATCTGAGAGATGGTTCCGGTGATTAACATAGGACTTCCATTTTTCATCGAAAATCTTTCGTTCAACAAAATTTTGAATTCCAATTGCGTTTACTCTGTGAGTCTCTCGCATTAGTCTCAGTCACCCACCCCCTCTCAATCAGATGGGCTCTATGACTGCCTCCCCTCGTCATAAATTGCCGGCTGGTACAATGGCAAGCGATTCTTCGTCAACGATGACGGAAACCGCCCGTAGACACGACTTTCTGCCGTTTTCTCCAACGTCGAATCACACAGCAATCATCGCGGCAGCAGACGATGTGCCGAGGTACCTCTTCCGCGTCCACGCACCAAGCACCGCAGGAAAAACGACGCCTAATGAGGTCGTCTCGAGGGCAGCCACGCTCGATAGGCCATGCGCTGCGACCGATCTCCTTGCCTTGCCGGCTAGAGATGCCGCCGAAATGCTCAACTGTCATCTTCGCGGGTGGTCGAGGGACAACGACAACCTCATGTCGTGGTCAAGCTCACTCCTCTTTGCCCTGCAGTACGCCCTATACCGCAACGTGAAGGAAAGGGGCCGCGATGAGCTGGCCGATATCCGGCTCTATATCCTGGATACCCAGGGTCTCCCAAGAGGCGCTTTCGTTCCCGATGCCGCGCTCTTGGAAACCTTCGAGGATAAAGACTCCTGGAAAACACACAACCTTGCCAAGATACGGCGTCTCCGTCAAACGACACCTTACAACTTTGGAGAGTACTTGTGTCAGGGAACCTTACCAATTGCGGGATGCTCGTGTTCGGCAAGCCTGCAGGACATCATCAGCCATGGACTTTTCAGGATTTGTCCTGAGATGGCAGAGCCCAATGAGAAGCCAGAGCTGGCCAAGAGGGTCTGTCGACTCCGGACTGAATGCTTCACAACATCTGTGGCTACGTCTAAATCCGATATTCGCACCGCCCTGAGCATTGCGGAGGGTTGCTTTGGTGACACGTGGACGTTGCCAATCATGACAGCTTTCCTTGCTCTGCGAAGGCGACGCCGAAATGACATCGTGATTATTGACGGCTTCAAGGCTAACTTTTCAGGTCTGAGAGATGATCCTAAGCTCAGAATGTGGCAAAAGGCGGGGCTGACATTTCACAGAGAATGAGCTGCTCGAGTACGACCTGGGGGCGCTCAAGTCATTCTCACACGAGAGGCTCCCTGAGGTCAATCAATTCGAGAGGATCATTCAAGATATCCACAGCGACCATTGTACGAGAGCTCTGGACTCTGTCATAGCCACAACCATGAAGTTATCTCGTCAGTGGTCTCGTCCATGTTCACGGTATTCCTGTAGCTGACCAATGAACGTAGTTCTCTCCGAGTCTTCGATCAAACCAGAGACCCGTGTTTATTGCGCAGACACCGATGATGAGGTTTGGGAGTGCTGAAGTAGTCTTGCCTCAGCTAGGGAAAGCGAAAGGCTACGAGTGAGATTCTACGATACTGAGATCCAGATGTCACAAAAGTAACCTCGAATCCAACTTTGATGATTATACGAGAAGCGCCTGTACGGAATGTTTGCCTTACGTGGCTCATGCATTCGTGCCAGATGATAAGGATGGTCAGACCAAAAGAGATAACCCAGGGGACTGTATTCGCCAATCGTGGTGAGGATTTGAGCCTCATGGGAGTGTTGAACCCGCCCCCCAGGAGATTAAGAGTCTCACGCTTTACCAAATGAGCTAGCAAGGCGGGTCTAGAGAAGTCAATGAACGCCGGCGAGGCTTCGGCGTCCAAGTCGGTCACGACCAGAGGGGCGATGGTAGGTCAGCCGAGGCCAAGCAATTCAGTCGAAGGTATAAGTAACTGGTCTATTGCACAAGTTCTTGGGTACCCGGAACGCCGGGCAACATCTGTTTAGACATGAAGGGAATAACGGGCGTACGTCCAGGAACTGCCCTCTAGAATCGGTGGATCTGATCCTTTCGGTAGCCCAGTTGCTGTAAGATACCCGGGGAGGTCCTCTTGCCAACCAACGCAGTCTCCATCGCTGGGGGCCCGCACACGAAAACCTTTGTCTCCGCAGTCTCTGGCACCGGCGCGAATTCCTCGAGAAGCTGCTTCGTCACATAGCCCTTGCGGTAAGGCGATCCAGCCGAGGGGTTGCTGACGGTGTAGACGGCCTTGAAGCGCCCTGGGAAGTCCTTCTCGAACTGCTCGAACTCCTTCTTCATCAGGACGTCTTGGTCCGAGTTGACGCCGAAGATGAGCGTGATCGCGGTCCTGTCCTCGGGATCGCGGAGGATGCCCTGCGCAAGCTGGTAGATCGGGGTGATGCCAGCGCCGCCAGCGATGAGGGTGATGTGAGGATAGCTGTTGGGCTTCCACTGGTGACCCTTGATAGCGGCTGCGAAGAGGAGCTGCTCGCCCGGGGCGAGAGAGTGCAGGTGGGTGCTCTGCTTGCCGTCTGGGTACTTCTTCACCATGAGCTCGAGATAGCCGGACTCGTCTGGGAGAAATGTGAGGACGCCTAACGCACATTACATGGGAAAAGTGATTTACCTAAGGGTTGAATGGGCGTGTATGGTCTCGCGACAGGGAACCATCTTCCTGCCGGCCATGACATGGTCAATACCGCAGCTGGGATCTCACATCAGCTCAGCTGCTCTGCTCAGGAAGAACTCGTCCCTACACGTCAATGACAGGCCGCTAACGGCGTCTCTTTGGGGAAGCTTAAACCGAAGTCGTTTAGTGTTGTGGTTGACCTCTTCCGAGCTCTCCAGAGGTAAAGACACAAACGCCGGACCACCACCAAACACCTTTCGCGGTGCCCCTGACTCTGCCGCCGCGTTTTCTAACACGGCCTTCGACAAGATACCAAAACCGATACTGCCCGCCGCGACAGCTGCCGCGATCGTGGCGGGACGGAAACGCCGTACTGTCAGTGATGCCATGCTTGTCGGAACGAACGACCAAATTCTGAGGCCGAGAGATCTGTAATGACAATCGATGCTGAATCCAATTGGCGTTTCAATGCACAGTTCCTTTATGGACGAGAGCGTGTTTTAGAAGAAAAATAAATAAAGAAGTCGCTAACGGGCTGACGCGTGGTACCTCAGCAGTCGGGCGCCTTCGGGACCGAGACAATGTGGAGTTCTGTAAGCCGGAATGATAGCGGGGATTTCGGCCATCCCCAAAATGTCCGGACCCGATCGGTTGCTGTCGACGCCGACTTGAGATTCAGCACCGAACGAGTTAGGGGTCAAGAGTCCAATTATATGAGTACCAATTGAAACCAACATCTGCCACTGAAGTGCATAGGAGGTAAATAACGTCGAATTTTGAACGATATCCAAATGACGATGGCCCTTCCCATGGAATATTCTTCGATACACGGCACCAGCGACTGCAAGAATGCGGCATGCATCAATGTCATGGCACACTGTAGCTAGCTGCTTCGACTTGCGAGACACCGGACGAAATGAATTCACTTCTTGAAACAGAAACACCGGAACGATTCAACAGTCAAAAAAGTGCAGTTATGCCGCCGGGGATCCTGTCGGTCCCTCTTCCGGTGATCCACAACAATTGCCTGATAAAATGATTTATCCCGCGCTGATGGGGCGATTGCTCGATTGACTAAGAAGGTGGCTGCGGCTCAGCACAGAACTGCTTAGGTGAGATAAACTTGCTGGAAACGGAAACAATTCCCTGTCGACGGGGGAATGTGGCGGAATCTTCCCTCGATTAAGCGTGACGGCCGATCCATGTGCACAATCACTTGAATTGCCGAAGTCGTGGGGCCTTACCGGAGAACCAGAACCACGACCAGACACAAGAGCATCGGACGACTGCTTGGCTTACTGACCAAGTAGATCCGCGGTTTTAATCACCCTTGTTGTTAACGCGTCAACAGAGACTTCGGTGGTTGGTTGATCTCTCACCATGCAGGAGTACGCTGTAAGCTCGCGGTGTCCTATCTTATGCTTCAAACATAGAAGTGTGGAAGAACCAAATGATTTCGATGCCAGAAGACAGAATAAAGCTCGAACGCCTAGCCGCATTTCAATCTCTTGAGGATTCTGGGTGGATGGGCAAATGTTAAGTACGTTGACTCCCACTCGCAGCTCGCTAGCCGCGTTCTTGTGTGTCTTCAGCCCATTACGCTGACTCTTCACAGCGGTCCTGGCCTCTTGTGAGCAACGTTATGCCTTCTCTCCCTCTCATTTCGCTGCTAAACAACCGAACAGTATGTTGCGTAGCATGCTAGCAGGAACTTCAACGGCCGCTGCCATGGGTCTCGCAGCATCCTTCGTGCTTGGCAGCGAGAAAAGGTACTTCGCAGCCGAATAGGAGGTTTTGCTCCAGTTGGACAAGTATCCGCCAATCCTACGTCTTCATCTCATCTCCAACTTTCCGCGGAAACCTGAGCTCGGTCGACAGCATTCAGACTGGTTTACGGGGAAACGGTTCGGCGCCAACTGGCAGATGAAGATGTATGCTATTAATCGCCTCCTGGCTGACTGCGCAGCCCGCACTAGACGAGATTCGGAGTCGTACGGAGGCGGAGCTCGTAGAAAGCATACTCAAGGCGGCGCGCCGTCGACAGGCAGGCGTCGACGGAAGCTGAAGCATGTGAGGAGTTTTGCGCGTAGCTGACCAAGATTGGGCCAGCCTGCTATGCGCGCAGCAATGAAACATCTCCGCGGCCTCTGGGTCAAGAAACACCGACGCGACATCCGATGGCTTTGCTTTCAGAGCTGCAGCTCTGACAGCTCCGAGCAGCTATGTCAGCCCAGTTTCCTCGAAGTCAGCTGAATGCTTGCAACGGTTCCCCAACGCGGCGCGCCCTTCAGTCACCTGCTTCGACTTGGTAGGTTTGGCTGAAGTTTCAAAACTTCCAGTGCGCATGGGAGTACCGTCCCACAAGTCCGAGTGGGAGGGGCGTAGTCACACAGGGGAACGGAGGCGTTCATTGCCATGTTTCTTGGCATCCCCATACTTCTTTAACGGGAAGTCTTTCAATCTATCATTTGGTTAAATGTATTTCGTGGTCAATGATTGGTGGTTGATGGATGGTCGGTAGTTTGGATAGAGCAACGCGGCTTGGGCAGTCTCGGCGTCAATCATGTCTCACACGGAATGTCGGCAACAGAAATTCTTTCAATTACATCCCTCAATCTTGGTGTTATCTCCCGTAAGAATCTAGGCAACAGGAGCATCTGACGTGCAGAAACCCAGCTACACTGCCCCAATATGCATAATCTACCGACTTCTGTGCTGGAGCCATGTTTCGTATAACCCCCAAATGATCCGAGTTGCCTGTATTGTATTGCACTCGGTAAACAACATCCGTCTCTGTTTTGTGCCAGCTAGGATGCCATCAAAAGCGATACGGACCCGAAGGGTAGTTCCGTAAACATAACTGGCGACGTGGGCAGCTGGACAAGTCACCTTAGATCATGGGTATGTTTCTGAAGTCCGCGAATCCTACCTTACCAACGAACGACCGCCTGGAAAAGGGTGGGGTTAGAAAATACTGTGGTATGAGCTTTCCAAGAGCCTCTCTGCCAAACAAGCCTTTCGCGCGGGATTGACCGTCTGATTCATTCCAGAGTTCGATGGACAACAGTGGTATGTAGTAGTGCCTCGCGTCCAGCAACTCTAGTGCAGGCACCACTCTGTGTGTCTCTCCCGAGGGTGTTGGCAAAGGCATAGTTGAGAGGGTATTGCGGACGTCATGACTCCACGCTCCTTGTCTCCAAAACCAGCAGACTTTCCGGTGAGGCTACCCCGGCCCCTCGCTGTTTGACAGGCAGACGTGCCCCCTCCATCATCCGGATCATCGGCATGCCATCCGGACGTCCTGAACGGATCAACCTAAAGGGAATGCGTTGCGGCTCTGTATGCATGGGTCTGCCATGCATGAAACGACGCAATGCAAAATCTTATTCGCATTCCAGAAGGAGAAGCATTTTGCAACGTGCGGTGTTAGTGATCTGACGCCGGAAAGATGGGATCGTCTTGGCTTCTAGAACGCCTTCTATACCTATAAAGAAAATCTGGAGCCCAAACTATATGCTTTCTCTGATTGAAATACGCGAATGAGAACCAAGCCATCGACATAGAATCCCTTGGTTATTTACTCAGAACTCTGTTAAAGCATCTCCACCGTCGCTTTCATCAATATGTCTGGACCACCAAGCCTAGGCCCCACGCGCATTATTCTCGACGTGACGGGAGACGTGCCGGACTGGAAGGAAGAATACAAGAAGTTTTTGCTCTCAGTAAAGGACTCTGAGGGGTATTTCCGTTACCGTTGGGGTCCTTGGAAGGAAGACCCAAGCAAACTGGAGATCCTCGCTAGTTGGTGCCCCCCCCCCCCCCCCCC
>JAXISO010000056.1:0-206911 GCA_036785465.1 Colletotrichum agaves | reverse complement strand
CTTATTTAGTCCTTAGTAGACTTAAACCTAACCTCAAATACTACTATTAATAAATACATAGAGGCAAAACCTATTATTAAGAATTACTCTATAATTAATACTATTTAGAACTATAAATAGAGGAATAATATCCTTACCTCTCTTAAGTAAAAGAATTAATAAATTAATAAGAGAGTATTTAACCTATATAAAAAGAAATCTTCTACATAAGTGAACTAGAGCCCTTATAGAGCCTTTAATTCTAAGAGCCCTATTTATATTAATAATCCCTATAGTAACTTAGAGCCCCCCCTCACTAGCCCCAGGAGTAATATTAAACTTCTAAAGAATAAAAAAGAGAATAACTATATACTTAACTAGTTTATTAAGGGTAATAATAATTTAGTATTATCTTTATAAACTAGATTCCACTAAGAATTTAATATAACTAAAGGATAAACTAAGTAGCCCACTAAAGTAGCTTAGTACTACCTCATAAGTCTCTATAATACTTAAGGCCACTTTGCCTATAATAACTTCCTTAAGGTAGAAGATATATATTATTTAACTAAGCTTAATACCTAAGAATTAAATAAGTAAATATAGACCCTAGAATAATAAGTTACTTAGGAGACTTAAGTTGCCTCCTCTAATAAGTTCTAAGTATTAACTTATAATATTTATAATTCTTATTAAAATCTCCTAGCCTAATTAAATATTATAGTATTCTACTTATAACTTAGTAGTAATTACTAAACTATAATAATAGTAAATTAATAAAGGAGTATAGTCTATTATATTAATTCTATATAGACTAAGGAATTTAACTAGTATTTTATTAAAATTATGGATAATTTCTATTTATATTATAAATACTTTAAGGCTCCTTATAACCTTTATAAACTCCTTTTATATAATATAAAGGTTAGTTTCTAAATTAAATAAAATAATAATTGGACTTGTAGTCTTAGAGTAATAAATTAAGTCTAAGTCTATATAAGAGAAGGGATTATTAATAGTTTAGCCTCTATAATAGTAAAGCTGGGACCCTATATAGTGAAACATTTAAGACTAGTTAATTACTATATCTTAAAAATTACTATAGAGTTTACCTACTACCCTATAATATATAATAATAAAGCTCTTTATATACTTAAAATAAACTTATTTAAAGTAGAGGCTAATAATATTACTAGTAAAATATAGTCCTTAGAGAATAGAAAAATAACTTACCTACCTCCTCCTAAGTTACCTAGGTTACTTACTAGGACCTTCACGAGCTATTATTATTTAGGTTTACTTAATAAACCTAATAATTATATTATATTACTTATTATTCTTAATATCCTAGAGAACTTCCTTATTATAGACTTAGAAAATAAATTAATAATACTACCTAGTATAATCCCTAATTTAGTTAGTAATAATAATTTTAATTTTTTAAATCTAGGGAAAACCCCTCTAGACCCTTATAAACCTATAAGGAAGAAGATATTATTATATTAGAAGCTAAAAGTACCCACTCTAAGCCCAAGCCCACTAGCTCTATTAATAGACAGAATTATTATTATTAGAGAATAACTTACCTACTTAGAGTTAATTAATACTTTTAAGCCTACTTATAGAAAGTGGGAGGACTATATTAATAAGTATATTAATTATTAGTAATAAATAGAGAATTATATCCCTAATAATAATTATAATTATTACTTTTTATAATTAAATAAGTAGTATAATTAGGGTTAGTATAAATAAGAATATAAATAGAATAAGGCTTATAAACCTATAGAGGAGAATATCTTAGAGTAGTACTATAATAAATAGTATAGCCTATATAAGAAGTAATTATATTTATAATAAGAATGTGGGAGATATTAAGTTATTAAATAGATTTCTTTCCTTTATATTAAGATTTCTTTTATTTTAGGTTTTCCTTTTTATATATAGTCTACTTTATAAGTTATTAAAGTGAAATTATAGGGGATAATTAAAATAGGGTAGTGAGATTTACTATTATAAGGAGGCTTATTAAATAACTTAGTTAATTATTTATTATAAATAGAATCCTACGGAGGGATAGAGATAGAGTTAGTATTATTATTAGTATAATAACACAAGCAACATAGTAATTTAAGTTTAGTTTTCTTAGTAAATTATTATTCTTTTAATTAGGTCTTTTAGGATCACATCTATAATAATGTATTTAGTTGTTTTAAGCTCTTTTTCTTTGTTCTAAGGCCTATGGGTGCAAAGCTGTAATACTGTAATACTCTCATATAGATGTGTGGGTGTGTGTAGTTTTGTTGTTCTTTGCCCCTATAGTGTCCTTAGCCCGTTTCAATATAGATTAACTCTTTAACTTAGTGGGAGTTTAATAAATTTAAATATTCTATATTAGCTATATTAACTAGAAAATACTTAGTTATTCTACCTACTTTAGTAGTTATAGAGTATAATTTTAATTAATCTAGTAATATTATTACTAAAAGATATACTAGTCTTAAAAATGAAACTAGAAGATAATTAATTCTTTTAAAGGGTTAGAATATTAATATAAAAGAGAATATAGGTATTAGTCCTAAGGTTTATAGTAATATATTTAATATTACTATAGAGGAAAATATTATAAATAATATAGAAGAGCCTAAAAAGGAGGAATCTCTTGAAAATAAAGATATAAATTTAAATTTAAATAAGAATATAATATTTAAAGAGAATTAGAATTATCAGTATTTTAGAATAATTTATTTATATAGTATATATTATCTTTTAAATATATCATTTTACTTAATATAATATATTTATAAAGATTTTAAAAGTATTATTAAGAAACTTAAAGCTTAATAGATTATATAGGGTTTTTATTAATATACTAGTATAAAGTACTATTTAATAATAATTATATTTATATCATTAATAATAATAAACTAATAATAATAATAATAACTATTAATAAATTAAAAAAGGTATTAAATATATTTTTTATATTATAATATTTATATAATACTTTATAATATTTCTTACTACTTATATTAAACTAAAATATAATTTATAATATACTATATAATACCTCTAAAATAAGAGGAATAATTAATATAGTATAGATATTATAATTTATAGTTATAGTAGTAATAAACTATAAACTACTATAGTTATAGTTATAGTATACTACAGCTAGAACTTTAAAACTATACTATAACTATAACTACTATAGTATATAGTTATAGTATACTATAAACTATAGTTTATAGTTGTAGTATATAGTTATAGTTGTAGTATAGTTTTCTGTAAATGCTCTATTTATTATAGAGTTAGGGTTATATAAGGACCTTCTCTTATATAGATTTAAATAATAATAGTTTAATACCTAATAGAACTTATAATATACTAGGTACTCTAGCTTACTATTCTTCTACTTCTTCTTTTTAAACTTTTTAAATTTTTATTTTCTCCCTACTAAATTATAAAATTAGAGCCCTTAGGCTATTTTAATAATAGAAATTTAAATAATATAAACTAATTAGAGTAAAATATTTATACTTAGTAATAAAATTAATAAACCTACTTTATACTAAGTATTTATATAAATAAAGATTAATTATTTTCCTTCTCCTATTCCTTACTTCTATAGTTATTATTTAAAAAGGAGAAAGTAGTACTAATATAATAGTCTAGAATTATTTCTTTAATAGTATTTAAGAAGTCTAAGACTTAAGAAGTAGAATTTATTAAAAATAGTATTTTATTACTATAATTTTCTTTAGTATTTCCTAATAAGTAATTAATTATTTAATTACCTAGGATTCTTTAATTAATTAAAGATAGGTATTATATTATTAAAGAATATAATATTATCTTAAGAAGTTATTTAATTAGAGTTATTATGATAGGGCCTTAAGAATTAATTAAGTATTAAGTTAATTAATTACTTAACTAAAATAAGTTTAATTAATTAATATTATAATATTCTTACTTAATTTAATTAAGTTATCCCTAATATATTTATAGTTCTCTAATTAACTTTAATACCTAAGCTTAGTAATTTAAGCTTTATTATTAAATAATAAATTATTATTTAATAATAATATAAAAGTAGGTTTTTTATTATTAATAGTTTTATTTAGATTAATATAATTCTTAATATTATATTAATTAATAATTATTATAATATAGTTAAACTATTTAACCTAATTATTATTATTATATAAGTATAGAGTATTTATATTTATATTATTTAAGCTTATTTTAAGCTTCTCTTATTTAGTAATTAATTTAAGGGATTTTTATTAATTTAAGGGATTTATTTATTATTACTTAGTAGGAAATTATTTTCCTCTCTTTCTAAGTTTTTCTTTTATTAATAATTATTTTAAGGGGTACCTAATTAATTTCTTTAGACTTCCCCTATTTATTATATATTTAATATAATTACTAATAGTAATATATAATTAAATTAAATACTTAGGGTTATAATAACTTTAATTATAAAGAGATTTATTCTATAATTAATTTATAGCTTTAATTATTATTAGAAAATAACTTTATAATTTAAAATACTCTTACTAGAAATTAAGTAGGCTTATTATTATTAAGTAATAATATAGCTAGTAATTATAGTATGAAGTATAAAAAACTAATTAATTAATATGTAACTAACTAATGTGCCGAAAATAGTGCATACACTAAGAAAAAGGGGGTTGCATGGGGCTAATGCAAATATCCCATATTTGGGCGTAAATGCATACCTCTGAACATCCAACTTATGCATCTCGCTTATGGTGATGTGGGCCTGACAGGAGGTTTCCGTCAATGACGAATCGTTCCAGTCGGTTGATCGGAACCTGCGCCAAAATGCATGATTAGCTTCGGGCGATGGAGGGGAAATGGTGCAGAAAGGAGCGGCCACAAGGATTTCTCTCGGCGAAGCACATGTATTTAAACTAGATGAGATCCAATGCTCTCAAATCTGGCGTTGCATCTCTACCCATCATTATCGAACTTGACTTTACACCACAAGCTTATCATCACCGCCTGAAATCGACCTGGTACGACACCTGTGTCAAAGAGCCATGTCTTCTATCGCAAGGGAAATATTCACAGATCGAGGTAAAGTGAAAAAAGAACGCATCCGGGTGTTCGGCATTCTTGTCGTGATTGGGTCCATGTCGGCGTCCCTCGATATCTGGTTCGATCGAGCGCGTTACCACATGGGCCTCCACAACAGAGTGTTGTTCTGAGAAATACCGGCGAACTTGATCTGGATAATACCAGCGAAAGGACATGCTTCTTTGGCTCCCTCTGCCCTCCTGCACCAGCGATGAGCCTTGGTAGACTAACCTATTCAGCACCACGCTTGATCTATCAAAATGTCGACCGATAAGATCACCTTCCTCACCAACTGGTAGGACTGCGCGCGTGAAGGCGGCGAACTCGAGCTGACAACTGGTCAGGCATGCCACCCCATACCATGCTCCCCTGTACTTGGCCCAAGCCAAGGGATACTTCAAGGATGAAGGCATCAAGGTCGCGCTCTTGGAGCCCAACGACCCTAGCGTACGTCGCCGATGCCATTCTGAATGCAAATGTGGACTAAACCCCCATCAGGACGTCACCGAGATCATTGGGACTGGCAAAGTCGACCTCGGCTTCAAGGCTATGATTCACACTCTTGCTGTCAGTGACGCCCCGTGTGTTTCAACCGCACACCCACGCTGACCATCACACAGGCCAAGGCTCGCAATTTCCCGGTGCTTTCAATCGGCAGTCTTCTCGACGAGCCGTTTACCGGCGTCGTCTATCTGAAAGATTCTGGGATCACGACGGACTTCCGCACTCTCAAGGGCAAGCGCATCGGCTACGTCGGCGAGTTCGGCAAGATCCAGATCGACGAGCTGACGTCGCACTACGGCATGACCCCGGATGACTACACGGCCGTGCGCTGCGGGATGAACGTCTCCAAGGCCATCATCAAGGGTACCATCGATGCCGGCATCGGCCTGGAGAACGTCCAGATGGTCGAGCTTGAGGAGTGGCTGACGTCCCAGGGTCGCCCCAAGTCCGACGTCCAGATGCTCCGCATCGACGAGCTCGCCGAGCTGGGATGCTGCTGCTTCTGCACGATTCTCTACATCGGCAACGAGACTTTCGTCGCCGAGAACCCGGACAAGGTTCGCAAGTTCATGACGGCGGTCAAGCGCGCCACCGACTTCGTGCTCGAGAGGCCCGAGGAAGCTTGGAAGGAGTACGTCGGTTACAAGCCGGCCATGGGCTCTGAGCTCAACCGCAAGATCTTCGAACGCAGCTTCGCCTACTTTTCTCGCGACCTGAAGAACGTCCAGCGCGACTGGGCCAAGGTCACTAAGTACGGCAAGAGGCTTGGCGTTCTGGATGAGAGCTTCCGGCCGAACTACACCAACGAGTTCCTGGGGTGGAACCTCGATGACGACTCCCAGGATCCCGCCGGAGATCAGAAGAGAATGGTTGAGCTGCAGAGCGACGTCGCCTGCAGAGGCGGGTTCCGTCGCTTGGAGCTTCGGAGTTCTGCAGTGACGGCTTGAGAGATACATCGTCCGACAAGAAAGTGTGTGGAGAGGTTGTTCAACCAAATGATGTCACTCACACTCATTCTCACCCAGTATGATCATTCTCAGGACCTCTGTCATTTGCGAGATAGATACTCACGTTCTTTACATTTATAACATGAAAATCTGTTCCTGAGAGAAATGCCTTGTCAAATGCTGATTGATACGAGTTGTCATGGTGGAAACTATGAACACCGGAACCATGGTACCTGCCCAACAGTGCGGACTCCTGCGCATCGCCTGAACTTAGAAACGAGCGACATGAGATCTTCCCTGATAACAGACCGCTCGGTATGAACCAAGACGTCAAGTCGCGTGGTAGGTACGAATCTCAGTCACACCATGAAAGGGGAGATGACTCGTTTCTCTTGAATTTGATTTTCCGGGAAGAACTTCTACCATCGCTCTCATTCAACTTGATGGAACACTTGCTTATACTGCAATAAAACTCGACGGCATTTGATCTATGCTGACTGCTGCGATGCTGCAGCGGTATGCACTGCGATTCGAGCCTGACCACCTCGTCAACATGACCGAAGCCCAGACAAGTCACAAGGACACATCGTTGGCAGCGGTTTCACAACGCAAGTTCGATCACTCTCGCGATGGATGCATCGTTTGACCTTTCCATAAGCCCGTGATCAACGCTCCAAACAAGGTGAATTTCTATTTTTTTAGAGCGTCATTGCGAGGTCCGTCATCATGCTGCACGTCCATGCTGTCGAGAATGCGCTATTGCTTTTGAAGACTTACATCTTCGTGCGACGTGATGAATGATTGCTTCCTTTTTTTTCCCTTTTTTTTCTTGGCAGAATAATTCTGAATCAGATGGATCAAGATTTTACTAACGCCTGGTCACAATACGTGGGGAGGTCTTTTTTGAGACTAACTACTCAAACTTCCAGACAATATCGACAGCTTCTTCATGTCTCTGATGATACTAACGTTCCACGATTCATCCCAACATAAACCCGAATCTCCTAGTACCTCTAATCAAAGTAATCACTATTCTTTTCTGAACATTAGATACTTACGCTTGATGAGTGACTTCGTCATGCAAGCCAATAGTCTGTCAGTCTTTGGGAGTAGGTAGGTGTTCTGCGGCAGTTGCCAACTACGGGAGTTCCAATATGACACTTTCTGCCGCGGAAAGCCGACGAATTACGTAAGACCAGTATCTCCCCTAAGAAATAGCTGGGTATCTCAGCTGCTTTGTTAATGGCTCTTCCAATCTGGCCCGCGGAGAGTATCGTGTTGTACGTGTTTTACCACGGGCAACTATGTCCCCGGCCCCGCACTGCCCCGCTTCCCGCGGTAAACTCGACCGTGTAAAATGGGTTTATCGCGAAGATAAATACCTGAGAGGATCAATCTGAATGCCAGTCTCGAGTGAATAAGGTTGTCCATCACACTCAGTCACCAAAATATTGAGGCTGCATCAAGTATACCCTTCGACATGACCACCGAAAGTACCACGGCCTTCTGGGCCAAGACAGACAAGTATTTGATGTCAACGGGCGTTCCCTACTCCCCCATCGTCATCACCAAAGCCAAGGGAACCAAATTGTACGATGCCGAGGGCCGTCAAATCCTGGACTTTACGTCCGGCCAGATGAGCTCCCTCCTGGGACATTCGCATCCTGAGATCGTCGAGGTCGTCCAGAAATACGTAGCTGAACTCGATCATCTGCTGAGCAACATGATCACCCAGCCAGTCGCAGATCTTGCCGAGAGGCTGGGCAAGCTGCTGCCCGCCCCTCTTGAAAAGGTGAAGCCACTCATTCTTCAGCGGCTCTTCCCGATTACTGACTTCAAATCCAGTCGTTTTTCCTCAACACCGGGTCTGAAACCACAGAGGCCGCGATCAAGATGGCCAAGCTCCACACCGGCAAGTTCGAGATCGTTGCCATGTCTGCTAGTTATCACGGTCTTACTCAGGGGTCCGGCTCCGCTACCTATTCCGCCGGTCGCAAGAACGGCGGCCCGGCCATGCCCGGCCAGCTCGCTTTCCCCGCCCCCTACGCCTACCGCTCGGTCTTCCGGAAGCCCGACGGCTCTTACGACTGGGAGACGGAGATGGACTTTGGCTGGTCCATGATCGACAGGCAGAGCGTCGGATCGCTGGCCGCGTTCATCATGGAGCCCATCCTCTCCACCGGAGGCATCCTCGATCTTCCGAGGGGATACCTCAAGCGCCTCGGCGAGGAGTGCAGGAAGCGCGGCATGCTCTTCATCCTCGACGAGGCCCAGACGGGCGTGGGTCGGACCGGCCAGATGTTCGCGTTCGAGCACGACGACGCCGTCCCCGACATCCTCTGCTTGTCAAAGACCCTCGGCTGCGGCCTGCCCCTGGCCTCCGTCAGCACCACCGCCGAGGTCGCACGAGGTTGCAGGGACGCCGGTTTCCTCTGGCTGACGACGCACCTCAACGACCCTCTCACGGCCGCGGTCGGCAACAAGGTCCTGGAGATCGTCGTGCGGGACAACGTCTGCCAGAAGGCGACCGAGCGCGGCGGGCAGCTCCGCGCAGGCCTGTTGAGGCTCCAAGAGAAGTACTGGTGCATCGGCGACGTGCGCGGACGCGGTCTTCTACAGGGTATCGAGATCATCTCAGATGCGAAGACCAAGGCACCGGGTTCCGATTTGGGTCAAGCCGTGTCTGACAGGGCGATGGCTTTGGGCTTGTCATGCAATGTGGTGAATTTGCCCGGCATGGGTGGTGTTTTCCGTTTGGCGCCCGCGGTGACTGTCAGCGCTGAGGAGATCGAAGAGGGGTTGAGAATATTGGACGAGGCGTTCGGCTACGTGCTGAGCCAGCGTGAGAGGGCCGTGGCTGATGTATGAATATTAGGGAACATAGGTTTGGTTAGTAGAAGAGAAGGCCAATAATCAAAAAGTAAGGTATAGATCAAGAGCATCTAATTAGACGAGTTGATTTCAGAAGCACGGGATACGGTCATTAGGTGTTTAGGAATTTCTCGGATGGAAGTCGGTAGTTCTATGAGAAGGATCCGTTCCACAACGCACTCAAAATCCGTCAGATATCGCATTTCACAGAGCTTCCGCCATGAATCGCAGCTCGTACAGCGTCGGGCGTTCATCTGGCATATCGCGCATACACGCGTCGACAATGGCTTGAAGTGGTTGGGGGACCGGCCACTCAACCTGTTTGGTGATGGGCGCATTGGCGTAGACCATGCACTTGATGCAATTCCCAATGTCGTATATGTCGGAACAGGTGGTCCATCCAGAGTCCAGGCCGCCATCCGACGCGACTTCAGGGGCAGCTCGCTGGCCCCAGCGGCTCTCAAGATCGCAGACGACAAGCCGACTTCCGTCGTCGGTAAAGAGACAATTATCAATGCGTAGATCCCTATGAACAATGCCAAGGCTGTGTAGACAGGAGATGGCGTCCACCAGGTGCAAGATCCAGCGCTTATACGTTTGTCGTGAAGAGAATTGCCCCAGCATTGCGCGCGTCGCCAGCTTCGGAAAGACCAGCTGACCATCGATGGATCTTCCGAGGAGACGCACGAGGTGTTCGGACAAGACCGTTCCAGGGCAGGATCCACCTTGACATCGAAGGAGGTTTTCGATCTCGCTGCGGTATTTGCCCCTTTTTACGAAATGTCTCGAAGGCTCAACCTCGACTATGGGCAGTTGGTTTATGAGGTCTTCGATATCTTCGAAGTCATCCTCAATCTCGGGAGGGGGGTCGAGACATCGGTCGAGACTGCGGATCTCATCGCCTTCGATTTCGAAATGACTCTTTATCGAGGGAAGGTTGCGTTCCAGGCGCAGGATGTCTCCTGACAGCGTTCCTGGCAAGTCGAATAGACGCACGCATCGACCAAGTTCGGTGCCGTCCTCGTACCAGATTGTCATTGACGGCTTTTCCCCGCCCACGCAGAACATATCGAGAATAGGCTGGCCTGCAGGAGGAAACAAATTGGACGCCTGGCGCTTTCGCTGATAGTCGGTTCGAACGCGGACGACTTCACGCTCGAAAAGACTGTCATCATTTGAGGCCATAGTACTGGCTTGCAAAGAGTACAACTAGTTTTGACAGGAACTTGAAGACAAGAGTAGAAGAGAATTCTTACTAGAGTGTGGGCTAACCAAGGTGACAAAGATAGGGTGTCTAAAGGGTGGTTAATTATTGAGGCCAGTTGACCAAGAAACGCAGGGGCGAGGGGAGGACGCTATTCTAACGGTTAGTGATTACCTAGCAAACACGGTGGGGCAGAAACGGGCGGGCGACTAGTGCCAATGACAAAATAGGTATGCATACATTGGGGCTGTGTGATACTTGCGCAGGCACAATGTCTTATTACTTTATGTGGTGTATATGTATGTATTCTCTGGACTTTGTTTTCTGCTGATATGTCCAACCCTGGTGTAGGTGGAATTGTAACTAGTCTCATTGGTGGAGATCCCGCCGCCTCCCTTATACCCCTAGTCTAGTCGCCCAAATCCCGCGAGAACGTGCGGGGTTCTCACTAAATATAGAGAGATGCTTGTCTGGGCGCTGTGCGTTGGTAACATCGCTGGCACTAGGTTTCATAGTTGGTAGGCGGGTTGATGGCTCGCTTGGTTGTGAAGATGCTGCCTCTCTTTTGCAATTTCAGACCAAAAAATCACGTATATTGCAACCAAGCTCACCAACTCAATTTAATAATATTGCACCGAGTCCTTAACCATGTACCCGCCAGCTTTGGCTAGGTACCTTAGCCCGTCGAAGTGGGACCCCGGGATTGTAGGGCTTCACAGCCCTAGGCAGAATATAGTATGCCTCACCGTGGGAGTTGTCAACAACAACCAGCGGCGGACATAGCTCAGTTGGGAGAGCGTCAGACTGAAGCCAAACTTCATTCAATCAATCTGAAGGTCGTGTGTTCAATCCACACTGGCCGCATGGTATCTTTTTGTCCATATAGCGTACCAACAACGTGAGTTTTGTTCCGGCTTCTTCGTCCACTTTTGTCTTCATTCGCACTCACTCCCTCCCTCCATCCCATACATACATCTAACTAGTTTAGGGGGTCTCGTTTAGGGATAGCTAAGTAATTGTTTATTTTCCGCTTTCGAGCCCCATTGTCATGACCTATCGTCACAACCATTGGGAAACATCATGATTATTTATGCCTTACCGCCACTACCACAAATGTCAATCCACCTCTCCGTTTCCTTTTGCAGAATACTCAACCCATCCTCTACGAGCTGCGTGAACGGCTTGTCCACATGCTGCTTGAGATGGATATTCCAGGGCTCGAGAAGAAGCTTGTTGACGTTCAACTTGACGGCGCCGTTCTCGATGCACTTCTTCATGATCTCCGGGGTAAAGTCGTTCGTCCCATGCAGTGCCATCACGACGCGATTGTCAATCTGCTTGTTGACATTGGCCAGTCTCTCGTAATCAAGCTGTGGGCCTCTAGGGCCGTAGTCTCCGTGGACATTGCCAATGCTCGGTGCCAACAGGTCGATTCCGGCATCGATGAAGTCCTCGACCTCTTCGGGACTTGTGAAAAGAGCTGCGCGGATCAGCCGCGCGGAACGAGATCTAACGATTCAAGAGACATACATACCTTCCAAGTCTCCAGTGTCTGCGATTCCGTCTTCTCCGCCGTTGATGCGACCGCTCTCCGCCTCGACAGCGATACCATGCTCGTGGCAGACCCTGGTAAGGGCTTTGGTCTTGGCCAAGTTGTCTTCATGATCATGGTGGCTCATGTCGACCATGATGGAATCGAAGGGCAGCGTTGCTGCGATCTCCCTGATCTGGTCCTCATCTTGGGCATGGTCGAGGTGCAGCGCGATCGGAACAGAGGATGTCTTGATGGCCGCGGCCACGGCCCACGCCAAGGTAGGGAGCTGAGTCACGGCGGATGGGAACAGGAGGATAAGAACGGGAGACCTCTTGGCCTCGGCTGCTCTCACTACCGCAGTGAGGTGTTCGATATTGTATCTAACCCTCTGTCAGAAAGTCTTCGTTTTCCCAATCTCAGGATTGGAGCTGACTTACACGACCACGCCGAGCACACCATACTTGCCCTTCGTAGCTGCGTCGAGGATGCGCAAGGTGCGGTTTTGTGTCTTGTTCTCTGACCAAGACGACATCCTGGCAAGATTTCTTTGATTGACAGGAAAGTCGATGAAGCTCAGAGGTAGTTACAGTGGCAAAGAATATGACAGGCAGGGGATATTGGCCTCTTATCGTCCAGCTATTGTCATTCTTAAGCTTGTGGTTTATGTAGCTACCCCGCGTCGATGAACCTCACTTTCGGCTTGAAAGCCGATCCCTCTGGAGCGGGGCTCCAGGTACGTACCTCGCATCGGCCCTCAATGAATGATTTGGTTGGTAATGCCTCGAGACAGTGAACTAAGAGGGCTTTCTGAGCGTATCGATTCAACAGCTGAAGCACATTTGGAAAGCTCGGTATTCTCAACGACTGGAGAACGGGCGCTCGAGAATCAAGCTGAAGTCTCCAAACAGTTCATGACAAGTTCCCTCCGTATGTGCAGATAAATCGTGAAGGACTACAAAAAGATAGGAGGTCATTCCGGCTTGACCATATTGACCAACTCGAGGGTTATTTTACGCCCATAACTATGTCGCCAGCATTAGGAGTCCGCCGTGTTAACTCAGCTGAATCTCACTATAAAATGCAATGGTCGGACTTGTTGGACGCTTGGATTCCTCCTCATTAGCATAGAACTCCTGAATTCGATGGCTACGACAAGAGGAGTACGAGGACTTATGAGTTAGGCGGGGCGTTCCAAATTTGCAAACGGTTCTTTTCCTATTTCTGTTTCTTTTTCATTTTCTTCCCTTCAAAACCTTGTCAGCTTGCCGTCTTCCATTTTCTTTTCGCGGGTATCCATTCTTATTGAACTACTGCGAGAAGTCGGGGACAAGCGGCTGCTCGGTGTTGGTGTGCCACGAGTTGGCTTGCAGACGGATCGACAGCGCTAATTTCTCTTGGTCAGCTTCAGCCTGGCACCTGGCTGATAAAAGCCACCCAATGCAACAGCGATTTGACTACCTCTAGACGGACAGTAACTCGTCAGCCTCAATTAGCAGCAGTTACAATAGTGCGTGAGGCGTTTACATTGCCTGGAGCCGCCGTATGACGTGGGAATGAGATGAGAATCTGACCGTCTCGGACACCGAATGAACAGGTTCCATTCTTCCCCTCTCTCTAAAGAAACTGCAGGTCTTATGCAGCACTCGTTCAAGTGATGATCGGCACAGTTTGCCGAGGCACACCAGACAACACAGCTCCCTCGAGTCGCCTATTTTCTGAACATCGGGCAGGCCAAGCTAAAATGTCGGGGCGGTTGGTCGCCGGAGTGTGCTGATGTGCATAAGCACGCAGGCGACTCAGACTATTGATGCCTGCTCAGCCGACCACCAGAGAAACGGCCGGGGTTGATTCTCAGCCTGGAGGTATTTACACCAGGCCGGTCCGCGATGAAGCATCCACGTTTGCAAGAAATGTTGCGACTTTACTCAAAACCCGCGCAAGACTCTCCGCCTTCTTGGTGGCGAAGCAAGATGACCCGGCTCCAAGGCTGGGCTCACGAAACAGAGGCAGCAGCAGCTCTCGACGAAGTCGCGGCCGTTCAGGCCGACACTCCGGACCGCGTTCGACCACGCGCGTCGTCGCTGAACGAACCTTCGGACGAGACGCACGTCGACAGGCCAGAAGCGCCTCGACAAGATGGCGGATCTTCACACCGGGACCCGCGACCTGGTTTTGCGCAGATCGACGGCGACGTGAATGGGCGAGGATACAATGAGACCAAGGTCGACGTCGTCTGCGTACCGTGTCCCGGAGCCGATCCCGTCGAGACGTGGGCTCGCGACCCACTCCCGGAAGGTTATTTCGGGCGACCGGGGGACGAGGTTCCGGAGACGGCATTGAAAGAACTCGCCGGGGCCAGCATATTGACCCCGACCATTGATCGGCATCTCCCGAAAGCGGCGCACTTGTGGGTGAGGCAGGGGATTAGGAAGGAAGTCAGCGAGGCACGGGTGTTGCTGTACCGACACCGCGAGATGGTTGAAGGCGTGACCCTGAGTGAGCTGGCAGATGACCTGATTGAGCAAGTATGGAATGTCAGATACGGCAAGGTAAGTCGATAAAACTTTGATACAGTACTTGCTGTTCTAATATGGCGCGCAGCAACGATCTCGGCCACTGTTCTTCATAGCCCACAGTATTGGGGGTCTGGTTGTTGAGTTGGCGCTTCTGAGGGCCACTCACAACCCTGACTACAAGCCTTTTATGTACAACTGCCACGGCGTGACATTCTTTGGTGAGTTTCTCTGCTGAATTTTCATTTCCATGTCATCTAAAGTTGCTTGTGTAGCTACTCCCCACCGGGGCTCAAGTTACCTATCCATGAGAAACTTAGAGGACAGCATTCGGCGGCTTCTCCGTCTCGAGCGGCCTCTTCCATATTCCATCTCCAACGAGCTACGGCTCGGCCACAAGCCCCTGTTGAAGATGCACGAACAGTTCGCTACCATAGCAGCCGAACTGAAGATATGGTCATTTTATGAGACGATTGACTCTCAGTTATCGGGCTCCGGGTCACAAAATCGCGGCACCGCAAAAGAGGTCCGGTTCGGTGCTCCCATCGTCTCCATCAAGTCTTCCCTAGTTGGTGTCCGACAAGAACGTGTCTTCTCGCTTGACAGCGAACATGCCAAGTGCGCCTCATTCGGTGGGGGAAACACCGAGACCATGAACAGCTATCTGAAAGAGCTCGCAGCAGCCGTGAAGAAGGCGACCCATCTGAGCTCTCAGTTCGTTCACACGCCACTTAATCTCAAGAACCACGTCAAAGTCGATATAATAGGATTCTATAATGACCCGGATGCAGAGCTGAAGTCGGATGTTCGTCTTTACTTCACGAAACCTCATCTTCAAGAGTTTTTGGACAATGGTCCCGAGCGATGTCTGGAAGAGCGGCTGCGGAGAACTACTCCACGACCACGATCGGATCCAGCATCGACGCCCCAGCTGCGGGAAGGCTCGCAAAAGCGCAGCACCGGGCTTGGGATCTTGGCAGGTGTCCACGAGTTTGGTCAAAGGCTGCTAGGGTCGTCTTCAAACTCCGGAAGCCGGCCGACGACTGCCGACTCCGATGTGCAGGGCTCACCACCGATAGTGGTCACACGCCCCGCCATGGCTGGCAGCTCTAACTCGATGCCTGTTGAACCGACGCGCAGGGTTGGATCTCTCACTGTGCCGCCTTTGTCTCCGCCTGGCTTCCACCGGCCCTCGAGTCGAAATAGCAACGCCGAAAGTACGCGGTCTGATCCCACGGAACTGGAACTTTCTCCCAACACCGAGGACCAAGATCTCGGTCCAGAGATTTTGGCAGGGAAAAGTGACCCGGAGCCGCTAGCCCGGCGAGAAGATCGCCTGTCAAAAGCATCGGCCCTGGATGATTTGACCGCGGGCTTCTCCAGACCTAATCCTGATGCGAGGCTTTTCATGTGGATACACGTACCAGCTAATAACCCATCGTGGGTAAAGGCAAGTTCAGAACCGATTCGTTGTGACGTATCACCCACTCGACTGACGTGTGTTCTTTTGCAGGATGTGTTCGATGTCCTTGGTAATCCTCATGATCCAAGCTTCTTGAAGCTTTTCAACAACGACAACTGGAAGTCAAAACACGTAATCGGACGGCACTCCCAGTCTCAGGCGTCCTTCGTCAAACCCTCGTGTAGCTATATCCCAGCCGGCTCAGGTAAAGCTATTCCTAGGAGTTTCATGCTGGAACATGGCTGATTCATTGGCTAGCTCCGTCGCCCCATCCATCTCCGAACCTTTCTGGTCGTAACAGCCCTCGTAACGGTCCTTCATCGTCCTATCTTTACGTCTACCTCCCGTTCCTGCATTTTGATACCTACATCGATGTTCTTCAACGACGGAAATTCCTGCTGCGCCGCATGCAACATGGTCGCGCTCGCCCTGTCCCCCGTGAAGTCGCGGACTTGGAATCCGCCGAGATGAGGATGATCTGGGAGTATATCGGTTACGACCCGCCGCTGAACTATCGTCGGACATTGGATCAGTTCGCATACCCATCCTTGAGGGACACGTGGGCACGTGACGATGATCAGATGCTGTATAAGTTGACCAAGGACAGAGGGTCTGGAGGCGTCGATCGGGATATCTTTGCATTGACCAAGAGACAGACGGCAGGGTCCGGGTGGAGTCGAACGGAACGATTGACACCTTCGAGCACTGGACTGCCGGATCAAGAGACCTGTGGTACAAGCGACGAAGATGAAGACCTCGAGGACCTCGTCAAGGATGGCAAACTTCTTATGATCGACCAGCTGTGGTTATGGGCAATCGACAATGGTGAGCTTTTGTTCCCGATATCATAAGCGCAACTCAGTATGGGATCATTTGGTGTTGACCGACTTGCCAGCTACATTAACAACATTCTTCTCCAAGAGAGAGTCTAAGCCTAAGGAGGGACCGCTGTTTCAGCAAGCGGACTTGAGGAACAGCGTTTACAACGAACTCAACGGCGACCTAACAGGGCGGTGCGAGAACGCTCTAGATCTGGCAGCATTCGTGGTGCTGCATGCGATCACTGTCCTGCTGGACCGAACTTCACATCCAGATCTAGACATCTTCAGGATCTTCGAGGAGGCCATCGGCATGCTGGTAAGATCAATCCTTCCGGACCTCGGCCGAAATCTGATCCCACCAATACGCAATCCTGACCTGTGTAGACCGAGCGCATGACATCGTCTCTGAAGCGATTCCGAATGCAGACATTCAAGGATACCGGAGTTGATTCCGGCTCGGAGAGTAATCGCCCAGAGTCCATCAAAAAGCGCCATAAGCGAGAGCTCCGAGAAGCCGAGCGGGAAAACCGAGAAAACACGTCTGCGCTGATGGAACTCCGCGACCTTGAAGACGAGCTCAAGTCCCTCGAAAAGCTTTTCGAGACGCAGGATGGTGTCGTCAAGAACATGAAGACCACCTTCGAAAGCGACGATCTCAAACACTCGACGGAGAATGGGAGGATGTATCTTGATGAAGCGATCGGCAAACTGGACGATTACAAGAGCCAGACGACGGAAATGCTAAAAAGAGTTGACACGACGCGCAACGATGTAAGCGTGGGGTTGATATACTCGCAGGCTTGAGTGTTTGCTGACACGTCGCAGTACGAGAAACTTCTCGAAATGGTCCAGCGCCAAGCGCAAGTTGACGAGGTACGCTGGTCGCGTCTCCAGACCGAACTGGCATCGTCCCAGAACCTGTCCGTCATGATCTTTACGACCTTCACCGTCATCTTCCTCCCGTTGTCGTTCTTCACTAGCCTCTTCGGCATGAACACGGTCGAGTGGGACTCTGACGCAGGGGGCCAACTGCCTTCGATCAGGTACATCGGGGCAATCTCCTTGCCCTTGTCCGTGTTTCTCATCTTGATAGCCTTGGTTGCTGCCTTCAGCACGCGCGTCCAAGAATTGGTCAGAAATGGGTACAAGGGCGGCAAAGGCGTGGTTGAGTTTGCGTGGTCTGGATTCAAAAAGCTTGTGCCTGAGCAGGGCAGAACGAAAAGACGGAACCGGATTGACAAGGAGGAAAGAGAGGCGCGGAAGACCAGGATAAGGGATCGCGGATATGACTTTTGGGCAACGGTAAGGAGGGAGAGGGAAAGCGAATACCAAATACCTGAGGTTAATTTAAATAGAAGTAATAAAGTAGTAGTATTATAGTTATAAATAACTCAAGTTAATTTCAAATAGAATTAATTATTAGTCTTAAATACTCTATTATATATAGTCTTTAAATCTAAGTTTATATTTTATAGTAATATACTAAGTATATATATTATACTAACCTTGAATATTAAATTAAGATTTATATTTAATTTCCTTAATTATACTGTCTGAGAACCGCTGTTTGAGCCTCCTAAGTACCCCTATTAAATTAACTTTTTAGTTCTTTTTTATTAATTTTATCTTAGAGCACACTAGATATAAAGAGTAGCTAAAGAGTAGGTATTATAATGTATTGGATCTGGGCTACCTATGGGTAAATCTAGTGGGTTAGTTGTTATTCTGAAGTTGGATGAGGGAAGAAGAGGAAGGAAGGGAAGGTGCTGAAGGTGCTGAAGTAGGCCCAGCCTACCCACGTGACGTAACACTAGAAGCCTGCTCCTATATAGGCACGCCTTTGTCTGATCCTTTCACCAACAGTTCAAAGCAACTTGGCCAAATGGTTGAGTAGTAGAGGCCCCCCGGTCTGAAGTTTCCCGGGATGTTGAGCATTGAGAACCGCTGTTCGAGTCCCCCAAGTGCCCCTGTATTTTCAATTTTTTGGTTCTTTTGTCGATCTTATCTTAGAGCACACTAGAAGCCTGCTCCTATGTAGGTACGCCTTTGTCTGATCCTTTCACCAACAGTTCAAAGCAACTTGGCCGAATGGTTGAGTAGTAGAGGCCCCCCGGTCTGAAGTTTCCCGGGATGTTGAGCATCGAGAACCGCTGTTCGAGCCCCCCAAGTGCCTCTGTTGGATTATTTTTTTCCCCCAAGATGATCTAGATATTATGTTTTGGCTCTCTCTTACTCTTATAGTATTAACTAGTTGTTATACACGTCAAGGTCTAACTTATCACAACTATTACTCGTCCTTATTCTCTGGTGCCACAGTCCTCCGTGATCGTGGACTTGGAAACGTCGGTATTTTGCCGTCGGCATGGTCAATCTGGAAGGGCGCCCGGCTTCCATCACCGTACAAGTCATGAGCTTCTCGGACCCTCGTGTTGACCCTGTCCCTCACCAGCTCGCTAGCGATTGTCACGCTCGCAGTTTTGCTCAACGAGATCGCGACCACTGGCAAGTCATTGTGACCTGGCAGATGAGCCTTGACGGGATCGTATGTAGTGTTGGATACATCGAAGACAATCCAGATCCGCATAGGCCATCTCTCTTTGACGACGAGCATCGTGTCAGCGTCCGCAACCGGTGGAGTTGTCTTGTTCGAGTTGATCAGGTTGATTGCCGCCTCGACAATGGTCTTGTCCTCCTTCCAGGCCTGAGACCACTGATGGCTGTGTTTGGACACGGATACAAAGACGCGCTTGGCGATCTGGTCACCGCATCGTTCAGTCATGGCAGGCGAGTTAGAAACGCTCTGACGATGTCCTGCTAGAAAACCATGCAACAGCGATTTTCCGTCTGGATTGAGATTAGCACGGCATATCATGGATTGTGCTGTCACTTTTACTCACGGTGATTTAGGTTATTACAGGATGACTGGTTCCAAAACCTGTTTGGGGAACGGGGGGAAAGACGTATTAATATGCGCGTTGACTAGGATTACGACGTGTGTAGGCGTTGTCATGAGCAAGCCATGCAATGAAACACTACAAGGATACTACTGATAAGGACTATGCATCAAAACATATCATTCAAGGCTGCTTTGCTGGCAACGGGGACAACTCGCACAGATGACCCTCCCATTGCCCTCCATTCTCATGAATTCCTTCCACTATTGACTTTCTGGCGTACCATAGCTGCAGGGTCCGCATGTGCCATGGACAATATCTACTGTCGATCCAGTTTCGTACATGGCATGAAAATCGACGGTGCATGGGCCGGTGCACTTATCCTGGACGATTGGGTAGTGTATGGCATTGGCGAGCAGACATGCAATTTTTCAGATATGTGGTGACCAGACGTGCACATGCCTGGCAAAACCGGTCTTGGAGCGATTCCGGCCCATATTCACGGGCAGCAAAGCCCAACGACAACCTTGACAGATGAGGGTATTACACTAGGATCAGAACATCCAAATCCACCTTGCATCTTCATCTTTACGACTGTCCCGGCCCGATATCATCATCATCCTTGCTGGGCATCGCTAACATCTTACCACCACCACCACCGTCCGTCCCCGCACGACTCACCAACCAAACATCTCCGCACCATTTGGAGAGAAAATGAGGCATGCCAAGCCCCCCAATTGCCTTCCCGCGGGAGGGAATAAAAACAGCCGCACATCTCCCGTAATTGCGTCAAAAAGACAGCCGCCGAACTAACTAGATGAAAAAGTATCGACTTCCATTGCCAAGACCTCGTTGTCGCACTGGCGTGAGCTTTAATTGAGTTACGCAAGTCATCTGCGTGCATCAGCTGCGATTGCGTTGGTGTAATTCGAAGGAGCACCGTCAGCAGGACTGGATAAAGAATGTAAATGATAGGGCAAGTCGTGATATTATCGCGTTTCATTAAATAGTTGAATAGAGGCCAGGACAATCTTTCTACAGCTCAGCTCAGCTCAGATCCATTTTCCGCACAGTAGCTCGCTAGAAGAGAGAAATTTGGGAAACATCGACGCCCGCCGGCCTTATTTCCGCCGTCGGTATTTCCTTTCCCGAGCAAGCGACAGCACCTATTCCCGGGAGGGGGGTATCCTTCTGATAAATTCCGATCGCTATATCCGTCAACCGCTCCGTTCGCCTCGACACCGTTTGCATCCTCAGCATACTCGTGCACAAACATCACGCGTAACAACAAAACACATTAATGAGTTGCGGCCGTCTGGCCTAGACGGAGGCACGGCTCTTGGCCTTGCGGAGCTCGCGGCCCTTGTCGGACCACGGGAGGTGGAAGACGGGGACCTGGAAGAAGGAGTTGCTGCGAACAAAGACCGTTAGCAAACGAAATCCACGTGGCGCGGCCGCCTCCAGCCACCACGTCGATGACGCGCGCGGGTGGTCTAGTCTACCAGACTAGGAACGACTGTCGGCTAGGAGGAGGAGGGCTCACCTGTCATCCTGGATACCGGCCAAAGCGCAGTACCACGCGAGGAAGGCGGCCAGCATGCCAAAGGTACCGCCGCAGATCTGGAGGTTGCGGGAGGCAGTCATGGCGCCGTTGTTGGCGGCATAGTTCTCGCAGGCGAGGAAGAGGAAGGCGAGGTCGAGGGTGAAGAACAGCGAGAAGAAGACGACAGTCGAGCGCAGGGTGCAGAGCAGCAGGAGAGTCGTGAAGATGAACCAGCCGGTCAGGAAGAAGCCCACCGCAGAGTAGTGGTCAGCGTAGTCGGCCGCGTAAGGGCCGTCCTTGCCGATGATGTTCCAGTTCGGGGTCAGCAGAATCGCGTAAGAGATCCAGAAACCTCCGTAGGAAGACAGAGCGGTGGCGCCAAACGTGTTGCCAACGGCCATCTCCCTGTAATCCCATTGTCAGCATTGGCGCGCATGAGAAGTGACAGCCACCATGTTCGTCTTGTGTCCACAGGTCCCCCTGCTCAGAGTCGCCTCCGTCTTACCGACCCTCCACCTTCGTGCTTAAGGTCGATCCACTCCGGCGCAAAGGAGCGCGTCCTTGCTCCACACCGCTACACCGGAGCTTCCGCTTGCGGGGGGGACGTCGTGGAGACGGTTGATGTTGGGGAACTTTGGGGACCCTTGGAAAAAAAAAGGAAAGAATGCCAATCTCAACAAGGGAAAGGAAATTCACGTACCACATGCCGGAGAGCAGCTGGACAAGACCGCCGTAGCCGAAGGCGAGGGGAACGGCGATGTTGGGCGCCGTGACACCGCGAGCATGGAGGTTGACGCAAGAAAGGACGAAGGTCGTGAGGGCGAAAGCGGATAGACCCAGAGGTGCCGGGTTGGCGAACTTTCTGTGCTCGTAGGGCTTCCACAGACCGGGCTGGAGGGAACCACCGAATGCCTGCGCGTCTCCTTCAGTCATGTTCCGGTAGTCGGCAACGCGGGTAAAGGGCCCGGCGTTTCGTGCTTGCGTGTTGTGGCCTACTTGAGCGCCATTGAGGCCGCTGGGATGGTCGGCACCAGTGGTATGCACATCCTTCTCCAGGTCGGTTGGAGTGACAGCGTCGTGGTGAGACTCGTGTGTGGCCATTGTGTGTTCTTCCGGGTGTATGATACAAGAATGAAGGGTAAAAACTGATGTAATGAAACGAATAAAAGGGTATCTCGTAGTAAGATCAGGCAAACTCCACGGAAGAAAGCACACGGGTACGTTGGAGGAGAAGGCACCGGGAACCTCGAGAAGGGGAGGCCGGGGAGGAGGCTTTAAGTAATGAGGAAAAGAGCTGGAAGAACAACCCCAAAAAAAAAAAAAAAAAAAAAAAACCGAGGAGAAATGGAGGCCGGGGTCGATTGTCAGCGCAAAATCGAGATAGCTGACGGGTCGGTAGCTTTCGCGGAGGTGTGAAGGTCTGGGGTATGTACAGATACGTGGAGCATCCAACGCGGAGAACTGGAGCTGTTCGAGGAGCGAGTACGGGGAGGAGGAGACTGCGGTCGAGGTCGAGGAGGGAGGCGTCTGCAGGAAGAGGGAGTGGGTCGAGTAATGGTGTTGGAGTTTTGATGCAGACTAAGATGTTGGGACGAGCCGTCTGGACAAGGGCCGATCTTTAAAGCCCAGAGACGTCCGAATTAGGGTTTGAATTGGGGATAGGTCGGACGGAGGCTCCAATTTAGATTCATTGCTTTGGTTGCAATGTCGGGTGGTGGTGGTGGAATGGATGGGTGGATGGTGGAGTGACCACTGACGCCGTGTCGTCGGAGCCCGCCTGGACGAATCGGGGGAGCGTCCAGTGTAGATGATTTCGAATAAATAAATGGCGCGCTGTCTCCTGGCCTCTCTTTTTTCCTCTTTCTCCTCACCTTCTCTCCATTACTGGGACCTGGAAAGGAGAACTGGAGGAGTGGTGACAAGCAAAGCAGTAAGCATACCGCAGTACGTAAATCGCAACATGGTGCCCACCAGAAATCCCATGTTCAGACGAAAAGGAGACCTTACTCCCGGGATGGGAGTGATTTGCAGAGCCTGCGAGGAGAAAACAGGCTCCGTCCCATTGCGAAGTAGTGGCAGTTCGGCAAGTTCGCTCGTAGTATTCCGGCATGTATCCAGCGGGGGCTACCCTTGTCGTTCATGTCGAAGTTCCTGAAAACCCTTGGCCGACCCTGCGATGTCGGGAATCCGAGACAAGAGCCAGGCGCTTGTCATCGCCGCCGCATCTACGGACAATGGGCAGATGAATCCCAGGTGCCTGGACAAAGGGCTTCTTAATGTCTGGATCAGTGGAAGTGAGCAGCTTTGAGCCAAGAGCTCGGGCCGCAGGTAAGAATCAGTCCATGAGCTGATGTCATTCCCACCTTTTCCGTCAAAAGCAGACTTCTCCAACTTTTCGCCCTCCTTGCATTTGGTGTGTTCTGTTCTTGGGCTAGTGGGTAACGGGGCGATAAAAGTGACATTATTATTGCATCTTCAAGGTTCACAACTTCACCGAACCCCCCCCCCCCTTTTCTCCTCTCTATGCGGCTTTTGAGATGAAGTTTTCATCCCATACTCATCATGTTGAAGAAACGACCCGCGGAAATCTCAAAGCCTTGCTATCCCACACCTTAGTGACATGCACGGACTTTCGGTGATGGCAACTGGAATAATCCAGCATTGCGTCGTGCTGGCAGCGTAACCGTACGTAGGATTACCTCAGATTAAATTTGAGCCCCAAGCTTCACAAGATACTTCCGGTATGGCGCGTCTTCTTCCTCGACGCCGGGACGCCCAGTCTTTCACGAATTCCGTCCAAAACTTTGGCCGGCCGGTCGAAGCTTCCCGCTTCCCATTGGACCCGAGGTGGCCGTCAAGGTCGCACTCGATCCTGGGACTGATATTTGTGTGTCATGGAAACGTTGGCAATATCTGGTCCCAGATCGCGAACGGTGCAGGACACGGCGGGCCTTCCGACAACGCTGGAAGCCCCCCCCCCCAACGGACTGGACAAACCGTGTTCGACTGCTTCTCCCCGGTCTTGGCTGTTGATCGGGGTCGGTTCTGCTACTGTCGGTAGTCGGCATCGTTGCCACGAGGCGATGCGGGCTGCGAGTCCGCCGTGAGAAACCCTTCACGAGATGTCGTGGAAAAAGCTGCTCCTCCCTGAGCAAATGGTTTGGCCCGCACTGAGTTTAGATTGGCGTGGTTCCCACTCCCCCCCTCGTTCCAATAGTATATACTGTGGAACGCATGGCATTTGTCTCGATCATGCATCGCATCGCGCGTTTCAACGTTTCCAGCCGTCTGGGAAAGTGCTCCTAGCCAGTTGGGGGATGCTACTTCCATGTCACGATACACCCGCCACTCTGATCAAGACGACCTGCTGAGACCCGTAACCCCGAGCGGTGACTGCGGGGAAAATGGGTTTTTTTTTTTTGACTGACAAGCTGTATCCCATCGGAGTCGCAAGGCCATGAGCATCTGTCGGTCCTTCTTGTCGATGCGGGCGAAGGTTGCTGTTGTCCGTGACGGGTCCGACGACAGCTGTCAACTAACGTCGGACGAGCAATTCTGCGTGCCGCTTAAGAGTCTCCCATTGACAGCTTGCACCGCATGAGCGGAATCGGCACTCCACAACCAAGCCTGGGCGTTCCTCTCCTCTACAGGGTTCGAGGTCATCGAAACTAGGCCAAGGTGAGTAGATCGTCATCATGACATTGTTGAACATGTCTGGCTACGAAGATCAAGCCTCAAATTGATCTTTCAGAGGCGTGGGCCAAACACCACATGGCTGGACCCCAATTCCAGTGTTCTGCGCCTGGTGCGTAGGCTGATGATAGCGCCAGGTCGGACACACCCTCGATCTGGCTTTACAACTAGAACTCGTCTCGGGGTATTCCAAAGTCATGGATACCTGCCGTCTATCCCCTCCCCAGATCTTGTGGCTGGTCGGGTTTATTTCCCCAGACTGCGCCAGTGTCGCTCGGCCGCGGGGCCTTGGTGCATGAGATGTGTCAAAGCCGGTCACGCTGCATCAGTCGCGATCCCGCCTACTCTGACCCCTTCGCCCGTAGCGCGAATGTATTCGTCCAGACAACCTCCCCTTTTTTTCCCCCTTCCCTTTCCCCCTTGGAGGTTGCCTCACTTGCACCGGTAAGCTCTGAGCTGCGGTGGGATGCTCTTCCACTTTTGGTCACGCTGACATCATGCCATCGGCCTCTTTCCGCCGACGGGATCAGCCCACTTGAGGAGAGTCGCCTGGGGCAACTGCCTGTGGGAAAGGGAGAAGATGCCAACCAGCGCTATTAGATTCTAGGCGCCGCGGCAGCAAGTCGCTAGCGATGCCAGCTGGCGATGGACTGCCTAACTCAGAGAATGCCGTGTTAGCGGCGGCGGAAAGGAAGGCTTCAGTCAGTACAGCTACTACTGGACAACAGGAATCTGTTCGTCTGAACATCCAAATGACGGCGAATTGAGTTGGCAGTGACAGCCGGGGGAGCTTGGTGTGCGCGCAAAGGTATGCAAGTCAACGCTTGATCAAGACATGCTTCGAAGCGCCGCGCTACTTTCTCCGAAACTCCTCAATCGCGTGCAATCTTCTTGTGCCTTCAATCGCGTGGAATGTCGATTTGTCGATGGGCAGCAAAGAATCCTTCCGCAACTCCTCTCGTCCAATACCCATTGTCCACCTCTGGCGGTACCGGGGGATGGATCAGCGATGCCCCAGTACCCCAGTACCCCAGTTCCCCCTTGGCCCGGAATGCCCAATGAATGAGGCTCGAGCGAAAGCCGTAGGCGTCAGTAAAACGGTTGCTCTCAGCAGTCCGAAGATCAGACTTTGGCGGGGTATTGCCAAGAGCTACAGGGCTCGGGACCACGTTGTGCAGCGGCTTACTACCTCAGACAGCAACGGCCTGCTGTGGCATTTCTTGCTGGCCGCAGGGCCCTCCTGCTCGACCGCCGCCAAAAAGCATGCTGAGCAAGCTTCCATTTCTCCGAGAAGCCTCCCCAGGCAAATAATCCTTCCACCCAAGCATTCGTCGTTGAGATGTGGCTTCTCAACCGGTTGTCGCTGTTGAGAAAGCCATTGATCGCTCGAAGTTGCTTTCGTTGCGAAGCAAAGGAAGCGACGCAGTAGCGTTTGCTTTCTGGCAATTGCAGAATGCTAAATGCGTCAAGAGTACGTACATCCTCGAAGCCGAGGTACTTGTACCGAGTATCCATATCCTCGAAGCGATCCGTGGGTTTTTTTTTTTTTCCTTTTTTTTTTCTTTCTTTCTTTTTTCTTTTTTTTTTCCCCTTTTTCCCTTTTTCCTGGGTTTCCTTGCCCAGGCTGATGTGTGCTTCGCGACTTCAATCAACGGGCTGATTGTCCAGAGTAAGCTGGTCTTATTTATCCGTGGCGACCTGCAGGTCTAGGGGCCATCGTTGTCGGATAACTCGGCATCATCCTGACTTCAAGTTGCCCATGATTGCTTGCCATGTAAGCAGGCAGCAGACAGTGAATGACTGAATGTGTCGGGGTTTGTTGGCAAATTCTCTAATGGAAATGACTCCCTTGACCAATTTCAGGGAGAGTGTGTTTTGATTAGAATGCGTGGGCTCCAGCTCCGGTCGCGTAAGGCCTCCTGCAACTCTTTACCGCGAGATGGTCTAGCCTCCACGGGGAAGGGGCCGTAATTATGGACTGGCACTGCCCGGGTCCCGTCGGCTGTTCGGCGCTTACATCCTCACTGACGCAGCTTTAAGTTTTCCGAAAACTAAATTTCAAGATCTGAAAAACAACCAAACAAGAAACTGTCCCCAAAGGATACGCATTTCCTTCGTAAGATGCGTTGCTAAAATGGGCGCAAGGAGCCCCTCTAGTCGAAGGGAAAACGATGAAGGGTCACCAAGCCAGGATGCATCAGGACGCCCCTAAACCCTCAGCCAGTACCGCGGCGGTGTCCAGCGAGCACCTACTTAGTAACCTTTATGTCCGAAAAAAACGGGGTCTTTTCCACGCCGAATGAGAAATGAAAACTTAACAGTAGTTACTGACTACTGTGATGATTTTAAGTAAAACCTTGAACTGGAAGACTCAGAGTGAGCCATGGGACGCCGTGAACCTCGATAGGTAACTCGAGGTTATAAAAATGAGTCTTCGAAGTGCTCAAGTGCAGCAGCGAAACTGCAGACATCTCCAATCAATCTTAAACCAAGCCGCCGTCAAGAGAGCAGGAGAGAGTCTTCAGTGAGCAGCAAGAAGTTGCTGAATGTGACATATTCAACTTGATCTACCCGATTCTACCCTGTCTCGAGCCAGCTAATGTCACCCAGGATGTTGCGATCCTGCACCACGTTGTAAGGTTCAAGGTGCAAAACTGTACTACCACCCAGGGGTTCTCGGCGCCTGCTCACATTCGAGGACTCTCGATCAAAACTCAGCAGCAGCGGCGGCATTATCAGCATCATTTTGACTACAAAACAAATGCACTCGCCGCTCGCCACGTTCACGTCCACAAAGTGCCGCAGCAAGAGTTACCGGTAATACTCGGCGAGGGAATAAAACTGTTGCACGTGTGCAGCCAAGACATCTACTCACGCCTTTGAGTCCATGTCGGAAAAAGAAACGAGATTGTCTCGAGAATCCGGCAAGAAGCCATGCAGTGGATGGTCTGATTTCAGGATTCGCGTGGCATGAATGGAAAATGGCTAAAATCGGTTAACTTGAGGGGAATCCAAAAACATGAAACAAGATGCCGATCCAACACGTCGATCCGTGAACCACAAGCCCATCCAAACTCAATGGCGTAATCTTCGCCAGCATCACCCCGCACGAGCAGAGGCAGAGCGCCGGTCCAGGGGATCCGAAGGAGTGCGATGCCGTGACCTCTTCTCCTCCCTCGACAGAGTGTCCGCATTTGTTGGGCTTCCTTCGCTTGAGCACGCTCCCCTCGGCGAACGTAATAGGATTCTATCTTGGGTCGTTAATGGTGCCGCACAATCCCAGCCAACGCGCGTCGACATGCTCCTGTCCTTCTCTGGCTGCTTTGGCTCCATAACTCCTCCCATGTAAGCCGTCCTGTCTTTGGGAAGTGCACCAGTTCGGCGTTCCGGGCGCTATCCAGCCGTTTTCCGGACAGTAGTACACCCACATCGTCGACGCGGTTGGGCGCCAGCAGTTGACGCCTCTTTGTCGCCTGGGGCGGCGACTTCAGTTTTGCGCATTCTCTAAAACTGATGAAGTTTTGCTCGTTCAGGCCCAGAATGGATTCCAATGCGTCGACGGCAAGCTCTGGATACGTCTGAACCGCGTCCCACAGGGAGAGCTTGGACGATCTGGCAGCAGTGGCGGCATCCTCCTCTTCGCCCTCGTCCGTGTAGGTCTCGTAGTCGTCTGCATTGTCGTCGTTACCGGAAGCCTCCCACGTTTGCCATTGGATATCGTAGAAGTCGACAAGGTAGCTGAGCATACGCACTCTGGCTGGGGTATCCGGGCTGCGCAGGGCGTAAAACTGTTTTGCGTGCCTCGGAAAACGAGTCGGGTTAGGCAGCACGAGGCCCTCGTCGCGAAGAGAGACAACCGGCTCGACGGGCAGTTTGGGATTTCGCAGGTTCTGGTTCCGGATGTAGGCCATTTTCTGGTCGTGTTTCGCATCTGAGTCGTTGATGCGGCGGATGAGATTCTTCTCGGTCGCGTCGACGCATGCTCGGATTGAGGCGAACTCAGCGTTGAGCTGGTGATCTTGGATATTCCTGGAGTCGATAAACTCGTCCCGCAGTAGATACTGATTGTCTGTGGAGGCCATCATCGTGGCGGGCTTCCCGTGGTGGTTGGGTCGACATAATTCATTGCTGAATGTGAACGATGGTGGTTGTGTTGTTTGATGCGTCCGGAGCTGATGAGTGGCATGTGCGCAGCTGAGCGGAAGAAAGAATGTTCCGAGTGAGTGATACCCTGCGAATGTCGATAATTGATGTGTAACTAACTAATATGCCGAAAAATGGCGTATACACTAAAGAAAAGGAGGTAGTATAGAGCTAATATAAATATCCTATATTAAAACTAGTTCCAAAGTCTACACAAACTGGGGCGCACTTGCGAGCGGTGGCGGCCACACCTTGTTCTGGGCGAGCAGCCTCCAAAGTAGCCAAGCAATTACGTGCATGTAGACGCTCACGCTTCTTGATGTTCCACCCTCGCCATCGGCTCTTCCAGCTTACGATAACACCTGACCCAAGATCTACGCAGAGACCGCGCTATGCGCGATGGAACAACACTCCAGCAAGCAACAGCATCAGAAGGGCACCCGATCTCGTCGGCCCTGTAAAGGCCATGGCGAGGCCTGGTTGTGGAAGAATGTCCTCCCTCAGGTGGTCCACAGCATTGGCCATTCGTCTCTCGTACCGGCGAACACCATGGTGTCCAGCGCAGCAGGCTCCGAACTGGTCTGCAGCTACAACTGGGCAGTTGACCAGGACGAGAAGATCCACATACCCGGTAGGATTGAAGCGCTTGAGCAATATATCACACACGACTAACTATCAGTAGGTTTCGCGGCGGTCTTTCAGAACGTCCTCCTGCCGATTGCCGTCCCGAACGATCGAGGCACCTTTTTCGTGGACCAGAATGCGGCGCGCGTCCCCGAGTGCCCTTTCGCGCCGCTGTTTCGCGCCACGGCATCCATGAACCCGTCGTTCCGCTTTGATGATGTTGACGTCCTGGTGAACCGGAACAGCCTCAGAAAGCTCCTCGATTTCTCTGCGGGACGACGTCAAGACAGCTTTCGCCTCAACCTACACCTGGTTCACCGAACTCTGGTCGTCGAGCGTTGCGAGAGGACCGCCCGCCAGCTGATCAGTGGTTCCAAGAGCTCCGGGTGGGGCAGGAATTTTGAGCGCAAGTTCACGAAATACCCACCTGGGCTTGGAGACAGCAAGTCACATCACCGGGCCCTTCGATACCAGCTAGGCGATCTCACATGTGTGGTGCGTTTTGAGGTGGACGCATGCTACGAGAAAACGGGCGAAGGTAGCGGCTCGGCGTCGCTGGAAGGCGCTATGGGGCGGCTGGCAGTATCAGAGGACAGTCCTGGGGGGATAGCTGCTGCCCCCCAACCGTCAACGCAACCGCCGATGGCTCAATCGACCGCTGCAGAAATCAAGACAGCAACCAAGCCCAAGAGCCCGAGCACATACATGCCACAGCTCTGGTTCGGCAGAACGCCCTGGCTAATCATCGGGCAGCACGCAAATGGAACCTTTGAACAGCTGAAGATCACCGATGCTGCAGCTTTGTTTCCAAGCTGGGAGGAGAGGCACCAGGTCGAACTCCGCAAGTTGGTCACGGTCTTGGCCCGGCTACGCGAGGCCGTCAGAGGGCACGGAGGCAGCCACTGCGTCGCGGTATACGAGAACACGGCAAAGACTCCAGATATCAAAGTGTACGCTTCGCGTGTTGCGAAAAAGGCTGTGCCGGATGATTTGGGGCGTCAGCTCTGGGATTCGTGGTCAGCCAGCCCGCCCGCATCTTGAAAATCATACAGCCATCTCTTCCCGAGTTTCCGCAAGCGCCCCCCCCCCCCCCCCCCCCCAGGTTTTCGCACACATACGTCGCGGCATGGCATGGACTTCGCAATGTGGATGACTTCCGGAATATGCTTCGTCGAGGGGCTGATAATCTCTTGTTGCTTCGACACCTCAGTATTCTCAATTTTTCCAAAGCCTCGGGATGATTCAGACAATGCAACTACTTCCGGCCCAGTCCCGACTAAGCAAGTGACGCGCGTAGACTGTTTTTTCGAGGGCTTTCTCCACGTTAGAGGGGAGTCCGGCACAACGATGGCGTTTGAGTGGCAGCCACGTCCTCAACAGTGCTATAAATGCCAGAAAATTACCAGGCACAAGGCGTATCAGTGTGCAAACACCCAGGCTTGTGGACGCTGCGCCAAGGTAGGCCACCACCACTCTGTATGCCGTGAGACGATCGTGACATGCATGCCTTGTGGCACACCCCATGGGTCGTTCAGCAGGAACTGCCCGAAGCTGTACCCGCCTTCTTATGAGTAGGAAGGTCGAGATTCTCCAGCTCAACGTGAGGAAACAGGCTGCAGTGCACGAGAGTTTGATGAACAGCAGATGCCTACCTTCACCGTCTCCAACAATGTTCCTCTCCCCTCTCAGATAGAGCTATTTGTATGAACAAAAATTCACACACTCATAAACACTGCGCTAATTCCAGGCCATTGGATATCAATAACGCTTGATAACTGATGGCTTAGGTTATAATGTCTAAAGGGCTACACGTAAGCTCTTCTACTACAAGATTCCTGCTAAGGTTCCATTCGAGAACTGTAAAGGTTGTACTTACGCCCAAGGTCTGTCTGCAACCTTACGTCGCCGTTTCTCGTACCATAAACGAGCCAGCGTACCTCATGCTGCAAATGACCTTCCCAGAGCAGTCACGATCTTGCGGTGGGAATCTGCAGCCTGTACAAGTTACTTTGATGCGCGCAACACCCCTGTTCCATGCTTTAAACATCCTGATGATAGAGCCTCGACTCATAAAACCATTGATACGCATTGCGCCGTAGCGAAATATGAGCGGGCCCAAGATTGCCGCATCTTGTATTGAGCACCTGATGTTGGTGTCATGCATTTGCACATCTCGTCCTACACCCGTCAAACTCGAGACCTGGGCTTCAGCGTTGACACTAAACAAGCACAGAGCCAGCCAATCGTGCTGTAACTTGATGATTATAGGGAGAATATAATTTCTATATAATAGGGAGTATAGGTAGTAGATATAGATACCTAGAAGAGATAGTAAAGTAGTTGTTGTTATATATAATTTGTTATTAGGGTGTTGTGCATAGAGATATACAGAAGGAAAACATGCTGTTTAATGAGGAAGTTAATAGGGTGATGATAATTGACTTTGAAAGGGCGCAGCTATTGACGCGGCCTCGGCGTCCACTGACTGGCGCAGCTTGTGCCGAATAAGCGCAGACGGACATTGGAGTCGGTCATGGGTAGTAAGTTGACAGTAAAGTCAACAAAACGAGACGAAGGCCGACGGAGTATTTTCAGGGGACATTGAAACGGGTAAAGGAGATTCTTGGAAGCAGCTCACTCATAAGCCATGCCTGGAAATATTCAGTCATCTTATTTGATTGATAGAATCCCGCACCATATTCCACTGGCAGTCTCCGGGATAGAACCGAAGCTCACCCAAACCCACCGGTGCCTCATCGACACCGTCCCGTGGTCAACTCTGGCAAAGTCCAGAATGATGGCTCACTCGGTGCCCAAGAGCTGGGTGGCCACTGCCAGGCGGTCAAACGAGTGGCCGATTTATAGTCCGCTCGCGCAACGCTGGGTGCTTCGTGGGGCGTGCCGAGCGTCAAATGGGCAGGCGGGGGGCGCAACATACGCCCGCGGTTGGTGCTGAACGCCATGCCATTGCCCCGATACAGCTCTGGGGCGTTGCACTGCGAACACCGTTCTCTCAAGGCACAGTATGAGCTAGTTGTTCTATTCGATTTGCATGTTGGACAGCGAGCGCCCTTTGTGAAAGTGCCATAAAGTTTCATGACACTATTGGAGCGCCGAATGATGGACTCCATTCTGGTTCAAAAGCTGTATTGAATTTACATTGGTAGTAATTACTATGTATCGACGCTGAGCTCTGCCCAACCCACTACAGCTAGTTACCAAATTCTTCAGTCAATTTGGAATACCATCCTAGCTTCCCATCTTGATATAGCCTCATCGCCGTTGCTAAATGTTGTCGTCTCGAATCTTGTAGCGCGTCAGAGAGTAGCGTGCTTGCCCCGGTTAGGTGCTCGGCGTGGCGTACAGCTGTAACGTACGTTTCCCGATCTGCGAGCCGCATCTGGAGCTCAGGGCTCACTGGGCAGCCATTGATGTCGTAGTTCGATGGTGCATCCATTGCTGGGGGAACCATGGACAATGTCAAAGGAAAATCTGCGAAGATCTCCCACGGCCCCGCAAACGCAGCCTCCCAATCGATCAAACCCAGAATGCGATAGTTGTCGTCAACAACAACATTGTTATGCCCGAAATCGCCGTGGCAAAGAGGGAACGGCCCATTGTTCTGTGTCGAAAGTGCACTGGCCAAATCACTGACGGCGTTTGGAAAAGATGCAACGGAGTGTTCGATTTCGTCAGCATACACACCGGCGGCATTTCGAAGACGTTCTTTCGAGAGACCGAACCTAGTCTTAGCCGCCCATGCTCTGAAGAATTCGGCGGCTGTGTCGAAAGGTCCCCCCAACCCTGGGATTGGGCCCTGCAGGAAAGTGCCATCCTCATTCTTCTTGACAACCGTGCCGATTTGAGGTAGCCGTACCGACGCTAGCTCGACCTGTTCAAACTTAATCGAATGTACCGATGAAGTGCGGCAAATGCTGATCCATGACCTACATGTATTCGCGCGAGGCCTCGTAGAAAGTCTTGTTTCTTCTCCGGCGGTACGTCCATGCCCAGGTCCATTCCAACATTTCCAGGTAGGCAGTCCATCAACATGAATGGTGCTCTTATGCTGCCTACTCCTTCGGGCTGAACTGCGTGGACTTTGGGAATTGGTATATGGGTATGTTGTCGCACGAGGGAAATGGTGCTGTACTCGCGTATCAAATGCTCCGGATCCCCTGCATCTTCGCTGTCCGCGAGAAAAGGCATTCGCAACCTCGCTACCCATCGTACGCCGTCGTCGAACCGGATAATGCGAACCATGTGGTTGTAGCCGAGCCCGATATTGGGAAGAAGCCGACAGCTGGCGCGGGGGCGCATCTTGGCCGCGACTTGCAGCAGCGAAGACCAATCTACAGATGCCTTGAATGATTCGGCCCGTGCGCGAATTGGACCTGCCGCCAACTGATCGTAATACGTCCATCGATACCCGCCAAAGACTTTGGCTTTTGGGAGTTAGCGCGGCCGAAGACAGAATCGGCGGAGGGAAGAACCTACGTGACGTGTCATCCAATGATGTTTCCATCGCAACCTCTGGGTCATGAGGACCGTTTGCTATAATGGTTTCTCGAGTTGCAACGCAAATAAAGCGAGCAGGTTTAGTCGACAGAATACCAATATCACATAGCGTTGTGAACGTAAGGGAAATTGTCGGGGAGTACTGGAATCGATGTTTAAATATCCGAAGCAGTCTCATGTGGCGGTTTTAGCGGTCAGCTATATTTAGATGCATCTCCTTAAACCCCAAAAGATGCTCCTGTAGGGCGGTAAGTGCCTGTCGATTTCAGCCAGTTAGAGAGAGCATGGGATTTAAGCTACTATACTTCAACGGCTGCTTTTGTCTGTAAAAGTTTGGTGACGAGAAGTACAAGTGGGGGTCGCCTTGACTGGGCTACAACAATCAACGGTAGCGCTGATCGCTACGTACTGTCAGCAACGCGCATGGTTTATCTAGAGCAAGAAACAGTGCAGAATATACACTACTGATTGGTCTTGAAATTTTGTACGACTCAAAGTATGAGCAGGTTAGTCACTGCAGTGCGTTAGCAGGGCAATCAAAAAAGGATATAGTGAAAGAATGAAGAAGCGAATTGGACCAGGCTGGGAAACATTGGCTGCTTCCACATTGCGGGCGGGTTATTGAACCGCTCAAGCAGTCTTTAAACTCAAAATTGCCTTACCTTTTCACAGTATCGTTGTCCTTGATAAATTCGAGAAAGAATGAAACAAAAACAGGGTCTATTACTAAACCATACAAAAAATTGTACGTCAAGGACAGGATTCGAACCTGCGCGACCGAAGCCACTGCCTATACTGTTCCTAGATTATCTAGTAGCAGGGCAGCCCATTAACCACTCTGGCACCTTGACGGGTGAGCTCGGGGAAATTGGGTCAAGCTTCCACCCAAGTCGTCTGTGGGTCAGGCGCCTGTCATTTCCCTTCTCCGGTTAAATCCGAAACCCCCGGGCCGTTTACCGTTGCCGTCGGAAAATCAGCCATCTTCTTGTGGCTGGCCAGCTGAACCGATTAGGTGTTCCAGAAGGATTTTGGCGTCCCTTTAATAAAGTCCCCCAATCCGGGGTTTGTCGTTACTTTTGGCCGCGTCTTTGCAATAGAGCATGAGAAGAAGCTTGAGAGTCTTTGTGTCTGCAACAGGCTGTGCTTGACTTTTCTGCGATCCATCCTGCTTCCGTTCCACTAACGGGGGCCGAGATCTGTTCACCGCATATCTGCTTGCCGCCCTGCACCATACAGCGTCAACGTTGGCACTTATGCCAGCGAGCTGCGAATCTGCCCTCGCAGCACCTGTACTCCTTATGGCTTTAGAGTTCGCATTGCCGATAGCGGAATCGACTGCTTGCGTAGCTTGGGGCCCGAGTGAGGGAGTTGTCTCGCGTAGTTGGTGTCTTTCAGGGAGCTGTGGCCCTATTTCGTTTGGGCTGGCGGGGCTTGCTTTATGCTCGAGAAGGAAGCCCGCATTGCAGATTCGGAAGTCCTTCATGAAAGAACCGCCTTGTCCTTCACCGAAACAGACCGAATCACCGAGCACCCAACCGTCGGCCGAGCCCCACCTGGGAATGGAACCGCGCCACCTGCCGGGTTGACGACTCGCACCGGCCCATCGTACGACTCCTAAAATCGCCTGACCAGCTTCCCGAACCATCCACGGCACCCCCAGAAACAATGACCAACACGCTTCGCTATATAGCCCCCATTTCGCTCGGTCGGTTCTCGACAATCAAACGTCAATCCGAACAGCGATGTTCGTGCGGCCAATCCGTCGCTTCGTCATAACCCTCGTCTTCGGCGTCTTCGCAGCCATCTTGGGCATGTTATACCACCATCCCATATCCAACGCAATCAGTATTATCGCCAAACAAAGCTCTCGGATCCCAGCCGTCCCAATGGCGTCACGCAAGCCCGTTATCGTCGTTGGCTCAGGTCTCGCCGGCCTTTCCGCCGCGCACGAGGCCCTCAAGGCAGGTGCTCCTGTGCAAATGCTCGACCGCGCGCCGAAGCCCGGAGGGAACAGCATCAAGGCATCTTCGGGTATCAACGGGGCTGGAACGCGGTTCCAGAAGAGTGCTGGCGTGGAGAAGGACGATCTCTTCTTCGACGATACCGTCAAGTCAGGCGGAACCCGCTTCAAGGAGGCCAAGGGCGCCGTCAACCGCCCAAAGTTGGTTGAGTTGCTGACCTCAAGTTCGGAAAGCGCAGTGAACTGGCTCGTCGACGAGATTGGGGTCGACCTGAGTGTCGTTGCGCCTTTGGGAGGACACTCCCTCGCCAGAACCCACCGCGGGGCAGGCAAGACGCCTCCTGGGGCCGCAATCGTGACGGCCTTGTTGAAAAAGCTCGGGGACAATCCGGATTTCAAGCTTTCAAACTCCGCCGAGGTCACATCGTTGAATGTTGTGGATGGCTCAGTCAAGGGTGTCCATTACACTCAGGACGGCGAAGAGCACGACGTGGAGGGTCCGGTCGTCTTCGCCGTCGGAGGTTTCGCGGGCGACGCCAACGGCTTGCTCGCCAAGTACCGCCCAGACCTTGCCGGTCTTCCGTCCACCAACGAAGCTCGGCCTGCTTCTCACGGCATCCTAGAAGCTGTCGGGGCTGAATTCGTCGACATGGACAGCGTACAGGTGCACCCCACCGGCTTCGTTGACCCAAAGGACCCCGAGGCGCGGTACAAGTTCCTGGCGGCCGAAGTCCTCCGCGGTGAGGGCGGCATCCTCCTCTCCGATAAAGGAGAGAGGTTCGTCAACGAGATGGAAACCAGAGAGCACGTCAGCAAGGCAATCATGCAGTTGCCGCCGCGAGAGAACGGCGAAATGAGGCAATGGGATGTTACCTTGCTCATGGACCCCGGCGCGATCGATGCTGCGGAGGGTCATTTGGGTTTCTACCTGTGGAAGGGATTGTTGGAAAAGAGAAAGGTGAAGGATCTGAGCCCGGAAACGGTCAAGGCTATCGACGAGTATTCGACTCTCGTGGCCTCCGGGTCAGACTCGGCTTTCGGCCGGCGGACCTTCGGGCGGTGGAGGTTGAAGGCGGGTGAGGCGAACCGTGAAGAGGAGGTTTGCATCGGCCGCGTCACGCCGATTACCCACTTCACCATGGGTGGTGCCTCATTCAACGAGAACGCGCAAGTGCTGAAAGAAGACAAATCCGCGATTGAGGGTCTCTGGGCAGCGGGTGAGATTACGGGTGGGATACATGGCGATAACCGTCTCGGAGGATCTTCACTGTTGGAGTGTGTGGTGTATGGGAGGATAGCGGGCCAGCAGGCAGCTCAGGCGGCGACGAGCTCATGAATAGCGATACGCGTAAGCGTTTCATTTTCACTTCGATGCGAACTGAACGTTGACACCGTATCATGCTCTCATTGATCACTGAGAATCGTGACTCATTTCCCCCCTCAATCGCGGAGCTGGATTTTTCTCACTACCTACATTGTGTTTCATATCATATATTCACGCTCATCTGTACGTTTCCCGAACCAAGTATTGAAAGTCTAATTCATGATAGAAATAATAAAAATATCATAGGCAAGGGCCCTTTCCGGGGTCTCAAACCAATACCCTATTTGCCTCATCCAGCACCAGACGCTCGCGCCGTGACTAGGGAATTACACCAGCGACCCAAAGCCAAAAAGGCCGTTCCAAAAGATGCAATCATCATTTACAGAAGGGTAGTCTTGGACAGAGCGTGGCGGAGGTTAAACTTCTTGTTAACCTGTCGAGAGACGATGTTGCTGCTGGGGACGACGGCGCTGCCGTTGATTGCCTTTGCAGTGCCGTTGCCAGCGAAGCCGTTGTTCGCGAGCTTGTTGACAGTCGTGCGGGGGACCTGACCGACGGCGCCGTCGAGGGCGTTCTGGGCGATGTAGCTGCACAGCTCGACGGGGTCCGTGGGCGCGGAGCCGAGGCCGAGGAAATAAGCGGCGAGGCCGGCGATGTGGGGGCTGGCCATGGAAGTGCCGGAGATGGTGTTGGTCCGGCCGTTGGGCCAGGTGCTCAGGATCCGAGTGCCGGGGGCGAGGATGTCGACGGCGGATCCGAAGTTGGAGTACTCGGCGAGGGTGTCCCTCTCGGTCGTGGCGCCGACGGTGCAGACGGAGACCTCGGATCCGGGGCTGGAGGTGTTGGCATCGGCAGCTTCGTTGCCGGCGGCGGCGGCGAGGAAGTGGCCGGCCCCGACGATGGCCGCGGCGGCCTGGTTGACGGCCCGAGAGGCCTGCCCCCCGAGAGACATGTTGACGACGACGCCCTGCTCGCAGCCCTCCTGACCGGCGGCATCGGCGGCGACGAAGTCCATGCCGGCGATGACGGCGGAGTTGGTGCCCTCGCCGTTCTCGTCGAGGACCTTGACGGCGAAGAGCTTGGTCTTCTTGGCGACGCCGTAGGTGTTGGAGCCGACGGTGCCGGCAACGTGGGTTCCGTGACCTTGGCCGTCGGTGTCGTCGCTGTCGGCGAAGTTGGCGAGGAAGGTCGCGCGGCCCTCGAACTCCTGTTTCTGGTCAGTCCGGACGGTCTTTCGTCGTCACCGAACGACGAGGTTTTTTTTACGTACAGGGTGCGTGACGTCGATACCGGTGTCGATGATGTAGGCGCAAGTCCCCTCTCCGGCGCTGTCGTCGTAGCTGTACGTCGTCCCGCCCGGCGAAGGGCTCGAGAGTCTGGCCAGTCCCCACGGGGCGTTGGGCTGCGTCGCCTTGATGCTCATGATGGCGTCCTGCTCGATGAAGTCGATGTTGGGGTCGTTCTGCAGCGTCTCGATCTCGGAGGCGCTCAGCGTCGAGGCGAATCCTCGCAAGTTGTCCGCAAAGTTGTAAACGTGGTCGGCATCGGCCGAGAAGGCGGACATGGCGGTCGCGAGGGCGCCGGTCTCGGCCTCGGGCTTCATGCGGACGATGTACTTGTCGGCCACCAACTTGATACCCATGCCGCGGGGCCTGATGAGGGGGGCCGGCTGGGCGCGGCGGGAAGAAGGGGCCGCGAGGGCCGCGAGGGGGAGGAGAGCGAGGAGCGTAGGGAAATGCATTTTTCAACGACGCTTAGTGAAACGGGACCATATACGCACACACGCACACGCACGCACGCAACTGGAGGAAAGGAGAGACTGGAAAAGATGGAAGAAAAGAATGAAGTCGATGAGTATCGTAGTGAGCGAAAAAACTGTCCGTAGAAAAAGAATGTGAGTTGGGTATTGAATCAGTGGGCGGCCTGGTGGTTCGATGTCGAAGCCTGGATACATCGTATCCTCAACATGCGGCAGACCGGCGGCGTCTTATACTCCTGCATGATCATGCAGCGAGCCAAGCGAGAATCTGAGCGTCTGGAACCAATTCTTTTTCCCCCCTCTCCCTCTCTCTATCTCTCTTTCTCTCTCGCTGCTCATATTTTCCTGGTCTGGCAGGTGGGCAGATCAAGATTTCGGTGGCGGCTCGTGACTCCGCGTCTCCTGTTGGAAGAAGATGGCCATCGTGGGTCCTCCTGGAGCCGATGTTTGAATTAAAGGAAACCAAGGTACAGAATACCGGGGAACAACCACAGTTGGCGAGTAAGCCCCAAGTCGAGACAGTCATCACCAAGGACTTCCCGCCGCCGTGCGGGATCCATGCACTTAGTTGCGTTGTACCCCAGTGGGTGATGTGTTTTGAGTGGGTTGGACTGTGGAAGACAGAGGGTTGGATGGCTCCGCCTTGATGTCGATCATCGCCCGGGGATCTTCGGGCTGTACACTTCAGAGTACTGGGTGGCATGGCATCCTCCTTGACACGGCAGTGCTTTTCTGCGGATCAGGCACACATCATAGCCGGGATGGGCATGAAAGGGGAATAATCGAGAACGAATGGTGACGAGAGCGACATGTTTGGTCGCTAACATACGGTCAGCTACAGACCAACGGTTCCTCGTGTTCATGAGACTCGAAGCCCCCCCCCCCTTGATCTTGCAGATAGACGCCAATGAGAGTCGTCAAACGGTGGTATATCTGTTGATGATTACACTAAGCATGCGGCGGCGGGTCGCCAGCTGGGACGAACCAATCCGGACATGGGATGGCATCGAGACAAAAAAGGAATGCCCTTCCAGGGGGGTTCGGACAAGCTGATTCGCTGCGCTGCAAAGGGCCTCCGAGAAATTAACCCCGATATGCGATCTTCGTGTCTCACTACTCCGCCAGGCCAACCAGCTTGTTTCTTGAAACCGTTCACCTTTCTGAGGGGCACGGAAAGAAAGCGATTCCCTGTTATCGGTGGGGCCGGCCGCTTGTAAGTCGGACTGCAGAACTGGGATGTCGTGTGCCCTGATTGCTCCGATATTCTGGAAGCCGTTATTGCGATTTTCTCACTTGCAGTGGGGGTTTTTTGCTGACGGCCTCCCTATTTCGGAGGATGCACTCTTGATCTACCAGCATCACGTGCATCTCGCATGTGGCCAATGGAGGGTTGATGCTTGCACCGAGACTTTGACGGGATACTTGGAAGAAACGCCGGTGGCCAGAGCCCGAAATGTCGCGGTTGCAGCGATGCAATCGTAGCGGTCGGGACCTCTTGTTATCTCAAGCAAATACCCTGCAACCTTGTTTGCGATCAACGCAGCTTTCCGGATCTTTTCATTCGCAAGGGTTGGGAAATAAGCTCAGCAAGCTCGCGGGTCGCGATAATAACTCACGGATAGACGCAGAGTCGTGACTCGTCGTCGCACCAACCCATGCAGGTTGCCGTTGGCGAAGGTTGCTTAAGCCGCCAAGCGTAGATATACGAACTGTGATTGATCGCGTCTCAGATATCAAAACGGCGAGGCTCGTGGGCAGACAACTCTGGGAAAGATGAGAGGGAGATGGATAAATACGCTTGGACAACGGTGCGGTCGCCCCTGGTACACGTGGAGGGCAAACTCGTCGTTGGCCGATCCTGCTGGCCGGCTTCAGACTCCTAGACAATCTGGAAGCGTGGTACAATTCTTAACATACCCAAGTGTAACGATCGGTCGTGCCACAAATACACGACGTATTTCATGCGATAAGTTTTCGGATTGTTGAGTCAGAAGACCTGATGCAGACGCCAAGTCGATGTGGTAAAATCTCATGTTACCCAGTGGTGTAGGTTGAGATGATCACCTACATGAACATCTACCTGAATCTCATTGTCCACCTGACCTAAGAGTCCGTGAATCCTTCGCGTGAGTTCGCAGTGCGTCTACGCTTGCGGAGCATGCGCGACTGATCGGGCGTCGTCTGGTAAGTTTAAACAAGCTGCCCGGCTTAGTGACCCATGTTTCTCACTTGTCACGACACCTAGAGTTGGACAGGACCTATCACAATCCCCAGATTCGGCCATGGCAAATTATCGTTGCTCATATTAGGGTCAAGGACAGCACTATAATTGACGGTGCGACTGTTTGCTTACAGCTCTGGGATTTCCTTCAACAAATTCGACGAGTCATATTCCTCAGCATCAACTCGACTTGCCTCCATGCTCTCGTCAAATGACTTTAACACTGGTTTTTTCCTATCCGTGTGCCAAACCGCAAGTCTTATGGCTCCGTCGCTTTTTAACTTGGGAGAAATATTTCCCTGTGGCTGCCTCGAATGACCAGGTAGACACATTCAACTTGATATGACTTGGACTTGTCTGGTTATGTTAGTTTTGGTATTATTGGGCAGTTTTTCGAACATACATGCATAAATGTTCATCTAGGAAGGCTAGAGAAGGTGGGGATGTCTTTCAAGTGATGTCTGCTGGTCGTGCTCTCTGCAAGAGTCGTTTTCGAACGGTCGACGGAACCGACTCATGAGTACTGAAATCGGGATGCCTAAGTTCCCAGGTCTCATAGCCGGAAACAAGGATGGAAGTGGTTCATCTCATCTGCCGTCGAGCGCTCAAAGGAAGCATCAATGGCTAAGGGAGTCGTATCCGGTCCAAGCAAAGTTCCACAGGCTCTAGGGCTTCAGCTTTGGACTGTTTACCAAGGTTAGGTATGCTCTGGCCGGCCACAGACTACCGAGTTCGACGTCAGGAAGGGTATGTCTTGTCGGCACAGGGATGCTGTGAAGAGCAGGGTTATCGTGATATATTGGATCTGGGCTAGCTATGGGCGAATCTGGTGATTGTTCTTTTTGTTGTATGTATGAGGGAAGCAGTGGAAGGAAGGGAAGGTGCTGAAGGTGGTGATTTAGGTAGGCCCAGCCCACCCACGTGACATAACAGATGATAGCCACTGATAACACAGCAGTAGGGTCGCTCAGCCGTTTAGAGGACTTGGGCGGTGATTCTCTATGTCTAGAGCCTCAGAACGGCTGGGTTTCGAGCTCAGTGGAAACTTGGTTATTGGAGACACTCAATTCAATTCATCTCTTGCCTGGAGCTGAGAGAGACCGAGACCTTTGCCAACTACATACATGTACGCGCCTCGTCACAGTTGAGGAACTACCACCTGATCGACGTCAGGACCCCATCCCTCAGACCTGGAAAACCGGACAGTGTTGTTGCCCTGCTTTATGTCAACATGAACAGCGCTGCTGCCTGCTCTATCAGGGTGATGGTTGGTTGCGAGGAAAGCCACGGTTTGTTCCTCGTCGTTGACGGAGACGGCGGCGTGTCTCGAGGCCGTGTCGCCGTTTTTGTGCTTGACGATGAGAGTCACGCGATCAGCGGCAGCTGAATCGAAAGTGAAACTGGCCGTGCCGTCGTCGTCGCCGCCGAGGTACCCAGCGGCCGAGGAACCGCTACACTGAGAGCAGTCGATGACGCGAGCGCCGTTGGAGAGCTCAGCGTCCTCGCCCTCGAGCTCGATCGTAGGCTTGGCTTCGGACCAAGTACCGGCTTCCACATCGACCGTCCAGGAGTCGTGCCAATCCAGAGTGACGGTGGTGCCGTCGAAGTTGAGAGGAAGCCAGACGTAGGTGCTCGCGGCCAAGTTCGTCGACTGCCAGCGGTCACCCATGTAGACGGCTTTGTCATTTCCTAGCGGAAGGACGAAGCTGACCTGACTGCGGTGTGTGTTGGATCCCACTGGGGCAAACTCGGTCCAGTTGGACCAAGGCCCGGAAAGGGACTCGGCGTAGCTGTATACCTGCAAAGACCTCTCAACGACCGTGAACACGTTTAGCAAGGAAACTGACTCACGTTGTCGTTGGGGCTCCATCCCGTTAGGTGAGAGCCGAAGATGTAGTAGGTGCCATTTCTCTTGACGAGGGCTGGCGATTCCGCGAAGTACTCCCATCCAAAGGTGACCTCTTCAACATCGAGGTAGTCGTCAGTGAGCTTGATAATGCGAGTTCCGTACTCTCGCTAAGAAATGGTCAGGAAATCTCAAGTCAAGTTCCGAGAATGAGGGTCAACGCACGTCTTCGGTCAAGAGATAGGCCTTGCCGTCGTCGTCTTTGTAAATTCCAATGTCGCGACTCTGAAAGCCCAGGGGGCGAAAGCTCCTGAGGTATTCGTATTCTCCGCAAACACTGTCGCCGATTCCAACGCCGACACGGGCGTCCTTGTAGTCCGAGGAATCGATGTGGAGATACAAGACATATTTGCCAGTGCTGTCGTTCTTGATCACTTTGGGCCGTTCAATGACCCGGTTCGGACCAAGGTCTCCCTCTTCCTCGGTGCGGGAGATCAGACGGCCCTCGAAGCTCCATTCGATCAAGTTCGGCGAGGAATAACAGTTGATTGCCTGAAATGCTGAGCCGTTGGTCTTCTCTTCACCGATCATGTAGTAGACACCATTCTCTTCACTTTTCACAGTCAGTGACCGAAAGACCAATATCTCGAAGTAAGACCCCACTTACATGATGCCATTCCCGTGAGCCTGAACGTGCTCCCCAGTGTTTGTCTGTAATCAACAGTTAGGACACATTGACTGCTAGAAGAAATCATCCATGCACTTACAGCAGTCCAGGTTGCTCCGGGGACAATGCTGAGTGCAGCCTTGGCGCCCTGGACAGCGAGAAATGCTGCCGAGACAATGTTGAGCAAACGCATGTTGACTTAGCCGTACGTCGATTATGCCAGAGTTCAGGTGAGATCTGTCGAGAAGGTGCTACCTGGATCTTGCCTACTTGACTCGGGGGTCAGAGACGGTCGACCTCCCGATATTTGTATTGTTCAACTCCCCCCCCTGATCCCTTGGCGATGTCTTTGTGAACGGACGTCGAAAGCCACATGACGTTGTTATTGCAGTGACCAAGACCAAACGACGACTTAGGCGACCAAATGACAACTTATTCGGCGTAGCAGCAACCGAGCGCTTAAAAGACTGCATGCGTGGCTAAAGATACGATCGGCCTTGTTACCCAATTTTCAGCGCGGGGAAGTCAGGAGACAGAAGCGGTCCAGAGAGCTGTCACTTGGCGCATTTGTCTGCGGCTGATGGAGGTGACAATGTGAGCAAGAAGGAATACGAGCGAAAACTGGCAACATCACGAAAGACAAATAGTGCAAGCCAAGAGGTAGCATCGTGGGACAATATCAAGCTTGCGGTTTGTGGGAAATAGGTGATCATTTCCACAAAGAGAGAGCTGAGCTTGGAATTCGGTGTGATCTCGGGGAACCCGGGGCCGGCGAAGGCATCGATCGGGACGGGCCGGTCCCTTGGCCGAACAGAAGGATCAGAACAGAGACCATCACTTCGCAAAGTCACTTGTAGTCTTGGACATAGCGTGATTTTGTCAATGACTTGGCATACATGGAGGCTTTTCCTCAAAAATATCGCAAGAGGAATACCGTAGTTGACTTCTGATATTACATGAACATCCATGACGTAGAGAACCACAGAAAAAGCAAACTTGCTCCTCGAGCTTTCTCGCCTTAGTAGTGTTATGAGTTTACTGAATCTTTGGATCACGTGTGATGTTGAGGTTAGGGCGTTTCAGCTGATGTCCAGCGTCAACAATCCGCGGAGAAGCCGGTATCCTCTGTTTCTCATATATCAGTAGAATCAACATCGCAGCGGCTGCATGTGGCAAATCTTTTGGGCCACAATTATGATCCTGAGTCGAATGTTCACAATGGTACTGGAATCAACCGGCAAGACTCAGAAGCTAGGAAGCTGGCACCAGACCCAGCCATATGATACATACTGCGTGCGCGAATCGAAGTCCGCACGGCAGGCATCGTCGCAATCCACGTAGCTCCAAGACGAGACTCCCGCGCTACATTGGCGTTCCACTTCGCGGTCTTTCGATGTCGGCTGCCCTTTGGGCTGTGCTTTTCTGTTACAGGGAGAACTGTGACGGTGATTGCGGTGAGAAGTGGTGACATCCGCGGAACGTTTATTTCCTGGTTGTTGCGAAGATACGGAAGCCATCATGACACTGATAGTTAAGATCTGGGTTCTCAACGTCGGGTGGATTTAGGTCACTGCGTGGCTTACACTGTTGCGCCAGCAGTTCTCAGCGACCCTAGATCTTCGTAAGATTTGGAGTTCTTCTACCCCATGCTGGACTGGTATTTCATGGATGAAAGGGGCCACTTGGTACGCACCCCTGACGGGCTATTCGGCAACCCCTCACACTTGTGGCGGCACCCTCCTCAAGCCATAACCTCCCACCTCCGCTCTCTTCGACGCTGGACCTTGTACACTTACCGCGCATGAGCACATGAGGTTATTCAGAGACTGACGGTTACTACTTTTTTGCTGATTTATGTCTACTTTTTTGCTGATTTATGAAGACAATGACTGTTGACAAAGCCTTATGGTCCACCACTATCTATAGCAAAACTGGCCTTGAGGCCCTCGAGGAACAATTTAGTAGCCACACCACTACTAATAACCACGCCCTCACTATTATTTAACAAGGGCAGGTACCTAGTATTTAAAGTATTTAAGTTATTCTTAGTCTATCTATCTACTACTCACCATACTTCTCATTAGGACCTAAGGTTTAGTATAATAGTAGAATTTAATTACTAACTTAGGTGCAAAAGTTACCATTTAATATTGTGAGGAACTTTGTAGAACTGGAAGTACATGTACATGTAGCCAACTTCAGGTCTTTGCCCCTGATGATCCAACACCGTTTGCCTTTACTTCTTCGGCATGCCCATCCTCATCTGCTGCAAAATTACATTAATGCGTACGGTGACCGCCGGTCCCGGCTCTAGGCGGAAGTCTTCGGCCACAGGGTGCCATTAGAGGGGGTGCCGAATAGCCCGCAAGGCCTGCGTGGCATGTGGTCCCGAACAAAATCACTGCTCACGAATCGCAGTCTGGAAATTAACGGCGTGTTGGCAGCTCCATTCAGCTCATACTCGTGACATTCCCATATTGCCAATAGAACGGGACGTGTTAGTTGGCTAGGCCGCACGCAGGTGCGGGGCGGACGGGTTGTATCCGATCGGAGCTCGGCACCCCTCAAGTTGTATGGGTATGGTCTGCTGCCGCCTTCCCTGCGTTTCCCCCCGGGGTCCCCTGACTAGGAAGAAATAAGAGGCGGGCAACTTCTCAAAGTGCCTGAAAAAGCTTATTGTGATGTAAAATTAACACAGGCCAGTATCTCTGTCGCGAAGCTACCCGCCGCAATGACTCGGCCTCTTAGATGACAGGCACGACTCTTGATTAACATAGAACGATGGCCGAAAAGGAGTCCTCCATGTCGGCAAATGACAGACAATCACTTCAAGAGTCGACACATGCTCTCGACTTCGTCTGAGATCCGAGGCTCAAGGATTTCCGCACCCACTCGGGAGCACTGGTGGTCATGTTGCCCTTCTGATCGTATCGGCAGCGAATGGGCGCCTGGTCTTCCTTCGTTTGCGTACCCCCCTCACTTTACCCCTTGTCCGGACGAATTCCCCTCTCTCAATCTCGCTGGGAGAAGTGTGGAAGCACGGAAGGACTGAAAAGGCAACTGCCAAACCACACAAAGTTCATCTGCCCACGTTCTGAAGTCACCATTCCGATAGAAGAATCAAGCTTTTCGCCCACAGAACTAGCTTTTGGGGCCAGGTTGAACTTTGAAGCTTGTTCCTGGCCTTGGCCCACCGGGGAAACCGTTTTACCGGGCCCCTCGGAGGAGCAAGGCAGGACCTCATTTCCTGGGCATGCAAGGCTATCCTATTGCACAAATCCGCCGCGTGCCCTACAGGAAACGTCCGAACTATCGTAGGCACCCTTTAAACCGAAGTGTTGGTAATATCTGAGACGAAGTTTGTGACAGCGCCTCTCCGTGCGCTACCATTATGTCGCATTCGGCCCTGCGAGCCGACCAGAGAGATTGGACCAAGCATTTCCTACTCAGGTCGTGCGTTGAGCCTAAATGTCGTAAGGGGCGTACCGCAGACGGAAATGAGCTCACCATCCCATCTTTTTTTCGATATCCACTGTAGTAGCGTCATCAATCCAAAAGGGGTCTGTTCTAAGTCGTCACCAGCGAAGAATGACTGTAATTTCGACAGAGGGAGTGACTTATACACCCTAAGCATACCCGCAGTGGCGTAGTTGCACGTCACTCCGAGCCGCAAGGAAGCCGGGGTTGTGATTGCCACGGATATGTCGGCGACCTCGGAGCTGACTGACAGCCGGTCCACATTGTGTGGCCACGATAATCAGTTTTGGGGCAAATATGTGCTTGAATTCAAAGGCTCGTCTATCCTATGTGAAACACCAAGAACTCCCTTATGTGGGATATCTTCCGAAACTTCTATGATGCGCTTGGCAGATGCTTTTCGAACGACAAGGAACAAATGAACGAGTTCCTCATTTGTTGACCTGGATCAGAGCGGGACCAGCAAGCGTCGCGTTGGCAACGTCGCCGGGGCTCTGGAAGTTGCCCTCGAAGGTGAGCGCCGCGATAGACAGCCCCCACATACTGTTTTTCTCGAAGGGAAAATCAGCGTCGAACTCGATCCTCGTACCAACCCACTTTCCATTTTTGACGGGTACGCTCAAGGGCTTATTAAGGCCACTGAAGTAAGTGAGGAACAAGCCTTCGGGGTCCTTGCCGAGGAATCTGCGTGCAGTTAGGACTTCTTTGAGATCGACGTTGAAGGAGAGCATCTGATCCTTGGCTTCGACCTCCCCGTCCTGGGCCATCTGCTGGCAGTTCAGGGGCGCAAATGTAGGGATTTCGATCTGGGTAATCTTGAACGGGCAGGAGTCCTTGACGACGAAGGACTGTAGCGCGGAGAAGGCAAAGGGTGCGATCGAGGTCGTGAGGAAGGGCTGAGAAGAAGGGGCGCGCGCGAGGATGCTGCGGTAAAACCCGTTTTGCTCGCCCTCCTGACCGATGACAGAGGCCACCGCACGAACCGGACCCGGATCGCCGTTCTTGGCCAGAAGCTGGCTCGCGTCTTGAAGAGTACCCAGCACAAGAGACGTGAAGGTTTCGGCCAAATTCACAGCCTCCTTTAGGGTCTTGGTCGGGAACTGGTATTGGCAAGGAGGCGGCGAGAAGGCCTTGAAATGGTCCAAGACGCCCTTGGCGTCCAACGCGTGAAGCTTCTCTTGCTGTTGTGCACGTCAGAAAAAGAAAATCGAAATTCTGGTCAGAACGGAGGAGGACCTACTGCGACTACGACTTTCAGGGCATCTACGAGCCTATCCTTCTCCGAAGTCTCCCATCCGGGCCCTCCTGCGGTGACATTCTCCAGCATGGACGAGAAGAAGGCGACCTCGAATTGTTCGTTGAACTGGATGAGCTGGAAAGCAGTCAAGCTGCTGGGTTCCAACTTGGCTGGTGGTGCCGAATTAGGTAGCGACCCACGAGCTTGTTGCTCCACAAGACGGATCTGCTCCGGACTGGTCGGTAGTTCGGCGCTGAAACTTCGGCGCTCGAGTGGGGCCGCTGCCGATGATGCGGCTAGGGCAAACGCGGCGACCGCGAGGGACGCTATAAGACGCATTATCTTGTCGTGCAGACTCCAAGTGTGATAGACCGCAAAGGCACTGGGGAATGAAGAGAATGGGGGAGGGAACGAAGGTTATTAACAATGTACAAAGAAACGAATGAGCTTGGCATGAGTCCGATCGGCCATGCAATCAAACGGGTGACCGGGACGAACTGTTTATTATACTCTCGAGCAGTTTGTTTCGATACATGATCCTGAAACCTTTTTCTACACTTTTTTTTCCCACTTACACATCCTTCCAATTTGGCGCACGCACTTCGACCACAAGTGAAGTGCGCAGGTCAGATTTGTGCACCCGAGCGGTACGGATACATAGCGAGCCGACAGAACCGGATTACATGGTAGGGCTGGTTTCGGAAAGCAGTTGCCTCGCCTTAATCAAAATTGGCATGCTACGTTACAGGAGGGGGGAAATGACGTCTCGACTCTCTGGGACCCCCAAAGCTATCTCGGGTTCCCGAGCGACAGGGACAGGCCGCGACGATGCATTCGCTGGGTCTGGTCCAGCGCCAAAATGCTAGGCCTAGGCCCCATCATGTCTTCTTCTGAAGCGACAGCACCTTGTTCAAGTCATGTCATTGTATTCGACTTGATTGAACGAACCTGACACGTGCACTCATCCGAGCTGTCGCTTTCGGTTGTGACTCCGCGCGTTAGAGAAACTCCGCATCGTTTCTCCTGTGGTGGTCCTATTCAGGAACACAAACAATTGCCGGGAGTGCCTGTACACCCCTAATTCGGATTGTGCTTGGAGCTACGGCCGACGACCTTGCCCGCTTTCTTCCTGGTTCCAACACCCGATCCATCCATGTAAGAGAGTAAGCACCATGATCAGCAGCGTTTCGACTTGCACCAAAGACCGCAGTAGTGCCATCAGGAACGGATATGTGATCGGTCACTGGAGACTGAGCCGCGGAGAGATCTCGCAGGAGGCCTTGATTCCAACTGCCACACCAGATCTCCCGGCCCAGACCACCTCACTTACGAAACCCCGTCGTCGAGGCCCAACAAGCATTTCCCACCAAAGGATGGGTCACTGCGTTTCCCGCACTGCCCTTTTCTGTCAAATGTGCAAACGTGCGCAAGTGCGTCACCGCATTGGGTGCCGAGCTCCGCCCAAGCCGCTCTCACGCCAACGACATCGTGAGCATCAAAAAGTTCACCGTACGTGCGCCATGACAGAAGTCGGTGTACTAATCCCCTCCCCCGCGCGTGAGTGTTGGATAATTGACATTGAGTCTGCAGCGACTTTAAATTGTTCTACGAATTCCGGATGACAGCAATGTCGCATGTTATTGGGAAAGATGCTGAACTTTGATATTATGGCATATCCATTGCATCTGACGAAGGCCCCAGCAACTAATTCCAATGTGTCCAGAGCATTCCATCTACTGTGAATCGCCCGTGGGCTACTTTGGTCGTCTGGTGTCTCTGCCATGGGTAGCCGCAGTCCTCGCAGGTTTAAAAGCCTGGAAATGACCATCTGAGTCTGTGGTCTGGTCATCGGAAACCCTTATGAGCAATTCTTTTTTTTTTTTTTCGGAAACAGCAGCTCACATTGACGAACAGATACTGTGCAGATGGGCACGGCTGCCGCTGACCGTGGCCTGACCATGATCTCCAACGTGATCTAGTTATAGCTCATAGGTTCGGGAAGTTTTGGTAGCCGCTTGAATATCGTTTGCGGGGGCATTTCGATGCTGTGCTCCAGTGTACACGGATTTTCTTGTCCTGAGCAGCATGAACCACTACCCTAAGAACATTGCTCACAATGGTCCGATCCTCGGACGAATTCGAACCCTGAACGAGTCACATTTGGCCCTTTTCAAAGCCTAACGGGTCACGTTTGCGTCCGTCTTTGTCCTTGAGCATGCAACTGCTTGAATCCATATTATAGGTGGCGGTAAGGGCCTGGCAACGTGGGAACCGAGATCCAGATTCCAGACAATCACCACAAGGAGCCTCAGTCAGCAGCAGAAAGTCGATAAACCCGCCTGTCTAACACGATATGCTCTCTGCAGTCTTGGCACCCGAGAAAGCGTTTGTTTCACTTTTCGCTGCGGCAACTCACACTTCGTTGCCCGACGAGTGACGACTTCCGGCGCGAGAATCTGGCCCATCACGAATCGCTACCGCGAGTGATTTCGTTCATCCTGAGACAAAGATTGCCCCGCCAATAATGACAGACTCTATCGTGAGGAACTGCTTCATGACAGAGCTATGAAGTTCCGGGATGCACCATAGTAGCAGCACCATCGCGCTCGCCAAGACAAGAGTTGGCGACAGTGCGCTGAACGCAGGGTACCGGATACGGAATTAGTCGCGATGGACGTGCATCTGGCTTCGACTTGAAGTCTGTACCTTGCGACGTGTGCTTTGCCCGGGCGCAAAAAAAAAAGAAGGGGCTGCTCAGATATTGTCCCATAAAGGCAATTGTCGTTCTAGATGAAGTCTGCCTGCTACAAAGGCGTCGGGGGACGGACGTAGCTCATCACCCAACCCAGAGAGGAAATATGGCGTTTCGTCATCACCAAAGAACATGATCGTCTGAACTGAGTTGTCAGGTCGTTCATGGAAGAAGAAGAATGCATGAAAATGGCAGGCTGGGGAGCAGGACACAGTATGATTACTCGCCGTGGATGTCTTGGCGTCTGGACACCTTGGGACGATCTGGAGGTCCATGACCTTTATGCAAACAGCAAAACACAACCTGCACAAGCACAGGTTTGGCGGTTTTGGAGACATTGGGAGAGAAGAAAGTTACACGTTGCCCGACCCTGGTTCCAAAGGCATTGAAAAGCACCCACTTACTGTCATGTCACTGCCATCTTTGAGAGGTGTCGTTCGCGAACACCCGGCCTAGTCTTTGTGGGGTTTGCATCGAACTATACCACGCCCGTTCCGTGTACCAGCTTCATGTGGGGTTTCGCTTTCTCGAGAAACTTCTTTCGCCGCGCGAACGAGTTCCTTCGTGTTACTCTCATCCAGAGCTCCGGCTCCGTGAATGTCGCCCTGTTTTGAAACGGCGCTATCTCGCCTCAACTTGAGCCCGGTTCCTGGGTGTATCCGGAAGGCAAATGTCTCTCAATTTTCCTTCGTCTGCCGAGGATTCGAATGAGCCTCTTCTTTGGGTTTCGGAGTCTTCGGATAGGAAAGAGGAAAAAAAACAACTACCAGTCTCGGAGAGCCGCACGGAAACACAAGCGATCAAGCTCACTACATCCGTTCCGAGAGCTGGTCAGTGATCACACCACCAGCGGAAATGCGGTATTTGGTAACGCGAATTGCGCTGCTTCGAACGAATCCTGTTCGCGACGCATCGACTTCTCTGCTTCGCCAGCAAACTACGGATCACTACACCAATGTGGGACATGCCTAGGCTTCTCTGTTCAGCCCGGGGCTCACGAACTCTCACGAGCTTCGCATGGGTTCATTGGTCGAATTGTTGCAGCAACCTCCGTTGCGTATGGAGACCACTCTCAGATATCGGTCTAAGACGGAAACCAATCTTGTGGTTCGTCTCAGCACGTCCCGTCATTTGTCATGAACGCTGTTTCTGGTACCAGGCTGTGAAGGCAAACAAAGCCTTCAGGTCCAGACAGGTTACCATCGCAAAGTAAATAGCACTCACGGAGTTGCGGGTGTAAGATATGTAAACTGCTGACAGGTGTACCGCTCACTGCGCTCACTCTCATTGACGACTGCAGAGATTATTTAGACAGCATTTTTGGTTCTTTCTCAAACCCCCATACTCAATCATGTCATGACCGATAGCGTCAATCATGAAGCCATCTATCAAGCATACTGATGAAAATGATGGCAATAGAGCTCACAAATGGCTTTTTCGACGTGATCCAAGCTCCTAGAACACGACCCGCGGCCATGGCTTAAGTCAACATGGACTAGTACTCGGCCGAGGCGGGCGTCTCCTTCACGTCCAGTCACCTCAGTCCGAAGTTGGAGAATGGCCGAAGGTGAATCTCGACAAAGTCACACGACTATAGACCGGGAAACCCGAGAGCGAAGCGAGTTGCCGACTTGGCGATGATATACCTACCCAGGGATTCTAAACGTGAGTGCCGTCCCATACTAACTGTATACGGTAGGACGTTCAGAAGTCGTATTTCGCACCCTATCAGAGAGACTTCTGCCTCTAGACAAAAACCTAGATCTTAATGCGAAGAGAACTATATTATCTAAGTAAAGTTTGATGTTCTTCCCGCCGGTTTTCCTGTGAACCAAGAATTTGTGGGCGCATGTCGCGCACTAACATTTGGAATCCCTGGGTAGGTATAAAACAGATATCCCATCGAGTGCGAATGGACTACAATACGAACAAGTTGTATTCTTTCTCCAGTTTATATCTATTTAATCTCAACCATAAAATTCACTACGGGCTCAAAAAAGAATGAGAATAAGGCTGATTGGACACTACCCCGCACCTGAAGTACTGTAGTCCATTCGGGGTAGTATCGCGGCAGTCATGCCGAAGATCGCCAACGGCCCTTGGAGCCGGTAATTCCAGGTATCAAACAATAAGGTCCCAATTTCTCGTGTTCATTAGAAAAGCATGATCCGTCACTGCATTCGTCATCCGCAGGAGAGGAGAGACGTCCACAATCCATCGCGTGTGGGCTCTATAAATCAACTCTCGATGCCTTGGCCTGCCTATGCCGCCGCGGTCACTCGCTTGAACACCAGCGCTCACCGTCGACATCGCCATCGCCATGAGGCTCTCCTGCAAAGCTGCCTCCGTGGCAATCGAATTTCTGGCTTCTACGGCCTGCGTCGCCGCCGCTCTCGCCGAACCCGCTGCTCCAAACATTGACGAGGACGCTTTCGTCAAGGGGGCATACATCGTTGAGTTGAACGGCGACCTAGGTCCCTCGGGCTTGTACGACGAGCTCCGATCCGACGGCATCGATGTAGTTCCCCGCTTGGATCTCAAGTACCGCCTCTTCAACGGCGCATCTTTCCGCGTCAAGGACGACGAGGGGTCCGATGTGACGGCCCAAAGGATCGCCGCGAAGGGCAGCGTCAAGGGCGTCTGGCCCGTACGCAGGATCCAGATGCCCAGGCCGAACCCCAGCTCCATCGGCCGGAACGGGACCGCGACCGGCGACGCCTTGCCGAGGGCGGCGCAGCACCGCCGCGACGAAGCTGCCAAGGACACGTACAGCACGCACGTCATGACGCAGGTTGACAAGCTGCGTGCGGCCGGCTTCACGGGCAAGGGGGTCAAAGTCGCCATCATCGATACCGGTGTCGACTACAGACATCCGGCTCTCGGGGGTGGTTTCGGCAAGGGCTTCCCCGTGGGCTACGGCTGGGACCTGACGGGTGACGCGTTTGCCAATCGCTCCGAACCCCTTCAGCCTGACCCCGACCCCATTGACACAACCCAGGGCCACGGGACCCACGTTGCGGGCATCATCATGGCGCAGGAAAACGAGCTCGGGTTCACCGGCGCCGCTCCGGGCGTCACCCTCGGCGCCTACAAGGTCAGCGGCCGCGCGGGCTACACCACGAACGAGATCCTGGTCTCGGCGTTCTACAAGGCGTATGAGGACGGCAGTAATGTCATTTCATGCTCCTCTGGCCTAGACTCTGGCTGGTCTGCCGACGTGGCAGCCATCGCCGTCTCTCGCGTTGCCGAGGCCGGTGTACCCGTCGTTGTCGCGGCTGGCAATTCTGGGGACTTGGGTGTTTGGGATGTTGCTTCACCTGCCTCTGGCAAGGGCGTTGCTACCATTGGTTCTGTTGATAACACCATCCTGCCCAAGCTGATGACCCGTGGCTCTTTCAAAAACAAGACGGGTGAGTTTCCTTTTGGATGGGAGGGCAGCATACCTCCCGTCACTGCCAACGTCACACTTGAGCTGTGGATTGAGGGCACCAACAACACTGCCTGTGAGCCGCTCGCCAAGGATATCGACTTGACCGGCTCCGTCCCTCTCTTGAAGATGTATGCCTGCCCGTTCGACACGCAAGCTCAGAATGTCCTTGACCGAGGCGCCAAGTACATCCTCTTCTTCCCTGAAAACGAGTCGTATGTTGATTCCTGATCCCGACCTGCTATCTCGGTGAATCCTGCATGGTTAACACCCGTTCAGCAGAATGTATCCGCCGTATGTATACGTCGACGGCATTTTGGGCGTCGGCATGGTTGTACCTCGCCAGGCCCGTGAGTGGATCGCGCATCCGGAAAATGTCACTGTTTCATTCGGACCCCCCAGCTCATCCGGCCTCTTCGCCGAGTCCCTCAGTAACGGAGTCGCTGCCGGCTACATGAGCTCCCTTTCAAGCTACGGACCAACATACGAACTCGATATCAAGCCGCAGTTCACTACACCAGGAGGTGAAATTCTCTCCACCTATATCTGGGACCAAGGAGAATACATCGTCATGTCCGGCACCAGCATGAGCGCTCCTTTCGCCGCCGCAGTCTACGCCCTTGTTGGCCAGGTCCGCGGCACTCTCGATCAACGGACCCTCCGTTCGGTCATATCCGCTACTGCTGAGCCCAAGGGCTGGGTCGATGGTACTGTCGTGCGCGACGACATTCTTGCTCCAGTTGCTCAGCAGGGCGCTGGTCTAGTACAAGCCTGGGACGCTGCTCATGCGACTACGATTCTGGGATCAACGGGGATTTCGCTCAATGACACCGCTCATTTCGTTGGCAAGCAGTCCTTCTCGGTCAAGAACACCGCGTCGGAGGATGTCACTTATAAGCTCGGCCATGCCAAGTCTGTCACGGTCTACACCTTTACCCCCGGCGAATCCCACTTGAAAGTCGCTCGCTCTCCTCCCCCGACTGTGGATTCCTGGGCCGAGATCGAGTTTGACGCGGACTCCATCACCGTTCCTGCTGGGGGCAGTGCCGAGGTCGGCTTCACTGCCGTGCCGCCTTCTGGCGTCAACGCTACTCTTTTGCCCGTCTACAGCGGCTACATCACTCTTAAGGGAAGCAATGGAGAACATCTTTCATTGCCTTACCTCGGTATTGGCGGCAGCATGCACGACGTACCCGTGTTGGTCCCCGGGTTCCTCCTGAACGGTGTTTTCCTCTCGTCAACCGAGAACCACATCCCCATTCCCATTCCCGACGTACGGACCTTTACCATTCCTCGACCCGGAGCCGCTGGCCGCGCGGTTTACCCCAAGCTGGTGGTTATTCCTACGCTTGGCACTGCACAGTTGCAAGTCGGGCTCGTTGCCGCTGACGCCGGCGGCAGCAACTCGACGCTCAAAGTCGCTGATCACCTGGGATACCCTACCCTCGGCCCTCTCCCAAACTCACCAATCATTCACGCTCACCGTTTCGGTTACGGGTGGACGTTTGACGGATTCTTGGCTAATCGGACTGTGGTGCCTGAAGGTACGTACAAGTTCATTGCTCGCGGTCTCAGGATATTCGGCGACGAGGCAAAGGACGAAGACTGGGATGTTGTGGAGACTGTCGCATTCAATCTCAAATACCTGGCGTAAGGATGATTTCCGGTGCGTAGGTACGTTGGTGGTCTTACTGTCTCATTTGTTGAAGCACTCGATCAGCTTCTCTTCATCTCCCGAAGATGAGGCGCGTCTCGAGCAAATGTGTCACCGAAGCTGAGTACCTTGATCAAAGCGTACACTCAAACCCTCCAGTTGCATTTGATAGTAACTCTGCGTTATGTTGAGAGGAACGAACCTGTTTGAAAACGGCATGTGTGCAGAAACGCTGCTGCGTCGCTTGCTTGCCTCTCCAAGCTCCGTACTTGTTATCGTGCTGACCTTTCTCGCAACTCTCGAGACACGGACACCCATCAAGTAATCCAGATCTGAGTGATTCGATGTATCTGTGAATTGCCTATGTGGTTATTTCGGGTGTTTTGTTTGGCTTCGTGATCCATCTTCATACTTGATCCTGTCTTGCACTCAAAACGTCACCTTCTCCGTTCCGTTCGAACTGCAGCCCGGAGGAATGAATGAGGTCAGTTCCACTGGAGCTGCTTAGTTCCGCGTTTCACTGTTAAAAACCGCTACCATCGGCTGATCCCTCCTCTTCATGAAATATGGCGGCGGTGTTTGTGCCCGATCTGGCCCGCGTCTCTCTTCCCGGCCCTTTCTAGAACCAAACCTCCATCGGCTGCTTGGGGCTTCACTGTTCTTCCTACCTCTTTTCGATTTTTCAGATTCCACTCTGCTGTCAACACAACCACATCCTGCTTGTCTATCTCCGTCTCCTCATCTCAACTCTCTTGCGCCGTTGATTCACTACTGCCAGATTCACACGATGCCCGTCGTCACAATCGTTTGGGGGCGATCGCCGTCGCCTTATTGGGCGTCCCGACTCCTATGAGTCACTGCTACATTATAGTCAGAGCTGACTTTGATCTCGGCGACGCGGAGCTCGTTGTCCGCTTCACCCTTTTTCCTTCGCTGAGCAGTGAGCTCGAGCTGGATCGATCCCACTGCTTATGATGCCGTGTCTGACAAATGTGTTCTTCGTCTCGAGCGGGTCGATGTGCGCAGCTGTCAGGATGTGAAGAACCCAAGAGGAAGCGTGCCCGACAAAGCAAGACTCTGCAAAACTCGTCACCAATCATCGATTTGAAAGTGAGAATACGTACGTACACCAGGAACATGTCCGGCTTCTCATGTCTAATCCAACTCTCAGTCGCCAGGGAAGAACATACCTTCATCTTCAACCATCCAAGACCTCAAGCTTAAGGTCTGGGAAATGGAGGGGATTACCTCCACATACGCATTACTTTATCGGGGCAAACAAAACGCTTGAAGCCAGCCGCACTTACTCCGAGTACTCAATTGGAAACAATTCTACGATCGGTCTGGTCCTAGGACTTAAGGGTGGCAAGCCGGCCATCTACCCTTTGTCACCCACGCTCCTCGACTCTTGTCTCTGTCAGTGTCACTTCGTTGCGCCACTGAAATTTGTCTACTTCTGTGGCTCTTGACCGAGCCCTTCAAAGCCGGGAAAGAATCAAGAGTCACCTGGAATATTTCCGCCAGCCCCAATGGTATGCTTAAGACTCGCAAAAGCGGCATCGAATGCAGCTATCTGTTCTGGGAACCCGAGGCCATCGTCTGTGCCGTTGCCATCAATCGGTCCACCTCAGCAACAAATCTCATTCAATCCCCAGAGCCCCCACCTCCATCGTGAGGGCGTCGACACGCTTATTCTGCCCTTCGATGATTTTCATGCCCTACCTCTACTGGGTTCTCGATTCCCTTACTTTGAAGACAGCCATGCGCACTGAGTTCGTTGTCTACTGGCCGCCCAAGTTCTTGGCGATCCGCGACAAAGGCCTCGACATTGCATCTGACTTCGTTCCGCAATCCGATTTCGAGAAGGTAGCCAGAATTTGCCGTCGAACCAAAGCCCAAGACCGTCGCGCGGGCATCTTCCTCCTCTTTGATGGAGCATCTAGACCGCACAAAGAACAACAGAGGACGTCAGCAGAGTTGAAGATCAAATGGTCTACCAGACTCGGAATCGACGTGGCTGGCATGAAAGGACGAAACGGCCTTCAGAGTCCTGGAGTGGTAAGGAATGGAAGTTCGTTTGAGCTAGCTCTACTGGTCTGTCTGTCGTCAAATGGAAATAAAGGACACCGCAGACGAGACAACCAATGGGATGAGATATCATATGAGATTGAAGTGATGTTCTCGCCCATATGGAAGGCGTTAACGACGACTAGGACATATCATGTAGTTGAATGAGAGGCATCAACCAAATGAAAAGTCAACGTTGCGGTCACCATTGCTCGTCTTGTGGCGTTGATATCCACTGTTCTTGCCGCTGGGATATTATTGCCATTGTTTGGCTTTGCACCCTCGTCTTATAATTACTTTATTCTTGCCTTCTGGCTAGCTACGTGTCACTCTCTGAATCGTAAACGCTCCAAGTTATGTAGATCGGCAGATTCATCTGCAAGCTAAGCCCAACCCTGACAGGTAGTCTTCTCAAAAGATCGTGTCCATCGTAGTATGCATTTCTCATGAGCGTTGTCGGGACTCAAGATTTGGTGGTAAGAAAGCGTTCCGAAACAGATCCATGTGACTGATGACTCTCTGCTCTCAATCCCAAAGACGTCCTCTCAAGCGTTCTAGATCCTTCTGTGCCATATCTCTTTCATCCATATTCGCAGTCTGATCCAGAATCCTCTCGATATTTCGAACGATTGAGGAGAGTTCTGCTCTAGTCAAGACGAAAGTGTCCACGCTTGTCTCTGTGGCGCTAGGAGAAGCGCACGCCTCGATGGTCATTTCGCTGGACCTTCCGGCAACCGAAGAAGTTCCTGTTGTTATCGCCGAAAGAGTTGGGCTTTGCAGGTCACAGTAAGAGCCAAGAACATCCGCAGGCGGGGTACTAGGGCCATTCATGGCGTCGTATACGTCGTAGTCCCAGGGTCGATCGATCTGAGCAGGAGCTCTCTCTGGCTGCTTCTTCTTGGTCGAGCTCTTCTTCGTGGCAAGGGCCAAGGTCTTCAGCGCGGGCTGGAAAGAACGTGTCAACAAACGACTTCCCCGGTCAAGACCTTTTGGTAGGTCTCACCTTGGTAGCACCCTTTCCGAGGCGGCGCCTCCCGGTAGGAGAACGTGGTGGAATTCGGTGTGACAGAGTCGACACAGGCGGATAGAACCGACTGATTCGACGACGCTTGATACCTGACTTGGATGTCGAGTCGCCGGTCACAGTAACTTCGCTCGTAGCAAGCTCATCGTCTGACAAGTAATCGCCCGGCAAGAGGCTCGCAGGTGTGAGCACACTGCCTGGGGGAGGGCTGCGTTCGGAGTCGGCATTGGAGGTCATGGTGGAAGCTTCCACGGGAGTAGAGGTACAGTTTCCCTGAAGAGACACACGATAAAGACACAATACTTTTCGTCGGCCGTCTTGCTGTGACGTTTCGATTCATGCGGGGGCAAAGAAGATCATTTTGAGACACCACCAGAGCTGCGAGGTTGCGAGAACGGAAGGAGGCAGCGGAGGAATCAGGCACGCAAAACCAGCGTATCTTTCCTCGTTGATTCTGGGGGCAGGTAGCAACCCGGACGGAAAGCACGAAGTCGTTCCTTCCCCTTTGCGTCTTTTTCTTTTCCATTTTTTTCCCCAGTCTTCCAGTCGTCCGCTTTTCTCTCCATTATTCATTCTGCCAACACCTTACCTTGCACAAACCAACAATTGTTTGCTTTCTCGTCCCCGAACAACGCCAGCCAAGATGGCTCGACAGAAGCGTGGAGCTGACCTGGCCGAGAGGTTTCCTGCTGCTCGACCTACCAAGAAAACCCCTTCCAAGACTTCACGGCGAAAAGCCCCGAATGCTTCTTCGGCTAAAGCTTCACAGCCCCTCTCCTTGAAGACTTCCCATTCTAAAGCCAGGAAGATACCTTGTCCGCCTCGATCCAGGAGCTCGGAGAACGCTGGTCTGTTACAGTCCTTTCTCGCCTGTTAATGAGGGAACATTTGCTGACTTGGCCTCGTAGACTACAACTTCGATTCCTACGATGCTGCCAACAATAACGACGCATTGTCGAGCTCTTCGTCCGACGACTCTATCCTCGAGTGCACGCTCGCTTCTTCCCAGACGCCAGCTTCCCAGAGATCAGATTCAAGGCTTCCCCAGAGCTATCCCACCGTCGTCAACCGTCGTCTCACGTACACTCCATCGACCGTGTTCCCGAGTCTCGGACAAAGCAATGCCGAATCCCACACGCGATCCGGAAAGCTCAGCAGCCTATCAGCAATCCTCTCGACGCAGTCAACCTCTCAACCTGGGAGTGCGCGCCAGACGAGGAGCAGCGCCGCGAACGCGGAAGCTGTTACGAACAGGGAATACTTTGCTGTGACCTACCTGGTCCGAAACGGCCCCGTGAACAACATGCTCATTGAGCGCGGCAAAGTGTTGCTGGAGGAGCTCTTTGCCGGCTGCGATGTTGACCCCACCACCACGAGCATGGTCAGCTTGGACGATTGAGGAGATTTTGGTACCTTAACTGCCATTGGCCTTGGTGGCACGGATCGGCAATCTTCTTTTTAGGAATAGAGGAGACTCATAGGATGGACAAAAGCATTTATTGATTGCCCAAATGATGTTTTGAAGATCAGTCTAGTCTCAGTCGCGATGCAGCATCTTCTAAGGTGCTGGGATTGTTTGCGGAACTACTAGGCCGAAGTAACGCTCCACTGCCTGAAGCACGAAACCTAAGGTAGGTAGGTAGCTAAAGAGTGCATCGAAAGGGCAACCGCCTAGTCACCAACATCCTTCCTCGTACGGTCAAGCAACCTAAGGCAGAGCTCGATGCTTGTGTGCCAAATTCGTTTCTGACTTCTGTAACAGCGGTATTAACACCTCTGGCATCTCGCCTAAAATATCGCCATCGACATCCGAATCGCCCAAATCGACTAAGCCATGTCTCTTGCCGTCATCGTTCTGACCGGCGACCAACAGGTCAGGACCCGGAAGATGCCGTACAACAGCAACGGCGACCCCGTGCATCTGTATCTTAGCGTTGAAAACGACAACAACTTCCACGAGTTCTCGATCAGCATCGTCCCAGAAACCCAACAAATCTCTACCGAATTCTTGACCACCAGCAATATTGAACTCCAAGCTCGCCAAGATGAATTCAAGGCTGCATCAGAGTCAGTGGCGAGGATGCCAATCGCTATCGACGTCGAAGGGAACATAGCAACAGCAACCATCAAGGCCGAGAACACACCTCCCACCGCCAATTCCTCGCCGGATGTTGTCAATGAACAAAGTGACAAGGGAAAACAGGCTCGTGCGCGAGTTCGACCGCATCCTCCACGTCGCGGCCCTCGAACTTGTCCGGAGTCGAGCGATGCCACACAAGTTCATTCTTCAACCGAGTTCGCGGAGTCCGCAAATCAGAACAGCGCCTACCATACAAGGCGAGGCAAAGCAAATGCCAAGAATATTCGTTCGCACGGGCGAGTCCTACGTCCACGTCGCGGAACGCTGAATGACTCAGAATAACTGTCCATTGTGAAGACACAACGGTCAGAACAATGATAGGGAGAAAACAATAGCACTGGCCACCGCATTCAATGACTCACAACTTCGTCGTTACGGAGAAGTGGTGTGAGCCTTGATAGCATACTTGACAAACCATTCTTGTAGACTACCGAGAACAAATATGGAGTAAGGGAGGTTGGACGAATACATCGCTTGGAGACGATCGACCACTGTTGTAAACATATGAGGAAGACATAGATGCATCATAACCAATGCTTTCTCCCACGATTCCAGGAGAGGAGTTGGGTCGAGAAAAATACAGAGTTAGTCAAACCAGGAAGAATCCGTCATGAAAAGTGTAGCAAAATGTCGGTTTTCCATTACTCTAGACCACTTCGAGTTGCGGTCAGGAGGAAGCCGGGCACTCGGGATAATGCATCATACGTATCTTCTCAAGAATGCTATCGGGCCGGCTGAATCGGTGTTGTTGGTTTCTGACTGACAGCGCAGGCGGGATCCTGTCCCGCTCCCTGACACTCGACCATTCTGACTCGAATCGACGCAGCTCTCAAGGTTGAATTTAGTTTCCGTAGGTTAGCGCGATCTCATTGTGCTGAGTCTTGATCCGCTCATACCTTGAAGGGAAAGTCTCTCAGAAGCTGGGACAGAAGATCCACCCTCGAGTCCTCGACGAGCACAATTCACAGAAAGTGGTCAGGCTTTACTGAACAAGCAGATGCCTTGGATGAATCTCCCCGTATGAGCCAGACAGGAAGTTTAGAGATGGTCTAGGTAGGCTTTGGCGGACTAGAGCGACTTCTTCCCCTTTTTTTTTTCAAAAAAAAAACCCCAAGGGTTCTGTCGCAAATACCCGGGGTCCTCGGCACGAGAGCCGATTTAGGAGTGTTCAGACGGTTCAACCCCGATTCAAAGGGTGAATTGAGCTATTCTAAATAACTCAAAGCGCACATCATATCTGTCTATGGACCAATTGAGATAGAGAGCACAAACCTGTGCTACTCGACCATTTGGATGGCCAAACGTGGCAAGTCAATTGAAAAAACAGGTATTGTCAGCGGACGAAACTTGGGAACGAGATGCGCACTGTCTTGTTAGACCCAACCAACGGGCAAAGGACAAGCTGCGAAGCAGACGCACGGCACAGTGCCCCCCTAATCATGTTTGTCCCAAAGACAATCACTTGGACGCACTCGATATGGCAAACTCGACAAGGCCCATCCATTGGTTTAGCTCTACCCAGCGGGCTGGAGAGATAGCCCGGGTCCGATGACAAACAAACCAAAGCAACTTTCGATCCCCCTCGCAACACATTTTATTTTTCCCACTGGAACGCCTGCAACAAGTAATTAGCCGCTGAGGATTCTCAACAACTCGCTTCGTCATGGCGCCTCCCGGAGTGGAACGCGCCGCTGCCTCGGCGCAGGCCACGGAGCCTCTCGTCTTCGTGTCCATCTCGCACCCCGGCGACGTGGCCGCGTGCGCCACGCGGATCCGATCTCACGCGGCCCGCAAGAGCCACGCCGACGCTCGCAAGAACCATCCTCGTCAGAGACGAAGCGGCGGCGCCCGACGCACCCTCGCCTGCCAACCACAAGACCCCGAGCAGGGTCCGGCCCTGGTCAGGCGGACCAGCCCTTTCCCTCAGTCTTACTTCCAATCCATACTGTGGCCGGGGTGGTACAACCCGATCACGACCTTCATCCAACAGCTTGAGCCGAACGAGGATAAGCTGCTCAGAGTTTGTGAGTTTTGGAGAGAAAAAAAAAGAGATATTCCCGTGAGATCATCACACGACCGACTGGTCATCTGACTTGCTGTTCAGTTGTGAAGCATGTCGTTTTGCGGTTCATGAGGTACGACGCGAAGCCTGAGAGGGTCGTCATACAGGACGACGAGGTGTTCTTTCGCTCCCTCACTCAGTACTGGGTCCAGACGGCACTCTGGGATAGCAGCATGCTCGCGTACATCTTCCTCATCACCTGTCGCTACATGGCATGCCGCGTGCCTGGCTGGTATCGTCGGTTCACGCAGAAGGCGCTCCAGTACAAGCAGAAATGCCTGCGAGAGCTGGATTTCGCGTGCTCCTCTTCGGACCAGATGATTACCAAACAAATGACGTTGGCGGCGGACGAGGTGAGTTGTTTTGGTCGATGACTACTTCAGAAGCTTGCTGCACAGCCTTCGGGTATCAAGCCCTGTCCCGTCACGGCTAACCCTTGCCTTCATAGACTTTTATCGGTAACTCGGCTCGAGCAGAGAGACACCTGAGAAAAGCGGTGTCTTTGTTGCGCAGCAAAATGACCAGAGGCAGAGGAGGGGGTATATCTTTTGATCAGGGCACCGGAAACTTGGTGATTTCTTTCTCGCAGGGTTTCGATGACAAAATGTTGGGCTTTGTACGATGGAAACTTCCCGCATCAGTAACGGACATCAAAGGCGAGACGGAGACGGACTTCGTCTATTATCTCGGCAACGGAGATATGTCGACTACGAGTTTCTTTTCGAATTAGCTGTCCTGGTTATCATGTCTCATTTTCACCTCATCAGAGCTACTTTCAAAAGTCGACACTGCTTGAATCAGCCGATAGAAGCTTGTTCTTTACTCTTGCTAGTCCTGACTGAAAGCATCTTAATGTTCAAGCACCCTGCTCACCTTACTTCGAGGTCTCAGTTGCCGCAGTGCTTGGTTTTTCAAACGACACCACTGCATACTGGAAAGTGCCGTTTGCGTATCCTCTTCTCATGGCACGGAAGGACTGCAGAAACGCAATGCCGTCGCGGCCCTGGCTCAGAGCAAAGGCCCAAAGTGAAGGGTTTTGGACCAAAGACCAGGTGATATCCCTGAGATTCCAATCAGCATCGTCATCAAATGGGAACGATATCAAGCATCTGCTCCTACCAGGTTCTGCTCACGTCTTTGCTGATGTCTTTCGGTCCAGCAAGAAGAGCGAGTCCGGCCTGCTTGGCGAAATCGACGTATCCTTGCTGAGTGCACATCGGAGGCAGAAGCATGCCGTCTAAAGAGGGTTTATCAGCCAAAAGCGGCCCCTAAATCGTGCTCGATCGAACTAATCTGATCTCTTTACCTTCAATTGGTTTGATATCGTTATTGAAATCAGTCTCGCTCAGGTTCTCGGCTTTGAACCAATCTGCGAGCGCCAGTTTGCCACCAGGCTTGAGTACTTTGAAAGTGTTCTCGAAGAAGAGGGCCTTGTTAGGAAAATGGCTCAGCGCCTCGCTGATCCAAACAGCGTCGAAAGAGCCGCCCTGACCGGCGAAGAAGTCGCCCATCTTCTCGGCGTCGAGCTCGATGAAGCGGACCTTGCCCTTCCCAAGCTTGAAGAAGCCATCCGCGTCGGGTCCAAGCTCGGTCTTTTCCTGGCCCTTCGCTACCTCGGCTTTGGTAAGTCGGTTGGCGATCTCGACTTGTTTGGTGGAGATTGTGATGCCGGTCACCGAGCAGCCGAGTGTTGAGGCAAGGTAACGGGAGGTACCGCCAATGCCGCAGCCGACGTCTAGGACTGTACTGTTCTCTCCGACGCTGGACAACTTGAGAAGCAGTCGGATGAGGTTGATTTGGGCTTCTTCCTTGGTCTGTGAATCATTTTCCCAGTAGCCATGGTGGATGTGCTCGCCCCTAGAGATGACAAGTCAGCCATGCTTCAATCTCAACTTCTCACTCGTCTGGAAGCTTGGTTCTTCTATCACGAGGTCTTGCTGTCGGACCGGGAGAATGTCTGTGCAGGAGGCCTATGTTCAGACGAGCCGATCGACTCTGTTTCAATCTGTTGAGGGCAGGTATCGGTCGATGGTATAGGAACGAGCACAGGCTTGAGTTCTTGGGACAAATTGCCGAGCACATGAAGAAGCCTACCAGAGACTCAAGTAGTAATCACTTGCAAGATCATAATGCAGCTTGATTCTGTCCTTCAAAGCCTGCATGGTCGAGTGAGCCAGGCCGAGGGGCGTATCATACTGCTGGCTGAGAGACGTAGCCGAGCTGTCTACCGTGGCAGCCATGATGAGACGAGAAGGCGAGTCGGTTCTTGAATGATGCGATGCAGGAATACGTCTGTGCGACAAAAAGCAATAGGTTCACCTGATGAAGTCTTTGCAAAAGGTGCGTGCGTGTTGGACGAGACTCGACTGATGGACCGCTAGCTAAGTCGGGGAGCTTGGGTGCTGCGTAACGGACCATCCCGCCAAGGTACTTGGCCGGCCATACGAACTCTGTCCGTTGAGTGTGTACTGCACTTAGGTAATAAGCGCACCAGCAAGCTGGACGGTACTCTCAACATGTTGGGTGAAAACTCACCCAACGAAAGACGACCCCGGGGGTCCGGGGATTTTCCGGACAGCTTATGTAACAGTTCCGCGGCGTACATCCATGGATAGATGGAAGTTACCTTAGGTATTGAGCCTCACTTGTGGCTCGTGCCAAGCCTCATACTAAGGTACCTAAAAATAGTCGGCCCGGGCACGGGGCGTTCCCAACCTAGCCAGCCAGACGCGCAGCCTCAGCCACCGTGTCGGCACATGTCGCAGGGTGGCAGTGCATTAGGTGGGTCAGTACCGAACGCCGGTGTGGGGCCGGGTGGGACTCCTTTCACCCACGTCTGCCAAACCCTTTTTCTTTTCCCCACCAGGCAATGAGCGCTGTCTGTGCATGAAAGTCAGTCGCCCAGAAAAAGGAGAAACAGGGGGGGCTCGATTACGCCCGGGAATGCAGCCCAGCCTCAACCCCCACAGCACACGTCCGCGTCAGCGTTACCTGCTTGTTTACGTATGTTTGCCTGTCTATCGTCCTGTGAATGATCACTTTCTTGAATTTCATACAGTATCTCCAAGTACCTTAAGAAACAGCAACAAAAGGTCTCTTCTTTTCTCGTGTTTACCTCTTCATTCCGGGCTCGACTGTCGCTACCAAGCAAAACACCCGCACCATCACGCTCGCTTCATCCTCACTTTTGCAGATTAATTATGGCGCCGATTCATCCAACGACGGCCCGGCAAACGCTGGCTCGCGCCGGCGCTGTTGCCAGTGTTGCGTGGAAGAGAGCTGCTGTTGTAGCTGGCCCGGAGATCGCCCGCCGCGCACTCGCAAGCCGAGAATTGAGTGTCAACCACACCCAAGGAGTTACGCTTGGTGTTATTGTCGCCTACGTCGTGATTATCGCCATTCTTTGGAACGTTCGTAAGTCACTTCCTCGGACACGCAAACTAGTAACCTCTGGCTGAATAAAAGCTCACAACTTTCAGCGTACGTGAAGGCGGTGCTTTGGCCCTTCAAGATGCTTACTGTGGCATTTCACGAGTTCGGGTGCGTTGTCCTGATTTTCTGGGGAAGGGGTTTTGGTCTCGTGGTGTTGACACGAAGTTGCTGATCACCAATGTAGACACGCAATCGCCGCATGCTGCACCGGCGGCCGCGTCGTATCCATCACATTGGACCCCAACGAAGGTACTTCTCTCGAAAGAACCCAGGAAACTACGTAAACTAATTATAAAAGGTGGTGCGACTTTGATGAAAGGCGGAGTGCATGCCAGTAAGTGAAGCTACCCCCATCTATCCCAGGTATCTCGAACCAGATGGCTGGGAAGGTAATGATGATGAGGACCACTTTGCTGACACCCCCTTCGTCACGCTCCCTGCCGGTTACCTAGGCTCATCTCTGGTGGGCGGATTGTTAATCTTCGCGGGCTTCAACATAAATGCCAGCAAGATCGCGTCTTTCGTCCTCGCCATCTGCTTTCTGTTAACCCTCTGGTGGGGCAAGAGAGACTGGCTTACCGTCCTCACCGTCCTCCTTGCCGTGGGACTGATCGTTGCGGCCTGGTTCATTTCTCACGCCCAGGCTTTGAGATTCGTCGTTGTGAGTTGCTAGCACAGCCGGCACTCAACGCTGACTTCGCCAACCTCTTGCGTTGCTGACAAACTCTCAATAGCTCTTCCTCGGTGTCATGAGTGCTCTTTACAGTGCCTGGGATATCGCAGACGACCTCATCTTGCGCAAAGTCAACGAGTCCGATGCCTCGGTTCGTTCTCCTTTGTCCTTTTACTCTCGAAGACAATACTAAACAAGATAACCAACTTTTACAGGTCTTTGCAAAACGCTACGGAGGGTCATCACGCTGCTGGGGCTTGATCTGGATTGTGATCTCTCTGTTGTTCATGGTGGCGGCCATCATCGCAGGCATTGCTGCTTTCCCTCAGTCTTTCTCCGAGCAAGAGAGCGATTCGCAGAAGTTTCTGCCTACGTAAGATGGAAGAATGCGATACGGAACAAACTTACGACAGATGAAAATAAAACAACACAACGCAGCCCCAAGCTGTTCTTCGATGGAGAGCGGCTTTCGACAGAGCATCGGCGAACTCCAATGATGAACCGGACTGCGCATCCACCAACACCCGCCTGCCGCCGGGTTCGCGAGTGGATAACGATACGGTCCCGGCAATCGCCAGCGACGGGGGCAGCGAGAAATCGAAGTTGATCACGGAGATGATGATAGAGGGCGATGGTATTGGGAATGATGTAAGGCGAGAAGTCGGGGGGAAACGAAAGAAACTATGATACCCACACAAACTAGGAGATTGATGACCACGATGGTCTCTAACAACACAGCACATTTGTCGCTGCGAAGCGGCACCACCCTGTTAAACGAGGTGCCCGCCGAGGATTTCTGCTCTCACGAACCAAAGCCCCTCCGCTTGTGCTTGATTGGGTCGAGTGGCAGGTGGCGGACCAGCAGGATCAAGGGCCGCAGTCGGAGGCGTGGTGGGATGCGAAGTGTTATGATTAAGAGCTGAAAACTTGGAGCACACCCGAAATGCTTGGTTCCGAGGACGCCGATCCGGGTAAGCGAACCACGAACCGTCCGGGAGTCCGGAAAGTCGCATCGGCGGCGCGGATGTTTAATTCGCGCCGGATATACCCAACTAAACCGACCCCTCCGTGGCGAGCTGGCTCGATAGTAGGCGGCCTGGACCTCTTTCCAGAATACTGGTCTCGTTCTTGGTCTTCGCGCTGTGAGAGAACTGATGTATCGCAGCAAAAGCTTGATACAAACTGGCTAGTGTGAAGATATGCATAAGATTGTGATTTCACCTCGAATCCCATTATCCTCACTCACACGAGATATCTTACACCCAATGACCCGCATTACCACTATGAGAGCAGCCGCCATCGCGTCCGCAGCCCTGATCAAACCCCTCTCACGCAGCGGTCCAGCGTGTCCCCCCCAAGGCGCAAAGGTGACCTGGTCCGGCGGTCTCGACGGCGACTTGACCATCGCCCCACCGACTTCAGCGAGGCCCTCGCGGCCGGGCAGATGCCGAGCTGCCAGGTGCACCTCCTCGTTGACCATGGCAAACCCGGCAGGGCCTTGCAGTTGCAGGACGTCGTTGTTAGGCGCGGGCTGTACCTGAGTGTGCCAACGCCGAGGTTGACTTTTGCACGACGGCATGTTGGAGCGAGACAGCTTCTGACACGGTCGGTCGGACATCCGTTCGTGCGCATACGTGGAAACCAAAGGCCGTCGATGAGCTGACATGTTTTGGTAAATCCAGGCCACCAAGCGAACTAGCACGTCGACGGGGTCCAGCGCCGTTGTCCGAATTGTTGTTGTCGCTCAGCGTCTGAACTTGGCTTTCATCGTGCGTTGGAGGTTGCTGGGTACGTGGGGCATACTGAATGTTACGTTCCGCATCGTCTCAAAGGCTGGTCGCCTCGTGTTCGGGAGGGAGCGTGAGGATATTGGGACGTCGCATGTCACGGAGCCGCTCATCTTTGGGTGGCAGGGTTGCTGAGACGGATCGGAACTTGACTCTAGTTAGGTGGTGAAAGATACTGAGATAGTGTGAGATGGACTGGGTTGAAAACAGGTTGCTGTTTCGGTGCTTCTGTGTAGAGGTACTAGCATTTAGACGAGGACGAAGGCATCATCATCAAGCGACGTCTTCCTCTTTGCTTCCTGCTGGTCCCGTCCTCTATGCCGTTGTCATCGTTGTGATGGTTGCCATTGTCTTTCGTTTTGTCCTTGTCGACATCTTCGTCCCTGTCCGCCTTGGTGCCATTGCTGTCCCTGCTGTCCCCGTCTGATTGTGGTCCGTAATATCTTCTTACTCACTTCCTAGAGTCTTGTCGCTACTACTGACGTACTGTTTACCTAGCAGTTTGCTAGTCAGATGAACGAATTTTCACACTGAGCACTCCAGTTCGATAAATAGCTCACTATCTCTCTTTAGGCTTAGAAGATTGTTTCAGTACATCAAGCCTGGATAGCGCTACGTTTACTGTGACCATCCATTACCTTAGTGTGGTGCGGACGGCATGGGTCACCTGAGAAGAAAAGAGGATGGGATCATTGCGGCAAACAGATTCCAATGTACGTGAGAGTAAAAGATCAATTCACCAAGTCATCGAAGCCTCTTCAATCCTTGTCTCTGCAGTGCTATGATGCTATCCGCGTTACTGCGCCATACTCCAATAATGCTAATGTTCTGATACATCAGTCTAATGCCTGTAAACCTGGACCGACTGCTTTATGATGCCATCACCAATGTCTATGGTCATCGCTTCGACGGCTAGTCCCAGCTCATCCAATTGGACCTGAGGACATCTTCTTCGTCAATGGGCTGGTCGGTCAATTGAGCGGTCTGCTCATTTGCCTTCTCTGTCTTGTTTTCCTCGTCTGAGGAGCTCACCCTCCCATCTACGAGTCAATCCCATAGTCCTCCCAATGAGTCGCCTACCGCAACGAGCTCACGGCTGCTGACCCCGGATAAATCTTTTCCTTCCTTCAAAGCCGGATCAACTGCCTCGGAGGCTTCACGGAGCCAGCTGCGGTCGCTGTAGGGCTCTGGATCCGACAAGTCGGTATGCGACTCGACGTCGCCATCGGAAGAGTGCAGATCTGATGTTTCGGGCTCTGTGTGCGAGGTAACTTCACCTCTAGATCCTGGGGCAGGAGGATCAGTTTCGTTGGCAGGCGTCATGACCAGAGTCGGGTTTTGGGCCAATGAGCCTTCGGAGTGCCGCGATCTCTGCATTGGAGGCGTGACAGGTTTGCCAAAATCAAACTCGACCGCGTCGAGCTGTGTCGGGTTGATAGGGCTTGTCATGGGCCCCCGGGCCAAGGACACATTGAAATGACTCTTTGCTGCTCTCTTAAGGCGTGGTTTGCGGACCAGCACAGGTGATGAGCTTCCGTGGCCGTGCCTTGCACGCATCTCCAGGCGCTCTTCCTCTTCTGTCTCCTCGTCTGTAAGGATATTCTCCATCAGCCGCCTGTGGTGAGCCATCAATTGGACACTACTTCCCGAGCATCGTCGCTGTCTGTTCTTGACGACCTCAGTATCCAATGTGAGAGCGGGAGCCCCCGGAGCAGCCGCCTTAGAGCATCCCGTCGATTTCGGCCATGGCGGTGGCAGAACAATACCGGTGGTCAACCGACGCAGGTCTACCTGGCTGTCGGAAAAGACGACGCGAGCTCGCAGTCGGTGCACAGCTCGGTCCAGGGCGAGCTCGATGGCGCAGCGGTCCCGAATCCGACTGAGCTTCGGCCACGTAGCGCGCTCGCCCATGAGACAAGCTCGCAGCATGAAGTCCGGGCTTGGATTGCTGAGAATCTTTGGAATGTCATGAATGTTGACTTCTGGAAGGATGTTGATATCGCCCGAGTACTTCTGGCTGAGAATGCTCCTAAGCTTCGTGACGAGATTAGGGAAAACACCAATCTCTGCCAAGAAGTGCAGGCGATGCAGTGCCTCATCCTTCGCAAGAGCCGTCAGGGTATAAACCCAGTCCAGCTCCTGTTTGCTGGACATACTAGTCTTGCGCGCTGAGGTGTCGTCGGGATCTAATTGGTCATCGCGAGCCAAGAAAGGAACGACATGCGGGTTGACCTGAGAAACAATGAAGTGGTTCACGTTGAACATTTCGGCGAGCCTCGTCATAGGCAGGTCATTGTCTACGGAGCCATCGATCCACCTCTGTGGCGTCGGGTTCCATGGCATGTGCTCCCCAGTATCGGGATTCTTGACAAGCAGAGGCGCGGCGCTGAATACCAACGGAACTGAACACGAGGCTGCCACCGCTGACCAGATCATGACATTTGGGGCCGTGATGTAATTGAGCAAGCGCGGCAACTCGTACATTGACTCGGTAGAAACACAGATGTTGAGAACCCGTCGAGTCCTGTTGTATGCTTCTTGAAACGTGAGGTCTCCCACCAATCCGCGCATAACACGGGTCAGGTGTTTGATATCAGACCAACTACCCTCGGTGAGTAGCCGTCGCACGTGGTCGAACACTCCATCGGGGTTCTCCTCGGCGTCAAATACGGCAAGGTCGCCATAGGGAAATTCGTTGACGAGACGTGGAATTTCTTCGTCGGTCCGAGTGCAGATGACGGCTGACACGATGGAGCCAGCTGAGGCACCTGATATGATGCGCGGAAGCAGCTTGACTTCAAAGAGCGCCTTCAGAACACCAATGTGAGACATACCCAGGGTTCCTCCTCCGCTTAAAAGCAACGCGCTCCGGCCGAAACTCTGGCGAGCGAACAAGACACTCTCAAGGATGTCTTTCTGGCCCATACCTTCCGGTAAAGCGTACTGGCTCTTTTCGACAAGCGCGTCAATGGTCTGGATGGCCGAATCGACATAGCGCTCTATCAGCTTCTTTGTACCAACATACGAGTGTCGGTACAAGTCAACGTTCCCCATGCCGCCCAGGTCTCTGCACAATGCAGTGCGTACGAGGTGCATCATAGCGCGTGTATCGCAATTCATTCGGGCATCGTCGAGTTCTTTCAATCGGGCCTCGACAAGCTCGGGGTAGTAGTCGCCACTATAAGGATCCAGCTTCCAGAGATCGTTTTCCTCGAGTATGTCGAGCTCTTCGGCAGCTTCCTGCCACTGTTTCCTAGTTTCGGCCTGCAGTAAAACGTGTTAGCGACCTTGGCGCAAAGTATCTAGGGGACACAGGTTTAAACTTGCATTTTTGATGCGAAGAGACAATATCTGTTTCCGCTCCTCCTGTTTTCTCTTGTTCTCTCGCTCCAGTTCTGACAAGCCATCCCGTAGAAACAGAACGAGATGGTTGGCGCCTCTTATGGCACGGGACAAAGAGTCGATGGCTCCATTTCGAGACTGTGACTGATGTTGTTTCTTGATGGAGGAAGACCGGCAGGGTTTGAGCGAGGCCATGGGCCCGGAGGCGTTGGAGGACTTAACCCTGATGCCTGGGAGCGGGTGGACAGAGTTGATGAGGACGTCGTTCATGGTAGTGACGAAGTAGTTTGGTCGGGAAGGCAGGATCTCGGTAGGGCCAGTACGAGCGTCGAGGAAGAGAGATGCTGGCGAACGAGAGGCAGCCCTGGTGCCGTCCGTGTCGCATCACAGCCTGGGAGCGTGGTGGTGCTGCAGGTTTCTGACATGTGCGTTCTGGTGGTTGTTTGGAGCCAGGCGGTCAGAGCATGCCCGCTTCGGTGTATCGTCGCGACAGTGGCAGGCCTGGGGGGTTTTCGGAGAGTACTCGTCGGAGTTGGAAGGCAGTATTCTGGAGAGCGGACCAGGCGAAAATAAGGAATGAGGAGAAATGTCGATGGAGGCACGTCGGTGCAGATGGGGTTGGTCTGCGGAGCACCTAGACGGCAGACGAAGTGGGAGACAGACGGTCGGATGAGGGTGAGGTCGTGAGACAGAGACGGAGAGAGATCGAGTAGGTAATGGTGATGTTGTCGTAGGGCGGATAGAACAAACAAGAACGTAGCGAGTCGAGACAAGCATCCAAGACAAGTCAGATCATCTCAGAGGGTTGCTGGACAGGGAATAGATGCAGATCCGAAGGGCAGATGACCGGACAAACCGGTACAGCCTAGTACTGAGAAGTAGAGACGGTAACTTGGAGCGAAGGTTGGGGCGGGCACTAGGTAAGGTAGTGTAGGCAAGGTAGCGGAGCAAAGTACCCTGCCCTGTCAGGAAGAGAGCGTCGGCCAAGAAAGGGAAAGGAAGAACAGGCGGGCGCAAAGGGCGGAAGATGGTTGGTAGACAGCCGGACGATGTTGGCACGGCGAGGGGAACGAGAACGAGACGAAGCGACGGACTCGAGGTGGAATTCGTACTTCAGTAGACGTAGGACGGGGCGACGGCAGAAATGGTAAGGGCTAGGTTAACCGTACGCCAGGTGGTAAGGGAAAATATAAACAAAGGTCTCTGTCGTCCAGAACGTCTGTGAAAGGACATGGTTCAACTGTTGGACTAGAAGACGATGGAAAATAAAGGACGATTGACCGCAATGATGACAATCTACCAGCCTTCGTTGCAGGGGCCCCCAGCCAGGAACTGGAACCGTGACTGCCAGATGGTAGGAAAAATGTGGGAATGCTGGACACCAGCGCAATGCAAGATGCAACAGCGGGGGGCCTTTCCATCTTTCTCCCCCGCAGGAACCTCCACAAAGTCCCGCCTCCCACAAGGTCTCGTGTGCGTGTGCGCTGTTCGGTTATTCCTGCGGAGGAAGGGCGCTGTGAGAGGTCGAAGCGCTGCACCTCAGAAAAACAACATGGCTTCCTTCCCTTTTCCATCAGTTGACCGACGAAGGGAACGGAGTAACTCAGGTACGTATTTACTTACCAGATACAGAGATCTACCAGGTATGTACCGACAGGAAAAGAACGTATCGCTTCGGACCCCACGTGCCAATGTCATCGTGTCGCAGCAGACGTAATGAAGAAACTCAGCAGCAACCGATTGGGTCTCCTCAACTTATACTAGGTAGCTCACTTGGGCGTCGGATGCACATAGGAGGACAAGAGGATTCTTGTCTCCCCGCAATCTACGAATACAGGTTCTCCACGCAGTACACCAAGGCACCGCAAAATAGCACAGACATAAGCAAGAAGCAATCATAGGCACATCCTTCGTGTCGATCTGGGCCGGATAGCCTGTGACGAGGGCCCGGAACGACGAATGTGACACGAGGGAGGGGGGCTCGTTCGGTGCAGATGACCCCCCCAGATTTGGGGAAATCCTGGGGCAGCTCAGCTGTGCGGATGATGCAGTGTCTGTAATAGTAATAGTAAAAGGAAGGTTATGTACCTGAGGTAACCCTTCTTTCCATCGAAGCACTTCTAATCAGTCAGCCAATGACCATCTGCCCCGCCACACCCTCACCAATTCATCGAGGGGCGCTTCCTCCCCCGCGTTGGAGATGCTCATCCACACACACTTGCCTCACTAGCAAGCCGCCAAGTCTCACCCGTCTGCTTCCCGTCAAGCCAGCTGACTCTTGTGTCTCATTTGCCTCATCATGAACCGATGGAGATGTTTGCGTCGTCTGTCTGTAATCATCCCGCTACAACACACATCCTCAGGAGACCGGTTGCAAGTCTGAACACTCGTCGTCCTGTCACTCACCAGTAACCTCACGGCTCAAGTCCCGTCACAAGCCAGGATAGGGCCGTTCAGTGAACTTTCCGTCCTTCATCTCATCACTCGTCCCTGAACAATTGTCAAGCATCAGGTCACACTGAAGTATGTGTCTTTCCAGATCCTTGGGAAAACCTAGCGCCATCCGAGGGCATGAATGCTAGGGGGTAACCCATAGTTAATTTAGGTTCGATTTCCTATTCATAAGCGCTAACTAGGTGTTTCGACTCATGGCTCAACATATGAAAACCCATCGACACGTCTACCTTCCCTCGGCCCCAGGCTTTCTCTATTCACACCATAATGAAAAACGAGTCTAGGGACTCTGATCCTTCTTCGTTGGAATTATCTGTTTCTTGGTCCACTGGGCTAATCAAAATCCATAACCAAGCCATTGTAGCGGGGAACGTGCTTCCAACGGCCTGTCTGCCGCCACTTGAGATTATCCGCAGAGAGATCTCATCTTGTGGAACTCACCTGACACTTACTGACAGCGTTCTCTTAAGCGGTCACGAATCAGATGGTCGTTTGGTCCCCACTGACATGTTCTCATGCGGTCATATTTTCTTTGGCCTACCAGCCTCAAATGACTTACTTTTGCTTCATTCAGCCTGCTTGCTTCAGCAAACTCCCCGGAGCAGCTTCGTACGCTAGGTAAAAAGGAATCGCGCTGCCCCACATGGTTCACGTACGAATCTTTTGCAACGTTGAGTGTTTCCTGCGTTATCGCTACTGGGCTGAGCCATGTCGTTCTGTGAGAATAGTTCTAGTCAATCCACGGCTTCTTGGTTGCTTTGCTTGATATGTGGCATGAGAGTACTAGCTGAACCCTTGGGGCTTACTGTCTACGATACCTCACCAATGTCCGAGTCCAGACCCATCTACGAGGAAAATTGATACGCTTCATCATCGCCTATACCTTATTGTCCCTTTCCAAGTTCCTGACCAAGCATTACGCCTGTCTCTCACATTTGTGTTCATCATAAGGTCTTATATAACCTTGTCACGATTTACCTCATCCCATCCCGCCATAATCTTCGCTCCGTCATCGGCATAAAAGTTACTGCGCCTTGTAAATCTTATGGCCACGCAAAGTATCTTTTGAATCAGTGCCATACTAGAGGAAGGTTGAAAGTGGAGTACGGATCAGTAGCTTTGCAGCAGGTATCATACGAAGTGTATTGTGCATAGTGGAGCACATGCTATGGGTTCAATTTGAGTGGAAAAGTGTATCACCACCAGGTGGCTGAACATGGCTGGGTGGCAAAAGGCACAATAAGAAGTGAATTACGGACCTACGGCCCTGTCGCGGCTCCCCGATTCGCTGCTCCCGTCTTTGGGCTGCAGAAGACTGCCAGCGAATTCGGCTACTTTATCCCGGAGAACATGAGCAGCCTTACCTTCGGTCCAGAAATGCCCTACCGAGGCAACTTCTACGCCCTGAAAATGCGAGCCGTCGGCACTCTCCATCCTCTCTACCCAAGCCCGAAGTTTGGCCACAGCCACGAAGATGTCCTTATCGCCAAACAAAGCCAGCGTCGGGTTTTCCACCAATTTAGTTTCGCTCTGTTGGCGGTGGTCCGAAGTGTACGTTGGCGCACCTTGCTCACGAGGCCTTGCTGACGCTCTTGCGAATAACCCTCGTCCCGCCGATGTCGGAAAGAAGGACATAGTCGCCAGGTGTGTAACGACGCCTTGCAAAGGCGACACAAGGAGGTAGGCCGGCCTCACCTGTGTAAGTCCCGCGATCTCCTCCAATATAAGAGGTGCGTCTTGCTGCACTGGCGTGTCTTCTTCCTTTTCTTCGGGCAGAACATCGCCCTTGTGATGGTGATAGTGATGTCGCTTCGTCTTCGCTAGCAGATCGTTTACACCCCGCCGTATCTTGTCCTCTGCGTCTAAGGAGAACGACCTCTTCGAATCGTAACTTCTGCGTTGGCTGTCCTCATCGCCCCCAACCCGCATCCCCAGATACTTCTTCCGTGGCGACGTTGACTGCGCGGCCCTAGCACTGGCCAAAATCACGTTCTGCTGCTCAGCCAAGTGCTGTGCTCGCAGACGGATATCGGCCGCCGCGGACCCAACAGCCGGCGACTTGAACTGTGAAAGGATATACCTCATCGGTGGTATCTGTGTAGTAACCATTGCGCCATAGGAGTAGCCAGAAAGGAGCAGTAGCGGATGCCCTGGCGAGGGCCCGGTCCGTGAATTCGGTGGCGACGGACTGCGGGTTGCTGTTTGCGACCGTAGAGCACGCGGGCCGAACGGATCGAGGAAGTGCATGTAATACACCATGAAGCCAACAAACGACATGTAGTCGCTTCGTTCGGGTTTCGCAGTCCAGGAAGTACGGCCAGCCGAGCCCGAAGCGCCTCTATTGCCATGCCACGTTAGCAGAAAGTCACTTGCCGCTAAGAAACGCTGTCCTTCGAGCCATATTTCTTGCCTGAAATTGAACGTTCCCACCAGAAAACCCTGTCGCAGTAAAGTGCCCGCGACAATGTCAACAATGGGATCGTCATAGCAACCGCCCAAGGGAGCATATGGATGGGCTACCACGGCAGCATTTCGCTTCCATGGCAGCGAGTTCGGGACCGTCGGATGTAATGCCTGGCAGTGATATATGCGGCAATCGAGGACGGTATCGTCGTGGAGACTGGGGAGCGTAAAGCTCAACGTTGGTTCAGGAAGCATTTTCTGCACCTCATAGTGGAGAAGACATTGCTTTCTTCGAATTCGTTGTTAGCGGCGGCGCGGATTGGGTAGGCTCCAGAACTGTGGCGATCGTAGACGGCGAATTGGTGAGTTAGGAGTTCGTGGAATGGGGACTGAAGGAGGTTCGATCAATTGTCGTAGACGCGAAAAGTAAGTAGTAGAAGGGATGTTGATGATACAGCGTTCAGTCGCGCTTGAGACAGCGTCCCTGTGCCCTTTGATACGCGGCCAGCTTAGCCCGGAACCGTGAGACGTCAGGCAGGCACAGCAACCCCTCGCATGCGATGCGAGCCAAAGCAAGCTTTTGTGGTTACGTAGGAGCGCAGGGATCGAAGCACCAGGATGATGTTAAGCCCGCAAGGTACGTACCCTATCCTACCCTCGTCTGTGCGCCCTTCACCTCACCCAATCTCAGCTCACCGAGTCTTCAAGAGTGTATCGCTTGATTAAGCCCTCTTAGCCGAGACTTACATTGGACATGATCAGAACGCGCCAAGTCCAAAGATCATTCATAGTTGAGTTGGTATCTTAGACCCGATACGGTTGTGAGAGATATTCCCACGGATTGTTGGGTTTGGACACAGAACACAAAAGGAGCTGGGTCCACGTTCTCATTTGGGGGGGTTTCCTCGCTACACTGTGGTTGGAGGAGGATTTTCACTGCACCCTAAAAGTGCAAAATATTCATCGAATACCACAACCCAACAGGCCACCTGATAATTTCCACAAATATTGAAGAGCAACTGACTACTTAGCAGACGTAAAGCAAGCATTCGGAAGGGATCAATTTCAAACCCCCAAGGTGTAAAAGGAGGGCACAGAAGCGCGAAGTGTGATACTTATGCGTTCAAGAAACAGATTTCTAGGTCACTCTCGCGACCAACATCTCTACGTCGCTGAACATCATGATGTCCTACATGAGTGAGAGCTGTCCTTGCTTCTTGCAAATCAGCCAAGCTGAACCCTCCTGTCAGCCGGTAGCTTGATCCCTTGTCCTTCTCAATATGGTACGCATGGGACGTGTTTCATCGAAAAATCATTTGACTTGATATGACATGGAAACCGCCCTTGTATCATCTATGAATTGCGGTATCATTTCAGCTCATGACATTACATACTCTTCTTCTTCGCCTCAGCCTCAGCTCTTTCTCGCCTCCTCTTCCTCCAGGCCTTGATTTCGTTCAAGAGGCCCATGACCAAAGGCACGCCCACCGGCCCGAGTAGCGGTAAATATACCGCAATCTTGTGCTCGTCCGGGAAGTACAGCTGTCCTACCATGCTCTTCTCGAAGAAGGCTCGCTCTGCCTCGGCCTCGGCGATTCTAGCATGCTCCAATCCTTCGGGCCCACCCAGACTTGCGCAGGCAAGCTGTAAGTGGTGCATGGTTTTGGCGACTCCATCTGCAACGTTGCGCGGGATGGAGATAGAGGGCAATGCGAGAGAGAGTCGCGCAAGAGATCCTAACGTCGACGACGCCCGCAGCAACAAGTCGGCCGAACGAGTCCGCGTGAGGGTCGACAATCGCAACGGCAGGGAACCCGACTGAGGTGTTCCGAGCAGAGACAGCAAGTGACCGGCGAACGTCAGCATGGGCTGTTTGAGAGTGGCAGCCGGCACATGTGACGTTGTTGGCGGCAGTGATAGCAGATATACTGTGCCCCACTGCGGTATCAGCCATGATTGAGATGTCTCGGACCCCGAATCCAATCCAATGGTCTGGTTGCCAACGAACAGGAGGAAGTTTACAGTAGGGGCGCCGCCGATGGAAGGAGACAGAGGCCACTCAGCCGCGTTGATGAACGACGCAAGGTCGTCCTTGCTGAGCACCTGCGACTGCGCGCCAGGTGTTGCGTAGAGCTGAACTTGAGTATCGATTGTAAAGTTGTGGATGGGGCTGAGCACGTCCAGCATGGGCTTCATATAGTCTCGGATCGCTGCGTCGACATCCCAAGTGTTGGGGACGGAGCTGCTTGTGAACAAAGAGAAGCTCAGATGGTAGGTCGGCGAGTACCGCAGCGAGCGGGTAGTGCGCTTGGCTAGCGTTTCGGCCGCCTCAGGCGACATGCCTTGGGGTTTCGCATCCGAGGCTCCCGAGGCCGCTGAGAGAAGATACGATATAATTGCTTGTTCCTCGGCATAGGTGGATCGTAGTTCATTGGCAATATATGACGCGAGCGCGGACGACGACGACGTCGAGGAAGGAATCGAGTTGGGCGGATATGTGATATCGAGGATGGGAGAGTGCGGGTTCAATGACGATGTCGTAGATTCACCGGGGCTCAGGCGAATTGTAAGGGCGACCTGGGAGTCATCTTCGGGGAGAGACGAGGCGTGGGTATCGCGAGGGGCAAGCTGCAATCGAAGATGATGACCCGAGAAGTCGTTTAAGTCGTCAAGAGCATGTTGTGTAATGCGGAGGAGGTTCTGCGCTTCTTGTTCGTGGAGCTTGTTTGCTTGTACAGAGATACGAAGAGGAAATACGGGACGACAAGCCTAACATCGATCGTGGTCAGCGGGGTCCGAAGCCACGAATGCGCCGAGGACGATACCTTTCCGTCTGCCCAGTCCAGCATACTAGAAAGAGGCAAGTTGGCGCGGTAGATAGTCGTCGTCTTCCACCATATCGGCAACCCGAGAAATACCACAATGGCCCAAAAAGAGAGAATGACTATAGACCGGCGGCTGACGTCGGACGGCTTCTCAGGGGGGGGGGCTTTCCGTGAGTCGGACTGCGGCGATGGAACGGTGACAATTGTGGACTGTTGAGCACTGCCGGAGGTCGGGTTTCCTCCATCGTCGAGACCCGGCATTGTGGCAGCTCTACCCGGTGATCGCGCCGGTAGGGAAGGCTGCTCGGGGATCAAGAAGAAGAGCTGAGGCGTGATTGAGTGCCTAGTCAGCGCGATCGTGTACTTCAGGTAGGTGCGGATACGTACGGAGTTACTACATGTCGGCGCAGCTTACATAAGACTTCTAAGGCGCGATCAGCAAAGCACCTCTTATCCGATAAGCGACCAGAGGCTACCTAGAATCTTATCGGTTTGACTCCATCTCGCTCAGCCATACCTAACTTGAACTGGTCTTTCACCTGCGTCACCCTGAAATGTCACAACTGCACGATCAAGGGGAAGCTTGACAATTTGATAAGCGATACGTCCCAGGAGGCAGACGCAACGGCGAGAGTCATGGATGGGTACCACGCCTTCTGATTTATTTGATCTTCATCTGCGACACTTGCTGCCCGGCGCCTTACACAGGTCGGAGGACACCGAGAACATCAAGAAGACCGAGAACATCAAGCACTCCGAAGACACCGAAAGATAAGAAGGACGATATCTTACTTGCAACCGTGGGTCGCGAGCTCCGTCGGCGTACGGGAGTCCGTAGACCGATGCGTTGACAATAAACCCGATCTCAGCTGAGGAGCAGCATCCAGTAGCCCTCCATTTATCATTTGCCGCATTCACGGCTGATCTTGTCGGAGTCGGCGTTGCGCGCATAATGGAAGGGTGGTTACTCGATTGGGAAGGCATTGCCTCCGCAGGAATTCGGACTAGACTGGGAACCTGATGTTCACCGTGTCAAGGTCAATTGCATCGCGATCCGCCCAGGAAACCCACAGCATGTCTGGGGTAATTGCACATGCCCATCGCGTATGCTTCCCGGATTTTCAGAATGGACCGCGACACTGATGTCCGACTGTCATACCCATCATCCTCGGAAGTTTTCCAATAAGAGCCAAATCAGGAACGATGTCCCCTGTCGCATCGGGCCGCCGCTCGCCGTCGCTGAAATAAGCAACACGTCAAGCGTTGCGAGACTTTAGTCAGGCGGTCATGGTGGCACCACAAGTTTTACCATTAGACAGCAGCCAGTGTGAGGACCGTGGAAGGACAAGAATAAGACAGAAACGCCAAACACATCGGCAACTGGTCCATTTCCAGCGTTCATCGGAAACACAACGAGCATTGCTATTTGACGCGTTGCAGTCTTTATTACCTTCGCCTCGCAGAGAGAAAAGAGAGAGAAAGCGAGCGAGCGAGAGGTTCGTTCTCAGCTTGCTGCAGTCCCAGTCGTCTGGAAGAAGAAAGGACATGGATATGGGGTAACGCTTGTCTACAGGGACAGGGGCATTTGAGGTAGGACCAGGAACAAGGTCAAACCCCGCCAATGAACAGCGAATCGCAACTTGCGAAGACATTTGTCGAGAGGCAGACCATCCCATATCCAATCGAACACCAGGCTCAAACCAGCCCGGGGACACTCGCACGCGCAGGCGCACGAGCTTTGCAGATGCCGAGGCTCCCGCCTTGGTCGCCCGCTCTTTAGCCTAGTCTGGCAGGCCAGGCCCCAACAGCGCAACGCAGCACGACCTACTGCATCGCATCTGCCGTTACTGAAGTACTGCTGCCACAAGAGGCTGTTTAAGTCTTAGACCTTCATGGATATGACCTTTTTGTCCACTAAAAGGGTATCTAAAATAGTGTTTGTAAATGCATAGGGAAGAGTGCAGCATTTGTTCGTATTATAGTTAGAATTTATGGTGGCTGGGTCCCTATATGGATACTCGGTACTCCGTACAAGTACCTCGGCTGCCACAAGAGGCCTTGGCCAAGCCTTTCCAGTAAAGAGAAATGCTCCTTTTTCGCATAGCAGAGCATCGCATTGCACGGCATGGCATTCCTTCTATACTATACAACCTCACGGAGCACGGAGTCCTTGCACTGCACACATAGTGTGTACGTCTGCCAGCCTCCCAACGGGCTTACACCGAGGCATACGAAAAGCGAGCTACTCCTTGTGCCGGGAGCAGCGCAGGCCGCAGCACCACAAGCAAGCTACCCACAAAGACAGCAGTTGACCTTCCTCGGCTCCTGTGAGGGATGTCACGGCCATGACCTTGTCTACCTTCGTCGACGTGGAGTTTCTCCGCCACCCATCCCAGTTCCAGATCCCGGTGATTCCTCCTTTTTTTCCTTTTCTAATGGGGGTACGTGGGCTCACACGTCCAACAGGCAACGGTTGAGGTCTCCTCAGCTTCGGATACTTCTAACACATGCCTGGCCTGCCGATAAATGAGGTGCTGAGGCGGGTCGGTGTTGTGTCGTGTCGTGTTGTGTTGTGCATGAGAGAGAGAGAGAGAGAGAGCGACAGCTTGTCCCATATAGATCCTCAAACCAGGGACGACGCATCCAATGCCGATGCCGACTGCAACACTCTGTTTCTTCTCTCGCTTCCTTTCGCCATCTTGTGACAGCCTCGACAGCCCGTTACAAATACCTGTCCTCGCGCAATTGGTCCGACTCCGTACCAAGCCCAACTTTATTATCCTTCCCCCAGTTTTTCGGATACCATACCAGCAAGCTACACCAGCTACACGGCTCCTGCCAACACCGCATAGCTGGGAACTGTGACGTCCGCCCGCCGCCCCGCCGCTCGCTGTCACCTTGTCAGTTTGCTGGGTTTCTGTCGGGCTTGCTCTTGTTGTCCACAGAGCCTTAATCTTGTGACACAACTTCTCCCTCTCCCGACCTAGAACCATAAGAATTGCTACGGAGACACAATGCCTGGTACGTAGGATTTGCGAGCCCTTAACTGATCGTTCCTCCATCTCCATTCGCGCCCTCCAAGAAACAAGAAAAAAGAGCCTCCAAATGCAACCACCACCCGCGCCGCAACCCCATTACCTCAGCCGAGGTCAGCCTGAACCATTGTTGGTCCGGTTGCGCTGACTCAATTTTTTTTTGTCGCGACCGTTAGTGCCACTATCACTTGCGTTGCCGGCTGCAGCAGCGGCATATTCTTACATCAATGCCCGGATATCACTCTGGTACGACAGGCATCTGCTCAGCTGCGCCCTACCCGCGACCCTATCCGCCCTTTGGCGTGAGCGAACCGACCGATTGAACCAATTTTACGTCCTCGAGAGAGCCGCCCAGAGCAAGGCCTCAGCGAACCGCACATTCATCATCTTTGAGGGAAAGTCCTACACATATGCCCAGACATATGAGCAGGTACTGAAGTATGGCACATGGCTGAAAGAACGCTATGGCGTCAAGCCGAAGGACATCGTCGCCATCAACTTCCAGAACTCTGACACGTTCATCTTCCTATGGCTGGGCCTGTGGTCAATTGGCGCGAAGCCAGCCTTCATCAATTATAATTTGACGGGTAAGCCACTTGCGCACTGCGTCAAGGCCGCCACGACGTCGTTGATGCTCATCGACCCCAATGTCGTTGCCAACGTCGGGGAAGACGTCCGCAGCGAACTGCCGTCGGTGAATTTCGTCTTGCTTGACGAAGAACTCCACCGTCAAATTGCATCTACGAAACCCCGACGCGCACCCGACGCCGATCGATCCGAAGACCGATACCAGAATCTTGCAATTCTCATCTATACATCTGGCACCACAGGCATGCCCAAGCCGGCTATTGTGTCCTGGGCAAAGTGCGTCGTTGGTGGCGTGTTCACGTCGAGGTTTACGAGCAATGGCCCGAAGGACGTCTTCTACACGGTAGGCTAATTGGCTAGTCATTCCTGCTCTGACCTTTATACTGACTGAGTCCTAGTCTATGCCTCTATACCACAGCTCCGCCGCGCTCTTAGGATTCGGTAACACCCTTGAAGCAAATGGCACGATCTGCATCGGCAGGAAGTTCTCCACCAAGCTATTCTGGGAGGATGTGCGCGCATCCAAGGCCACCATTATCCAATACGTTGGCGAGACTTGCCGATACCTGCTTGCGGCACCCCCTCAAGTTGACCCTGTCACCGGCGAGTGTCTCGATAAGAAGCATCACGTGCGAGCAGCGTTTGGCAATGGACTGAGGCCCGACGTCTGGAACAAATTCAAGGACAGGTTTGGCATCGATACAGTAGCAGAATTTTACGCCGCCACTGAAGGCTCATTTGGCACGTGGAACCTCAGCCGCAACGACTTCGCAAAGGGTGCAGTTGGGAGAAACGGCGCGCTCTACAGTCTCGTCATGGGTATGGATGTCGCCCTGGCCGTCATGGACGAAAACAACGAGTTCCCGTTGAGGGACAAGAAAACTGGACTATGCAAACCGGCCAGGACCGGTGAGCCTGGGGAGTTGATGTTCAGGCTCTCGCCGACAGACCTAGAGCGGCGCTTTCAAGGCTACCACGGCAACCCAGATGCCACCAAGGCGAAGGTCATGCGCAACGTCTTCTCGAAGGGAGACGCCTGGTTCAGGACTGGCGATGTAGTCAGATGGGACTGCGAAGGACGCCTCTACTTCTCCGACCGCATCGGCGACACATTCCGTTGGAAGAGCGAGAACGTTTCGACACAAGAGGTCGGCGAAGCCATCGGATCGCATCCAGCCGTGCAAGAAGCCAACGTCTACGGCGTGGAACTGCCCAACCATGACGGGCGAGCGGGATGCGCTGCGGTGGTCCTAGATGGCCAGCCCTCCGAAGAGACACTACGCAGCATCGCGCAGCATGTGAAGCTGTCGCTGCCCAAGTACGCGCTGCCCATCTTCCTCCGAGTCATGCCGCCTGAGGCCATGCAGACTACGGGTACCAATAAACAGCAGAAACATGGCCTCCGGGCGCAAGGAGTGAACCCAGGCAACACGGACGTCGGCAGCGTATACTGGCTGAAGGGCGACACGTACGTCCCCTTTTCAGAGCAGGACTGGGATGAGCTCAACGGCGGGCGGGTGAAGCTGTAGACACTTGGTCTGGGTTTGTGATTGTCGCGAGCGAGATACCACTCTTACTTTAATCCTTTGCTTAGAATATAGCTTACAAGGCTCGGCTGCAAAATGGAAGCACGCGCAACATGTTGAAATGAATCAGAGAGAGAGAAAAGAGATTGCATTGAATATCACTGTGCGAGACGATTATGTCAGACCAGTACAGCTAATGTTCAAGATGCTGAGAGTCTCCTATTGTATAATCTCGATCTTCGACATGTAACAGTCTTCAATAGTTGGCCAAGTCTGAAGAGTCCAAACCATCCAAGCTGAACCGGCCATAACTCCGAATCTGTAGCTCTCTGGTAGAGGTTCATAATATCTCGTCCGCAAATTGTCATTGAGGTTACCACAGAACGCAGCATCGTGTTAAGAACGAGCCAGCTCAGCTATTTTGCTTCACCATCATGGAGGGAAACCTAACTAATAGGGCCATTGAGAAGATGACCTGGTCATGCTGAGGTGATAAATCACTGATTCACATTCTCCTCAGGATACTAAAAGGTGCTCACTATGTATTCACTTGGGAGCCATTGTTGGAAGGAAGATTCACTGTCGTACGCAGCATTTATATATAAGCACCGCTTGATTTGCCCTTCAATAACAGTCTCGATCAGCACCAATAAAACAAAACAACCACAACAAGAACCACCAAAGATACCAAGACCGACTTCAGAAAGCTTCACAACTTCCAGAAAACAAACAAACACACACACACACACACACACACTTAACCCACCAAGAACCGCAACCATGAGCAACCCTCGCCCTCCCTCTCCCTTCACCGACCCTCCCACTCCTCCAGCCACGCCGCCCCCTCCGCCGCAACCTCGCCCGCCGCCGCCCCCGAGCAACTAGGGTTGCAGAGGCATTAACAAGAATCACCACTGATGGTGCCCGGCTAGTAGCAAGATAGAAGACAGTCAATACAACACAGTAGTAACCTAACATCCTATGTGTGCAGTGAGCCCACGGCTGAGTGACTACTGTCGACATTAACATGGCTGGCTCTGCTATTTTCATACCCCTGTTCTTATCAGGCATCACAGCTTGATTACTATTATAAAGTATCCTCAGAAAGTTAAGGGAGCATGGATCCATTCTAGTGTGCTTTGTGGTGTGTGCTTGAGATGGCGTGCACTTACTTGCAACTAAGAAGTGTTTACTTTCTGCTGCTGACATTGACACAAAGGCTCAGGGATTCTTAACTTGAACCTGTTCACTAGTGCACAAGTCTGGAAGTAAACCAGTCTTAAAACAAGGCCAGGCAAGATCACACTACTTGGTCACACCTAATAGTAGTACTAGAGTAATAAAGGGCCCCATGCTGGTCGAAATGTTGAAAGTCTGCAAGCCCCACTCATCAAGCCATCATTGTATGCACTATCTGTTTTGTCCTCTGAACTGTTCTCCCCCTTCTTTTCCTTCTTTTTTTCTCTTGTAGCTGCTGGTACTATGAGCGTGTCCACCAAGCTGTAATTATACTTAGCCACCCATATATATTCCGTAATTCAGGTCATGTCTGATTTTCCAACGTGATAGAAGTCCTGTCAGTGTTATTTCCGGCAATGAGTCCCTAGAGTCAGTTATATTTCATGAGACTTTTGCAAAGCAAGGCTAACATGACCCTCGCCCTCAACTATCCTCAGCTCGGCGCCCGGAGCACACTTGGATGCGTTCTCAGCCATGGATAGGGGCATATTGATATCCTCTGGGCCATGCCACCACACCATGCCCTCACTGTTAACAACAATTCTCCAATTCAAAGCCTCAATAACTCCCAGCCAGCTTCGCATTATGTGCCGGGCCGCTACCTCCCGGCTTCATGACATTCAGGGACACTCGAAATCATGGCAGACCGCAACCTATTCGCATCCGCGTCTAGCACGGCGTGGTCGACCACGGGGCGAGATTTCAAACCTGTAGTATGATCTGCTCGAACTTTTCGGGATGCTCGTCGCCCCGGACAGCCTTGCACACCGTCCACTCCATCCCACCCCAGGCCACGACCGGCGCGATGCACAGGGCAAGAGTCAGCATGGCGCGGCCTTGCATCAGCGTGCCGTCAAGTCCCAACGACGGCGGGTGGAAAGCCGGAACAGATACGGGCGGTCACCAGCCGATGGCGGGTAAATGGAGTTCCAGCATGCCAGGACGTAAGGAGAGCCGCCCGAAAGACCCAAGACACCGAAGCGCTTGATTTGGTAGTGGCCGGCGACGGCGAGCACGTCGGCTGGCCAATCGGTGATACGCCTGTCGCGCTGGAAAAATGATCCTGCGTGACCCGGGCGATCGAGGGCGATGATTTGGACGCCCTGTTTAATGGCTGTGTGGTGGAAGATGAAGGCCTCGTCGTGGCTGCTGGGAATGCCCGTGGAAGTAGAAGATGACGGGGTGGTTCTAGCCCAGCGAAGCCAACGACGGGATATCATCGGCTCTGGCTCCAAGCAAGCCGAAGCTTAGAACCCGACCATCAAAACTCGACCATCTGGTAAAGTGATGAGTCGTTTCTTTGCCTTGGCACCCAGTCTTGCAGTTGGACTCGCAAGCTGGACGCCCGGTGCTTTTAAACAAGACGGCGGAGATCGGGCGGCCGGCAGTCGGGGCGGGACGGAGGAGGTCGGAGACTCAAGGAATCTCCGGGGGAGACGGTTGTCGGCGATGGCGTGCGAGGGGAAACGGGGACCGTTCGTGGTACATGGCGTGGCGGCATGGGTTCTAAGCTTCTTCCGAGGTCAACGACAGGCGCCGCTGCATGCGCATGAAGCGTTATGGTGGAGATGCACCTCGGAGAAGGGCATGGTTGAGTCGGACGACAGGGTAATGAATTACCTCATCTGATCGTCGTCAATAGTTTGCGCTTTTGAGAGGGAACAAAACGTCATCTTGTCATGTATGTCTGATCTGGGGGATTTGAGGAGATTTTTTTCGGAGCTCCGCTAAAGAATAACCTCACCTCAGTATCTTACACCTTACCGAACTACCTCGCCTTAGTTAGGTACAAAATGCTCGTTCTTCAGCGACGCACCCGAAGCACGAACAAGGACAGTAACATGTCACCGTTAGCGCCGTCAAGGTGTGCCGTGATGACAACCTCTCTAGGGGACCTGCTCTATGATGTGCCCTGGGCCAAGGATGATGTAATCGAGCACGCCATCAAGACTAGCCGGAATGGGACGTGGAGGGGTACTGGAAGCAGTGACACCTGAGAAAAAAGCCCCTCCAACGCGGGGGCATCGACCGCTCACACGATACTTTGACGACCTTGTTGCTCTGGAGATTCTGCGACATTCGATGCCTATCCAATGCCAATGTTTCGCCGGCATTGAGTGGATGGCATACCGCAAGCCCTGAGGACGGTAGAGTCACAGTTGGGGAGGAGGAGGACTGATACTGAGGACGACGAAGAAGAAGAAGAGGTCGCCGATTCGTCGTGGGGTAATAAGTCGGGGATCACAGCCATGTCAAAGCTTTGATCACTTAAACCATCCCAGAACGGAGAAGAGCAAGCAAGCCATCTACTGCCGTGGTTAGTGAGCTCTAGCTCAAGACCAGAAAGCGGCTTTGCATTTCTAAGCGACCGGCGGGTATGCCTCGAGAACGGAGCGGAGCCTGAGCCAACGGGTGATGAATCAAAGAGTGTTTCTTGTAAGAGAAAGGGACAACGACGGGAAGGGTTTGACAAGGTGAGGAAGAGGGGGGAGAGGTACTCGAATAGCTGGACCCCTACCGCCCCAAGACCAACCACGTACAAGTAGGTATCCCTAGCCAAAACGCAAATTATCCAAGACAGATAGATGCCTTAGATCTACTAGACCGTGTTGTCTGCAGCTATTTAGTCCAGCCGTGTCCCGCACCATTGCTGAGCGACTTTTTGTGCCTCTTTTCTTCCTGATCAACCGACTGACTCTCCGTCTCACTCATACAACCGCTCTCATCCCATTCATAACCTACAATCAGAGCACGATGGCTGACCAGCGCCCCGCTCCGTAAGTACCAGTCCGCCCCCCCTCGCATTGCTGCCCCGCGCCGGCTACAAACCCCGCCATCCCCAATGCCGTCGCCGCAGTCCGTATCGCCACCACCGTCTCACGATCGGTGCTGCCCGACGCAGAGAGACAGATTCCTCATTCCCAGAGCACAGCAGCAGCTACTAACATGTCCTTTCTTCGCAGCCTCCGCCTGGGCTCAGTCGCCCCCAACTTCAAGGCCGAGACCACCAACGGCCCGATCGACTTCCACGAGTTCATCGGCGACAGCTGGGTCGTCCTGTTCTCCCACCCGGAGGACTACACGCCCGTCTGCACCACCGAGCTCGGCGCCTTCGCCAAGCTCGAGCCCGAGTTCGCCAAGCGCGGCGTCAAGCTGATCGGCCTCTCCGCCAACACCCTCGGCTCCCACGAGGGCTGGATCAAGGACATTGACGAGGTCACCGGCTCCCGCGTCTCCTTCCCCATCATCGCCGACAAGGAGCGCAAGGTCGCCTACGCCTACGACATGCTCGACTACCAGGACACCACCAACGTCGACGAGAAGGGCATCGCCTTCACCATCCGCTCCGTCTTCATCATCGACCCCAAGAAGACCATCCGCACCATCCTCTCCTACCCGGCCTCCACCGGCCGCAACTCCGCCGAGGTCCTCCGCATCGTCGACTCCCTCCAGACCGGAGACAAGCACAAGATCACCACCCCCATCAACTGGGTCCCCGGCGACGACGTCATCGTCCACCCCTCCGTCAAGACCGAGCAGGCCAAGGAGATGTTCCCCGAGGTCCGCATCGTCAAGCCCTACCTGCGCTTCACCCCTTTACCCAAGGAGAAGGCCACCGTCGCTTGAACGTCGGTGGTCTAGAGTGGAGTTTGGTATGGGGTCGCTTTGTTGAGTGACGACCGGGCGGGGCTCTTTGGTGACGACTTCGCACGTTACAAGGCCCCGGATTGAACCAGCAGCGCGGTGACCACGAACAAACAGAAGGAAAAGAAAAAGCCAGTCTTCTCTGCGACTCAGAGAGGATCATACCCAAACGTTGGGACGGGATACGACGCGTTTCGTCCTGCCTGATACCCCGAGATGGCTAGGGAACTGCCTAGCCAAGGTCCTCGAAAGAGAACATGCTTCCTTGAACGTATGAAATAATGAGACATGCCCAAAAATTGCTCTACTTCAAAGACGTGTCTTCGTGATGATGTTGGTGTCCCGTTTCAACACGTGATTCGGTTGCGTTGTACACACTCTAATGGAGTCTGAATCACATTGATAATCTGTCAGCATTAGGCCGGCAGTCCATTCTGCAAAGCAGTGACAGTGGCATCCGCAATGGCCTTATCGCCGTTCCCATCGTTTTCATTGCTTCTATTCATGGGTTCTTTGGTTCCGTCACGGTTTGATCACTGCTGCCGTCTTTCCGCAAGTACTCTCCATTCAGGAATAGAGAGAAACTTATCGTGAGTGTCGATATCATGGCCCAGGAATGACGACGAACCCGTCCACCACAGGAACTTCGTCAGCAAAAACGGCTATAGGGAGGCAAAAAAAAAAATCGAGACCGGTCAACCGTAACGTAGCTCTGGGCCGTCGTCAGCAACAGGCGGTCCTATCTATTACACCAAGGGCTTTTGTAGATGAGCACTTCCACCACCCAGGACATTACGACCGTAAAAGGAATGGAAACGGATGGACGAGACGAGGCGGTTGTCCAACGTACGGAGATGAGGAGAGGAGGTGACGGAAGTCAGCCAGACAGATACATCCGTCGTCAACCCTATGGACGGGACCATGTTATATCAAGGACCCAGCGGGCAAGTGGACGACGTTAGGCGAAGCCGAACCTGAAGAATGCATGGCTCTGAGGGCGTGTGTGCCATGTGTCTGTCAAACAGCCGCTGCATGGGGGGCACACAGTTGATCGACATCCCGGCAACCTCCATGGGCATTTTCCAAATTCGTTGCACGTCGACATGCCGCCCTCGTGCTCCTCGTCCACTTTGGATTTTTTTTTTCTTTCCTGGCTGGCCTGGCCGTTGCCGCTCACTTTGCTTCTTCCATCCAACACTTGTCTCGGCCGACAGAGACGGGCCAGACCGGAGGAAACGGTCCATATTTCTTCGGAGGCCAACGTACAGATAGATGCGACTAAGCTAGCCACCCACGAGGCACCTTAGATTGGCGCCTCCATTCGGGCTTAAGATTGCATAGCATCATTTCTCGGACTCCCACTCGCAATAGACTGGGCGCACCGCAGCAATAGTGAACCATGGGGCCGACTTAAGACGGCATTCTAAGAGCAGTCGGCACTGAGCAGGCACAATCCCAGCGCAACACGAGGCAGCACTCGCTCTGGAGTTAGTTGGTCAGGCTGGAACGATTTCCAGATTCCAGAAGAGAGGGCCAGGGAACAGCTGGGGAAAGTTGAAACAATGGCATCCATCAAAATGACAAGTGCCCGGGACCGCGGCACACCCAAGAGCGCCCCTTCCCTCGGAGTCTCGAGACACACAAGGCAGACCGGGGGGAGAGAAATCCAACGCCGGCTCGGCAGGATGCCTGTCCTGGGATGGCTCGCCTGAGAGTTGACAGGGCCAGGCATTGTTTGTTTCCGAGGACGTACGTGCTGGGATGTTGGTAAGGTTGAAGGGTCCGAGAAGCGCGAGAAACGGCAGTTTTTGGTGTCAGCAATTGCCCGGTTTCCAGCATTGAGTGCATCAGAAGCCCAGCTCTCATCAGAGTTCCCGCCGTTGAAAGAGGTGCTCTCCGTGATGATTATAGTTAGAATTTCTGGTGGCTGGGTCCCTATATGGATACTCGGTACAAGTACCTCGGCTCTCCGTGATGAACGGAGGACGGGCCACGGACAACTGCCAACGTGGAAGACTAGGGCTCTTGAGGGTTTGACCAGAGCAAGTAAACGTGACAAGACCCAGATGAGCGGTGTCGACTGGAACCAGGACCAGGTCAGGGACAGGGACCGGGTCGGTATGCTGAACTTATGTGTGCCTGGTAACCGTCTCCTATTCCGTCTCTTCTCCTCTTCTCGGTGCCTCTCTTTCCTGCTGAAGTAATGTCCAACGCCAGCTGGCCGGTTGACAACGGTAGAGCGCCAGGGGATTCAAGCACGAACAGCCAGATTGAACCCTCCTCCTCATTCAGCATGGAAGAGAACCCGTTTTTCTCGGACATGAAGGTCACCATGAACCCTCCTCCTTCTAAGTTCACATTGTCCTACTTAGCACCGTTTTCCCCTCTGTTTTGGCAAGGGTTCTCTCAATCTTGCGCTGATTGGGTATAGCGGCAAAGGCATGGCGACCAACGGCAAGAAGAGGAACGCGGGAAAAACCAGGGTCTTGTTGCTGCTCGATCGTCTGATGTTTTTTTTCTCCTACCGCAGCTGCAGGATTCTGAGAAGTAGTGCATAGACTAGGCGGTGGGGGGAGTATGATTCTGCGTACGGATACCTAGGTACGACATACGTTGAACAACATCGTCTTTTTACAGACTGACCTCTCAATTCGAGCATTCGCACATGCTGCGACTTGCAAGGGATGATGGCCGGGCAGCAAATGACGGCTGTTCAGTCGATTTAGCGCCCCTTCGATTTCTCTCCTCGACTTGACTGACTAACGGACGGGGAAGATGGAAAGATAGAAGCCAGGGTCCGTGGGTGGCAGGGGTACGTCCCTTTTTTTTTTTTTTTTTGGAGGAGGGATGTTTCCGGACGCGGTCCATGCGCGAGCATATATCGTTAGACTGAGGCACGCATGCCACTGATGTATATGTGCACAGGAACCCTTGCTTTATGCGTTGAAGTGGGTTTCAAGGCCGGACAGAAGAATACATGGTGCCAAACGTTGTCCTTTCCCCTCCTTCCGAATGGGAATTTGACCTCATTTTCCCCTCCTTGCACGCCTGGAAAGTACTTCCTTCCTACATACACAACTGAACTGTGCCGAGAAGTCTTTCATTACACCACTGGGTTGTGTCGAGATAGTCGATACCATTACGACGGCGAGCCAAAAGCCCTCGTCAAGTACCCTCGTATCAGGTACGTCCGTAAAGCAAAGTGCACTTTCCCACATCTTTCGCTTGTCCCGTTCGTGTTGTGTCGGGTCGCATCGCTTCGCATCGCTTCACAATCGCACCGCCCGTATCGCCGTATCGCATTATCGTTATGTCACTATCGCCTATCTGCCTGGGGTTACTGTTCCTACTCTCGCTCCTGCTCGCGGCGTCGCCCTCGGCTCTGCACGGTGTGCTTCGCGTTGCAGCATGCAGAAGCGACTGCAAGTTGACGCTCATCACCTTCTTCATCGCCTCCCCCTTCTTCCCTCCGTCATCATCAGCATAGCATCTCCATCGTCGTGCTTCCATTCCCTCTCGCCCAATATAGAGTGCGTTCCCAGGCCTCAATCACTCACATCAGGAGGACCTCTCGTTCACAGCGTCGACCCGCCCGGAACCCACTTCTTCCCTCGTGTCCGCGTCGGAGGTCAAGCTGCTTTTCACCTCTTGACCGGCGACTAGTCTGTGCTCCCTGCGCCCTTACCTCGCACTCCGTCGCCCTTTTTTTTCTCTTCCAAGTTCCTTACCAAACTAGATACGCAGCTCGGCTCCGTACACGGTACACCCCCTTTTGGACTCCGTTGTCCGCAGCCCACAATCCTCGGCCAAACCCAGGTGCCTATTCTACTGTCCTACTACGTATTCGTAGAGTCTCCCCCAAGGAACAATTCGCTTCCTCAACTCATACTTGATCACCCCAATCCGCCCAAAAAGGAGCAGGGCAGGCATCTGGGAAATTAACGATTGTAACCCTGCTGGTGGTTGACTCTGGACTAGCAGTCTAAGCTCAGGCGGAGGGAGAATCTACTGTAGTAGAGTCTACTGTCTGTCAGTGGCTATACTTTCCTTCAGCCCGAGTCACCTCGTGGTAAGGTAGCCATCGCTGTCGCCATCGGTCTCGCCGTCGCTCTCACCGTCGGTCAGTTGTTCGTCTTCTTCCGCAGTCCGGCGTGCTGTCTGCGTGTCTGGAGCAAGCGCCAGGAGCAGGCCAGAGAACGCTCAAGTCGCGTCCAAACGGCCGTCTTTGAGTCGACTCGACCGAGTTCGCCTCGATCCGTCTTGATCGACTCCGTCTTCGAACCCCGTCGACAGACTTCAACTCCCTGTGCCTACCTGGTCCAAGGTGCGTACCATGTCCATCTTATTCTTCTTCTCCTCCCATCTACCTATCCGTACTCTGTACCTGCCTGTCCGATGTGCTGCTGTTCTTTTGCCTCGTGTGCTTGTTCCCCTCCCAGCCCCTCCCCTCCTGATCCCCATCCCCAATCCCCATCTTGATCCTGTCCCATTTGGCCCTCCACTCTCTAGTCCACATCCCACTCTATCTCTTGTGCGCTGCTTCCTGTCAGATGTGGGGAGCAGCTGGGCACAGACAAGCATACACACACACACAGAGAGACACACACACATCCACATATATCCCATCCCACGCACACATCCACACAGGTGCGCGCACGCATATGACAGATTGAGAGGGACAGCGAGGCGAGACAGACTTGCCGGTGGGAGAGAGCAGAGAGAGCCACAAACACGCCTCTCCCCAAAAGAACAGAGCCATGGTCAAAATCTCAGCTAGAACCGCCGCCAGAACCACCTTCAAAGCCGTACCCGTCATCCGGACAGGGGCCCCAGCAGAGTCGGGCGAACGAATGACCCTTGACTGAGTCGCTCTCGGTCAAGATATTTCTCTTTTTTCGCTTCCGCCCTTCTTCTCAACTAAGCTTGGCTTTGGCTCTGGCCACGCGGGTCTCTCTCCGTCTCGTTGCGTCTTTACTCTCACTCTGTCGTCGTCGTTGTGACTCCCAATAACCGACAACGACGACATTACGCTGTCTGCCATCCTTTATCGCTCTTCCCCCCCCCCATCTACTTCTGCAATCCCTACTTTTTTTCCCTCCCACACTTGGCTTCCCGAAGAGCCTCTTTCCCAGTACGGCACTGGCAACGGGCAGCCTCGACGATCCCTTCGTGGAGAGCCATTGCTGGCCCGTGCCAACGCCGGATCACTCATCGTCCCGAAGCGTCCTTTCCTTTCCTCCCAATAGTGCATGAGAACCCTCTGGGCCCTTTCTCGAGCCTTTGAGAGGTTTTCTCCCTCTTCCTCCTGACCCAGTTCTGAATCTGTGCACTTTCCTTGTGGCTTTCAACGCGGCCTGGGGTCAAAGCTGGAACAATGTCTGGCCCGGGACTAACCTCGAGCCAGTCAGACCTCTCGCGCTTTTCCGACTCGGAGACGGAGCAGGACCGGTCTCCTCCCGGAAAGTCCACCTCCGACATCCTTTCCGGCGTCTACCGCGGGTTTAAGAAATTCGCTCCGAGCAGAGACGACTCGTCCAAACTCTTGAGACAACCGTCGCTATCCCACTTGGGTTTCAAAAGCAACTCCCCGAGCCTGACATCCTCACCTTCTCCGCCGCCCTCCGTGAGGCCCAACCCGACCCCCGACCCAGCCTCGTCAAAGAACCGTTCTCTTCAGCATGCGAGAAGCCTGAGTCTACAGAGCAGTCTCGCCAAGCCTCTTCCCGAACCACCACCGGAAACTTCTCCAACCGGCCCCGATACTCCCGCCGCTTCGCAATTCAATTACGCTAGTCTTGGCGCCATAGAGGAGGCTCCGGCAAATGACATGGAGAGTCGCACCAGTACGATGGATTCAGGCGTCTCGGCGGATAGAGCACAGATGCACAGCGGCGGAACAGGATACAACACCGATATGGCCAGCAGTCAAAGTAGTCTCGCAAGTTCTTCGAGACAGGATGGTGGCGAGGAGCCGAGGGAGAATCTCACGCCGCGGAGTAACGGTCCTCTGTCCGCAGGGCCTTCGCCCTCGTCGAACCCAGCCAGGGCACCCTCTGCCACCGGCACACCTGCCCCGTCGTCATCAGCTCATCTTTCAGGTCTCATGTGCAATGTACATCGCACGACAGGCAGAGAGCCACATCCGTTAGTCGGAGCCACGACGACTATCCTCGGCGACAAACTGTACGTGTTTGGTGGAAGGATCCTGTCGAGGAGTCGGCCTGCGCCTTTGACGTCTGATCTGTACGAACTGGACTTGATCCGAAGGCATTGGTCCAAACTCGAAACATCGGGCGACATACCCCCACCCCGCTACTTCCATTCCATGTGCTCTCTTGGAGATACCAAGCTGGTGTGCTACGGAGGCATGTCGCCCACCCCGAACCACACAGGCTTGGGTCCGGATCAGCAGCCGGAAGTCACCGTCATGTCAGACATTTACATTTACGACGTCCCCACAAGAAAATGGACGTACATCCCAACGCAAGATGCACCTCAAGGACGCTACGCGCACTGCGCCTGCGTTTTACCCACTTCAGCCACCTTCACATCGCACAAGGCGCCGCTATCGGCCCTCCAACATAACCCTTCAACAGGGAACCCGAATGAGGGAAGGATAGGTATCAATATTGACGGTTCTGGCGGCGCGGAAATGGTAGTCGTGGGCGGCCAGGATGGGGCCAATCATTACATCGAACAGATCAGCGTCTTCAACTTGCGCAGTCTGAAGTGGACCTCAACCGAACCCCTCGACAAGAGCTGCGGTGCCTATAGGAGTGTCGTCGCGCCTCTTCCACCCTCCGTCACTTCGCGTATCGGCAAGTCGAGCCCCAATGGGTTCCAGCGAGATGGTAGTATCAGTCACGAGTCCCGCGAACCTGGCTCGTCGATGCTTATTTACTCCAACTACAACTTCTTGGACGTCAAGCTCGAACTACAAATCAGGTCTTCCGACGGCAGCCTGACCGAGAAACCGATGTCGGGTTCCTACTCACCACCCGGCCTGCGATTCCCGAACGGCGGCGTCATCGACACGTATTTCGTCGTCAGCGGTACCTACCTCACCTCCTCGAAACAAGAATACGCTTTATGGGCACTGGACTTGAAGACGTTGACGTGGTCACGGATTGATGCGGGCGGCGCGGTTTTCAGTCAAGGCAGCTGGAACCGCGGTGTACTCTGGAACCGCAGGAACACCTTCGTCATCCTCGGCAACCGGAAACGAAGTCTTGTTGATGACTATAATCACCGACGGATCAACTTTTCCAACGTTTGCATGGTGGAGCTCGAAGCTTTTGGTTTCTACGACAACCCGAGAAAGATGTGCCCCATGTCTGGCTTCGTGTCTGCCAGTAGCCCCTACACCGGCCCTGGCTTGAGTTTGGCAAGGAAAGCTGGTTCGACGGCGGGCGGGCGATACCACTCGAGGGCGGCCGAGGAACTTGGAGAGAAGGCCCTGGCCTTGCGTGAGCTCTCAGACATGGATATCCTGTGCTTGCATGGTGAAAGGATACCTATCAACTCAAGAATTGTAGCACGACGATGGGGACCTTACTTTGTGCAGCTCCTGAGAGAGGGCACGGCAACACAAGATGGCAGTGACGCGATGACTCTACGGTCCGGGGTCGGGAGCGCCGTCAGGAACTCCGTGCTGACCATCACGCCATCTCGTAACACTCACCAAAGCACGAATTCCGAGGCAAGTACAGTCATGTCGTCCGGATCCTCGGCCAAGCCCCCCAGCACGGCGCCGACCAGCGCGTCAGCGGCCTCGTTCTCCGTGCCTGCGTCTGGCGGCGCTGACCCGAACATGATCAACTCGGCCCCTACTCCGAGGTCTCTACCACCTAACTCGAGGCCGCGTTGCCTCTACCTCCCGCACACCTATCTCACCGTACAGGCACTCCTCCACTTCCTCTACACCTCGTCGCTACCGCCGCCGTCGTCCCCTCTGTGCACGCCTCCTATTCTCTGCTCGCTCCTCCAAATCGCCCGACCCTACCGAATCGACGGCCTCCTGGAAGCAGTGGTTGAACGCCTCCACGCCCTCCTCGACTCAAGAAACGCGGCCGCGGTCTTCAACGCCACCGCCATGGCAGCCGGCGGCGGGCGCGGCATCGACGGCTCGCTGAACCCCAACTTCTTCGTCCCCGTCGACGCCATGGGGTCGCCGTTGTATCCCGACGGGTTTCAAAACGGTAGCAGTGCGGACCTGCAAAGCCTCTCATCCCGTACTGGAGCACTACGCATTAACACAGCCATGTCCACAGGTCGACCGTCCAGTGACGAGCTCAGCGCCACGACGAGCGTCAGCGGGTCCGAATGGAGCTCCGAGATTGGTGATTCCGAGCGTGGGGGCATGCGCGAGATCTGGGGCGGCGAACTCAGCTCCGTCATTGGGCTACAGAAACGCGGTCTGCGTGGGCTGATGGAGGGCAGGAGAATGCGCGAACGCACGGGAACCAATTCCGGCACCAGCATCAGCGCAGGCGTGGCGCCCTACGGCAGTCAGGGCCGGGTCGGGCTTGGCATTGCCGGGTCGTGAAAAGAGAGAGCGAGAGAGAGAGGCAGGCTGGAAGAGGGCTGGGGAGAGATGTGGCCTCATGGGGTGCGGAGGTAATGAATTTTTATGACAGCATGGCCGAGTGCAGCATTATTCCCCCAGGCAAGCGATACCTGTGACGTATGTTGGAGGCATGGGGATGGTTCGGAGAGGCGGATGCTGGTCAGGTGCGAAGAATAGATCGTGGTCTGTTGATAGCATAGGTAGGCGGTGATCTGACAGGCTTGCCGGTGCTTGGGACGAGTATAATGATACAAAATAAGATCCCGAGAATTTGCGCACTTTTTTTCTGGAACAAACCTTCCGAGAAGTCTCCGTGTCCTGCGCGTGTTAGGTCCTTTGGGCAGGTTCAAGTGGGTGGGAGAACAGAGAGGAAGGATGAGAAAGAGAAAGAGACTGGGCTGAGAAACTAACTGGGTTCTCGGCTGAAATTCAATACTCATCCTTTCATAACCGGGAGTTGGACATGATAATGATGGACTAAAAGAATCGGCTTTCTCGGTTCGACTTGATCTAGTGAGCTTCGACGTCTTTTCAGAACAGGGCTGATGAGAAGACGGAAAAAATGAAAAATGACTGTAGCTATCTATGATGGACAGCGAAGGAGGACGCAGGCGCTGCTTTGCTAGGTAGTGCAGTAGGGATATCGAACAGACGAGTTGCACGGGATTCAAGATTCGAGACCGGGGCGAAGTAGGAGGAGGGCAGACGGAGAGGCTGAATAAAGTTTCTTTATTGGCAAAGAAAAATCATGGAATCTGTTCTCCCCCTCCCCTTCTATCTCGTTGCTCAAATGTGTGGCCTAACCAGAGAAGGGGCAAGCACCACGGCCACGACCCCTGAGACACTCTACGCCCTCGGCCATTTCCTCGATACCCTTGCCCATCTTGTCCCGGGGCCCAAGCTCCTCGAATAGGTAACCCTGCGGCATCATCTTCTCGGATCCGGGAACGGTGCCGCCCAGGAGACGGGTAATCCAGCTCACGGGACCCCAGCGGTTCCAAAAGGTGGCCGGGATGTAGTACGGGTGAACAAGGTAGTCGTGGTGCTGGATACGTCCTGTCTTGGGGTGCGGCTCGGAGAAGAAGACGACCGGCGTGAGGCGGGGGAGCATGAGGTGACGGACGACGAATCGACGGAGGATCAGGGCAGCGTAGGCGGTGAAAGAGGCAATGATGCCGGGCTCCGGGTAGCTGTACTCTCTCATATCAGTACGATCCATGCTCTCGCCGTTCGAGCAGCGCGAGCGGAACTCACCAGAAGGCGTCACGCACGCGCTCGCCCATCAGAACGGTAAAGATCTCCTGAGCAAAAGGCCTGGCGAAGGCCGGGACGTGCCAGAGCATCATCTCCATCAGCTGCGCGCTGGGCTGCATGTTGACCTTGGCGGGCTTCATGGCGTCCATCTCGTAGCGCTTCGCCCAGGCGGCGATATCGTCGGCGAACTCGATGCCGTCGGCCCACGAGTCTTGAGAGAGGTAGCCCTTGTACTGGATGTCCATGGAGTCGCCGATGACCTTCCAGTGGGTGCCGATGGCGCATTTCTCCATGTCGGTCAGGGGCCGCCACTCGTAGAGATCCATGAAGCGGGTGGGCTCGGTGACGCACACGGCGAGGGTATAGAGGAAATCGGCGTTGGAGATCTGGTTGGCGGCCCTGTAACGGCTGTGCAGGTAGTTCATGCGGGCGATGGCCTGGAGGCAGCGGTCTGAGGCGGGAGGGTTGAGGCAGAACCTAGGATAGGTCAGACAGGGGGTGTGAGAGGTAGGGCTGGCTGAAGAAGCTTACTCTCCGAAGATGACGGTGGTGTCCTCGTATCTCTTCTGGGCGTTCTTGGGATCCGCCAGGTTCTTGGTGGCGACGATGAGCTTGGACACAGTCTCGAAGCCGTAGGTCTGGATCATAATCAGGACTTGAAAATGAGACGAGATTGGATGCGAAGCAAACCTTGAAGATGGCGAACTGGAGAGCCAAAGTGTAGAACTTGGGGAACTCAAATTCAATCATGTTCCTGAGGATGATTTGGGCATCATCATTGGTCATGCGCGCCAAAGAGGCTCGGTTAGTATAGCCCAGACGCTTCTGAAGATTGTTGATACGTCTGAAGCGAAGCACGCCACAAAGAACAACCCATCCAGCAAACAGAGCTGCCAGCATGGAGAGTGTAGGCAGCATAGTGGGCATGGAAGTGGTGTAGTCCATGATGCGCGCGGAGGCGTCGCCATCCATGGTCGCATGAGTGAAGTTGGTACCAGTCTCCATGATGATGGCGCGCAATCAACGTATGCAAAGTGGTCAGGTTTTAGTTTAGGTGATGAGGTGGTTTCGTAGAAAGCGAGAAACTATTGAAGAGTTTGGGTGAATGGATCAAAGCTCCATGGACGTTGTGAGGCGGCAAGAGCGTTGGCTGCGCGGTTGCTTAGATGGGCAGAAAGAACGCCAACAAACGACTGCACTGCTTCACGTTAGTGAGTGAAAGTGAGCCAGATCTCTGATGATGTAGAGCTTTGAGAAAGGAGTAGTGTGTCTCATGGGCAGCAATGAGGGAAGCTCCAATATAGTAAAAAAAAAGGGTATTTGGTGAATAATTGAAAAGGTCTGAAATAAGACCACAGAATGAGACGATGGAGATGCTGCTGCTTACCTTGTCTGGAACAGGATAGCTACCTTATTTCAGAATGCCAATTGCCGAGAGGATGCTGAAACAGTCAGCCAGTCAGACGACGTGGATTGGTTACTCTCAAAGCAAAACGGAGGGGTTGATTATGAGGAGAATTGAAAATAAGTAGCAAACACCGAAGTTCTTCTTAGCCCCCTGTTGACACGAACGAAACATGAGTCCAAAACGGGAATGGGTGAGGCCGGGGTGGCAGGGGACCCTTATCGCTGTAATTGGAGGATTACCTGGGGGAGCTTGGGGGGAGGGAAGTGGGTTATACCTAAAGAGAAATGGAAAATGCCATCAGTATCGGCCTTGATTCCTTTGAGGTTTCCGCTGCTGAACCCGGAACGACGTGTCGAGCGGTCGCTGGTGCTCGCTTATGCCGCCGTCGCTGTCGTTTCGAGTTGTAGGTGGATGGGAGAAAGTGAAACGAAGAGGTCGACCAACGTATGGACTAATTATCCCATTCAACATCGTGCTGGTGTCTGGTGTCAGGTGTCTGGGGGGCCAAATTAAGCCCGTCGTCATTGCGAGTGAACTACTAGATGAGACGAAATTTGCCCAGCCATCCAGCTGTCAATTGCCCGTGGATGAGGCTGGGCCTGTCTTCCACCACGGGACCAAGCCACATCAATGGGGATTTTATTTTTCGTTTGTTTTCTTCCTCTTTTTCCGTCCCAATCATGGCATTGTCTCTCTTGCTGTCATCTAGATTTAATACTTCAAGACTGGGTTAACCCAGCGATGACAGCAAACCTGTAGCAGAAGAAACCACAGCAGCTACTTCCCAGTTCAAAGTAATGTTTTAATAGAATCTGATTGCATGGTAGAGGTAGGATTCTACGAGGGCTTGCTTCGTTTATCGGGGTCTCGGGATCGTCATAAATCTGCCAAGTGAGTGGCGGTGGCATACTGAACGATGGGAATATGCCTTGACCAGAGGCGTCGTCAGGTGGAGTCCAGGACCATGTATTCAGATAATCGTTATGAAGACGGACAACTACTTCGTAGCAATCAGTGGCGTGGCGTGGCGTGGATCTGTCGCTGGGCTCGTTGGCTATGAGGGCGGCCGCCGCCCCATCTCGACGATCTTGAAGGTCTTGAAGATCTCTCAAGCAGACAGTCTATTTAAAAACCCGCGCTTGAGGCAGCGTATATCTCGGCCAGAAAGATGGTCACTGCTGTCGTCCGCCATCGTCGCCCCGCCTTTCGCAGAAACAAGCGCTCGACTCCGTGGAAAAAACGGTTCGTTCTGCAGAAAGTCTCCACAACAGCCGTCGGAGATAGATTGAGTGCACACTTTTGATCCTTACCGAAGTGTTGGATCCATGTTGACGTCGAAGCGGGGTGATGGCGATGCAGACCGATGCAGAGGACCAAGCGTAAAGATGAGTCTAAGGGGAAAGGGGGGGGAGTAGAAGAAGAAGAAGAAGAAGAGGAAGAGTGGGAATTTGGCCCGGGTGCGGGCCGTCCGTCCCCAGCTGGCAGTGGAGACACACCGGCCGGGCCCGCTGTGGAACGTCGATCAGAAAGCGGTTTAGTGCGGGCCTATTTCCAGCCCTGGCCACTTAGAGGCCTGAACAAGGTTCATCCGTATCCACCATCTTAAGAAAGACCCACCCCTTACTTCCAGGCGCGCGTCTAAGTCAACCTTCATTTCGACGTTTCCACCTTTTGACAGCCCACGCAGCTCGGATTCCGGAACGGAACGCGATACTGCGTTTCCTCTCGTCTTCTTTCTCTGTCGCTCGACGCTCGCTCATCGGTTAACCGAGCGGTTCGTCCATCCTTCTTCATGCTAGATTTCATGCGATAACCCGCTCTGGTCTGTCAGGTACCCGTCGAGGATCGCTTCTGGGCTTGGTGCCCCCCTTACCTTCTTGGAGGCCGACACTCGGATGATTGTTACCACAGTCTTTCTTGTTGTCGTTGTCGCTTCTACTGCAACTGTCGGGCAACACGTATTGCCATTGTTCATGTCCACTGCTGCACATCTCTGATGGGCGGGGGCAGAGAGCCGCCAACGCCTAATGCGATGCAAAACCCCTGCCTCATTTCTCGTCTTGGACCCCATTGGTTACTTCGCCGCGGACTTGGGGTCTAAAGTGTCTCCCCAGGATGTCCAACATGCCTCTGGCGGCTCGAGACTGAGGCTTGCTTGACTTCACCCAAGAACGGATCGACGGGGCGACCCCACGTATGTGGTGGCATGATCCAGCCTTAAACACTGACGAACTTCTGCGGATGGAACCTCGCCTGCGCGGCAAGGCTGGCGCCTACTCATGCCCTGCATCGTTGCTAAATTCGAACCCTCTTTTCCACGGCCCGGTCTCTTCCCCGTTTGAGCCATCTGCTGTCTTCGTCGGGACCCCAGCAGCCGTCCGATCCACCGCCCAGGTCTATCGTAGCCGCCCTTCAGACCCGGCCAGTTCTACGCGCCCATCTCCAGACAGACGCCCATCCTCAAGACCTGTCTAGCCAATGCCCGCCGTCCTTCGTCTCGCCATCCGCTCTTTCGGACACACGAAACGGGTTTCATGGCATCACTGGCAGCTCGCCTGCTCTTGTTCAGCCCAGCGATGCTGTTTCACATTCTGAGGACCCCGGCCTCGTCTCGACCGCGCTTCTGCGTCTCTTTGTCTCCCCACCAGGCCGTGATGCTCTTAAAGTCAGGCCCTCTATCCGGCTTCTCGACCATCTCTTGACCTGGTGTTCGTCTGTATACCAAGCAACTCTCAATCCATCCCACATCATTTCCTTTTTCCGTCTCTTTTCCTTTTTTTTCCCTTTTTCCTTCCAAGTCTTCGTCATCGTCATAGTCGTAGCATTTCATGAGCCAGATTTCCTACGTCTCGTCTGACTTACACAAATCTCCCACTCGCTCTTCTCTACTACTTTATACTCACTATCGACCTCTCGGGATACTACCTCCAGGCGAGGCGAAGCGCAATCACAAAAAAAAACGCCAATACGAAACTTTCGCTTTTCAAGATCTCTCCGCAGCTTAATCCTCTAATCTGCACTCGCTCTATTTACATCCTTTTCAAGGCAACTCCCCAGTTGCCTCATTTCCTTCCAATCCTCCCACGAGAACATGCCCAAGCACATCCGGGCATCCAGCTCCAGTCACAACCGCTACCTCAACTCTATGCCTGTTTCTCTCGCCCCCGCGGCGAACCCCATCGCCATGTACAACCAACGCATGTCCATGCCGCAGAGCGCCTACTATACGATGCCCTCGTCGTCCGCCCCGATGCAACAACAGCCGCAGCCGACATACGAGAGCTACGCCCCAGTCGCGGCACCACCCGTCTCGGTCCCGCCTCTGCAGCACCGCGCCTCTTCGGGGGCATGGACCCCACAGGATGACCAACAGCTTCTGACGGCCCGCTCCCAAGGCCTCAACTGGGGCCAGATCCAGATGGCCTACTTCCCCAGCAAGACGCCCAACGCTTGCAGAAAGCGTCACGAGCGTCTGATGGAGCGCAAGGGCGCCGACGACTGGGACACGCGCAAGATGGAACGCCTCGCCAAGGAGTACATGAACTGCCGCAAGGAGATCTGGTCCGTCCTCGCGGCCCGCACCGGAGAGAAGTGGAGCGTTGTCGAGGCCAAGGTATGTTGAAGCCCGCACCCGGTCCAACCGAGTCCTTGCCTAACCCTCGCCTTTCCAGTGCATGTCAAACGGACTCAAGAACCTTCAGAGTGCGTCTCGCGCCGCGGCTAGGCGGGAGCGCCTGGAATCGGGGCAGCCACTACCACCTGGGTATGACGATGACAGCGGCATCAGCGGCTTCGAATTGACCGACGACCTAGACGCGTCCTATAGTAGCCCGGAGACCGTGTCCTCCGGACACTCGGGGAGCGGCGGCGGCAGCACCACCTCCGCCGCCGCCGCCGGCTACGCAACCTCCTTCGGCCATCTGCAGCCCCTCCATCCCGGGCAGTACGGTTACGGCCACACAAGCGCCCACCACGGATACAACAGCTCCGTCTCGTCGAACGCTTCCGTCAACGGCGGCTACCCCGGCCAGTCTCAGTCTCCCAGCCCCTACCTTCACCCGCATGGCCAGAGGTTGCCGAGCGTGGACATGGGCATCGACGCCATCATCAACCGGCCCGGTGGTGGTGGTGGTGCCCCACAGCCCATGTGATGAACATTTTCTTCTTCTTACGACTATGACTGAACGCTCGTTTACAATATCGAAGCAGGGTCGGAGGGGTTGTTTGATTTTTTTGGCATCTGATGGGCTTGTCTCTTTTTTTCTGCCCCCCTTCTTTTCCTTTTTTCCATGTTCATGGATTCTCAAGGTGGCGTTCCAGGCGTTGAACTAAACGATACAACCGGATATACCGTTAGCAAGAGGATTGGGCGCTCTACTTTTGTCAGATTGCTCGCGAGAAAAAAACCATAACAGCACAACGGCAAGAATGGATTGCCTTGGTAATGACAATTGACGGGCGGAAGTGCACCTGAGGAGTCATGACTTGTGTGTGTGTGAGTGTATATTAGCATCTATAGATACCAAGAGGACGGGATCTGGTTTGAAAAGGGGGCCGGAAAACCTGCAATCGAATGCTTCTTTTCTTCTTGGACTTTGCTGAGCGCGTATACACAAACGATATTGGGCCGTGTGGTCGAAATGAATCAGTACAGAGTAGATTCGGTATCTAAACGTGAAGTTTCCCACCCGTGCCGGACTCAGCCCGCTTCTATTCTCGTCAAAGAAGCATACTATAATACACGCGCAAAGTCCTACACATGCCCCTGCCGCTACCTGTCGCGCGGTGTGGGCGGAGCAACAGGCATTTCCTCCAGCTCGTCTTCCCACTCGTCGTCGTCGTCGTCCTCGCCACCCACGACGCTATCCCAAACGCGGCTCCACATGCCCTTCTTCTGGAGCAGCGCCAGAACCATGACGACGGGCAGGTGCCACACGCTGGCCCAGAACAGACCCCTCGCCGAGCCCTTGTGGCCCTCGTACTTCCAGAAGCGCACGGCCTGCCACGACAGCCAGCCGTTCACCGGCAGGCTCGTCACGGCGAAGCTCCACTCCGTCACGCCGGCGGCGCAGAGCGCCACGCAGAGGGGGATGAAGGCGACGCTGTACCGCAGGGCGACGCGGGCGTTGCGGGCGGGGTTGGTCCACGCCAGCATCCGCAGCCCGGCGGCCTTGTACTCCTCCCGGATGGGCCACGACAGGGCCATGAAGTGCGGGAACTGCCAGGCGAAGAGGAGGCCGGCCAGGAGCCAGCCGCCGATGGAGCCGCCGTCGCCGGCCAGGAGCAGCTCGCGCCAGGAGCCGTCGCCCGAGGCGGTCTCGCCCGCGGCCGCGGCCCAGCCCATGAGGGGCGGGATCCCGCCGACGACGGCGCCCAGCCACGTGTTCGCCGCGCTCACGGCCTTCATCGGGGTGTACACGCCGGCGTAGATGACGATGTTGGCGCCGCCCAGGAACGCGACGGTCGGGTTGACGCCGAAGTACAGGGCGCCGACGCCGGCGACGGCCGTGGCGGCGGCGAAGGCGACGGCGGCCCTCGTCGAGAGCAGGCCCCTCACGAGCGGGCGGTTCCTCGTCCGCGTCATCCTGGCGTCCGTCGAGGGCTCGTACAGCATGTTGAGGGAGTTGGCCGAGGCGGAGCACAGGGCCGTGCCGGTGGTGAGGAACAGCAGCGTCAGCGGGCTCAGCGACGGCGACTCGGTGATGGCGGGCGAGAGGAAGGCCGGCACGGGGTACAGGGCGTAGGGGGCCATCGCCGTCAGCACGACGAGCGCGGACAGGCGGGGTTTCGAGAGGGAGAGGAGGGTCGAGAAGATGCGGCGGGCGGAGCGCGCGGGCTGGCGCTCGGCGACGGTCGTCAGGGCGGAGGACGCGTCTTGAGGGAGAGGGACGTCGGGCAGCGAGCCTGCGGCGGCTTCGGCGGCGGCTTTGCGTTTCGCGGCCTGGCGGCGACGATGCGGGAGGTCGTGGCCCACGGCGAGGTGGTTCGTCTCGGTGCGGACATTTGACGTGGAGGCGGGGGAGGAGGAGGAGGAGGAGGAGGCGATTGAGGCCGAGGCGGAAGAGCTTCTGCTCCCCGTAGGCCGAGGGCGAGGGTTGGCGCGGTCCAAGCTGCTGTTCGAGAGGAAGTAGCTCGTACTAAGACGCGCGGCGGGCGCCGACTTTGGCGTCGCGGTCGAGGCGGCCCGTGTCGGGATCAATGGCGAGCAGAGAGTGCCCCGCGGGGAGCCCGAAGCAGCTCGACGAATGCATCGGCGGCACACGTTATCGAGAGCGTAAGGGCGCAAGAGCGTACTGGGAGCTGGCCGCATGGTAATTGCTCTGCTCTGCGATCATGTCGGCCTGGGGGAGGAGAAAGTGGGCCAAGGGGGGGCAGTCGGCAGCGGAGGGGGGGGGGGTTCGCTCGGGTTTATCACTGAGCCATGCGAGGCAGGCGTGCGTGCCCGTGTTGCAAGGTGAGAGTGGCTGCGGGGAGGGAGGTTGCGTATCGAGGAAGGAAGATTGATGGTAGCGATAATTAGGCGGTGCGACACGGCCTTGAGGGTTGGACTCAGGAAAATGTTTGACCAATTAGAAGCCGGTTGATGGAGGCGTGAAAGGGTCCACTTTTCCCGGGTTGACGGGAGTTCGGCGATCGGCGGACGCACCAGGAGCAGTTACATTAGGGGTTTAATTTGTCAAGAAAAGAACAGCTTTTTTAAAAAAGGAAATAATCAATTCGAGAAGCTTATTTCTGCTCGTCAAGAGAGACATATCATCCACGACCAACCCAGCCGGTCCATCACTCCGATGCGCCCTCGTCTTGACCCGGATTCTGCTCTTCCGCCACCTTCGGCCTCTTTTTGTTACCTTTCTCCGCCGAGTCCGAAGGATCGCGTTTACGCTTCTCGCCCGTCGTGCCGCCTTCGTCGCCGGACTCCGGCACCAACTCATTCGGGTCCGCCTCGCTCAAGTCGTCCTCCTCGCCGTTGTCGTGGTATGTGTCGTCGCGAGGAAGCCCTGGTCCCCGGTAAACCCTGCGTTTCTTTCGTCGCGTGACTCCGTCCTCGCCTTTTTCGTCGTACTCCTCCCATTCTCCTTCTTCTTCTTCCTCCTCTTGCTCTTTTCCTCCATCCTTCTCCTTCTCATCCTCCTCCTCCTCTTCCCCAACCTCTCCTTCATCTTCCATGTCTTCGTCGTCGCCGCCATCGTCCTGGTTGTCTACGTAGTCCTCATCGCCGTCGTCCCCATTGCCGTCGCCCTCGTCGTCGCCCTCGTCGTCGCCCTCGTCGTCGCCCTCGTCGTCCTCGTCTTCCTCCTCCTCGTCGCTTTCACCCGGGAGAGGAAGGCCCCAATTGTCACTGTTTTCGTCATTGTTGGGATCATGCTCCCAATACATCAAAGTCCGTTTACTTTGATCCGTCGGGCACATGGTCATGCTCAGGTGCGGGTTCTGCTTCAGAAAGGCGTCCTTGAGCTGTGGGAAAGAGATGTTCCTGCTCTTCTTGATCCATCCCACCCTGCTGGGCAGTTGTGGCGTCTCGTTGCTGTCATATTCGACTTGTCCCTCTTCTGGACGAATCCGACAGCTGCGTTCCGGATCCGAGTGGGCCTGATAGAGAGACGTCATGTCAGTCATCAAGCGATGCGATCTCGCGTTGGAGCTCACTTACATTGACTTGCGTCTGTCTGTCCGGATCACCCCTCCTGCTTGACTTTGCGCTCTTCTTCGGGGCCTTTCGGAAGCATCGTGAGCAGTACATATCATCATCCGGAACGAAATCGGACGCGGCGGTTGAGGTGCTCGGCACTGGCGCAGGCCTCGTAGGCTTGGTCTTGGTCCTTGGAGGCTTCGCTGTTGTCGTAGTCGTCGGCACGGGGACCGGGCCTGTTGGCTTAGGCTTAGTCTTGGGCTTGGTCTTGGGCTTGGTCTTGGGCTTGGTCTTGGTCTTGGGCGGTTTTGTGGTCGAAGAAGTAGATGCCGGCTTTGGTCCTGCGGGTTTGGTCGACGGTTTCGTCGTGTTGGCCGGTACGACCGCTGGAGTCTTGGGCCTGTGTTGAGTCCTCGGCGGCTGGGTACTACTTCCCTCGCCGCCGTCTCCCGTCTGCCCGCTTGTGTCGTTGCCGTGCTCGCTTTCACCGGGACCATGGACTTCGGACGATGTGTGCGGCTGAGAGTTACCCGGTTGAGGGCCGCCAGGCACTCGAGCGGGATTCCCACTGCCTTCTTGTCGAGGGCGAGACCCCTCAGGTCGAACGAGGGACGGATTGTTTGTGCTCACTCCCGTGGGTCGAGGGTCTGGTCTAGGCCTTGTGCCGGGAACCCTCGGCGTCAGCCTGCCAGGGGGCCTCGTAATAGTCCCGGGAATCGGAGGTTTGCCCTCTCGTATCCTTTGCTCTCTTCGCTCCTCATCTGCAGCGCGCAGTAGCGCTTCGTGGTTCGGCTGGAAGACGCCAACAAAGTCTTCAGAGGCATGCGCTGATTCCATGTGTCGGTTCCACTGCTGTTGGCTCATGAAACCCACCATGGCACCGCATCTCTCAAAGTACGGACATCGCTTGTCCCGTCGATCCAGAGCACTCTCGTTTTCGGGGTCCCACAAAGTGTGGCCGGGACCGAAGGGCTCTTGCTCTACGAGTGAAGGAGGAGCCCTCTTCTCGGACAGGATATCCCAGAGTTGGTAGACATGACATTCCATGTGCGCAACTTGCAATTGGCGATTCTCAATCTCCCCTTGAGGGTTCTTGAAGGAAAGATGGCACAACGGGCACAGTGGTAGCGGGATGCCGTAATGCTTCGTCTCGAAGTGCGCGAGAACCTCGGACGGCGTGAGTCCGAAGAACGGCTCGCGACAACCGGGAGCTGTGCACTCGGAAGGAGGATCTTGCACCAGCCTCGGCCCTGGCTTGTCATGCCAGGCCAAAGGATAGCCCAAGTACCGGGACGGCCCGCGGGGCCGCGGATTTCTGGCGAGGGCATTGGTGGCCTGCTCTCCCAGGTACAGCGAATCTGCCGGTTCGTCCCTGTTGTTCCAGTAGCTCTCGGGATAGATGTCGAAAGGTGTGATGTTCGGAGGTTGCTTTGCAGAGCAGCCGGTGATGTGTTGTCTGATGTCCTCCACCTTTTCTTGAACACCGTTCTGGACGAAACCCTTCTGGCAGTAAGGGCAGAAGCAACCCAAGTCGGCGAAAAACCCACCGCAGTACTCTCGGTGGCGGTCGATCGCATCGTCAGGGAGCTGTCTCAGGGAGAAGCCGCATCTGACGCAGTACGGTTTCTTGGCGTGAGACGTTCCCCTGCAGAGGTGCGGGAAGTCATCATACGGCGCCAGCTCGTCTCGATCATTCTTAGAGTTCCAGACGTTATCGCCGCACGTCTCGCAGAAAGTGCAACGTCCGGCACCCTCTGCCAGAGGCAGACAGCGCCGGTCGTGATGGTCACGCTCGTTCTTGTTGTCGAGTGTCTGATGGTCGCGACCACATCGGTCGCAGAAGCGGTAATCGATCTCTTTCCCATTGGCTTTGGTCGGCGGGCCGGGGCGAGGGGGAGGTCCGGCTGGTGGTCTCACTCGGTCCATGATGGTGGATGCGGATGGAAGATCCTGGGCCCGTCCAGTCGCAGCCTGGTCGGGAACTTGTCGTCGACGACTCTGGGGACGGGAAGCGGGCTGTGGCTTATCCAAGATCTGTCGGAAGACATCTGCATGCTTGGCTTGGAAATGATGCTCCTTCTGCTTCGCAGACCAATGCGCGAAAAGCTGCTCACTGCACCAGGGGCATTTGTCTCCGACGTGTGACTTTTCCAGGTGCTTCATAAACTCATCGTCTTGGTCAAGACGGTAGGCGAACCTGCACTTTTCGTACGGGCATTTCGAGATACGATCAATTACTATACCACGCAGCGTCCAGAAATCGGTTTGAAGCTGCCGCTGCTCTGTCGACGTGAGGACAGCTTTCGTCACCATCGGGGCTCGGGTCCCTCCTGGCCGCATGATCTGCTCAACTGGTGGCGCGTTGATTGGGATGGACGGGTTGTAAACCCCCTTGTCGAACACGCTTGGTTGCTGCGACCAAGTGATCTCGCGAGGCTCCCTAGGATTTTCTCTCGCAATGTTCGGGATCGACTGCGGGTCTGGAGGCCTCGCAAAGTGCTCGCTGGGTTGCGGCAGAATAGGATGACCCATTTCTCGTCGAAATCGGGTAACCTCTCCGTATCGAGGACCCCATTCGGTCTGGTCCAGTTGTTTCACTATCAAACTCGCACTTAGAAGCATTCATCAGAGCGATAGTAGACGTGTATCTTACCGTAGTCGGCGCTGTCGTCTCTCAAGACGGTGACATGCACTTCAGCAGCGATGATGAGACGTCTTATCATCGCCAGCTCATTGTCGGGGGCGTCTGGTCTAAGGATAAACTGCGACTGGTTCCAAGGATGACCCACGCCGGCTGGTTCGATGAGAACATAGTCCTTTCCAGGTTCGTATGTTTTCCCGGGCTGGCCATCATATAGCCTGCGAACCTTGGACTTGAAGGCGTCAATCTGGTATGTGTCGACGCCGAAGTCCTCGTAGCCGCTTGGTACATCTGAAGCGCGAAGTCTGCAAACTTCATCCTCATCCACTGGTTGAACGACGAAGAATCGACAAGGCTCGCGGGCATCGTTAATAGCGTCTTGGATGAATTTGGAAAGCTTCTGCTGATCCTCTTGCTCGGCGCTCGCGTCCAGATGGTTCCACCGAACGGGACGACGGTCGCCGGCTGGATAGACTGTGCCGCTGAAAAAGTCTGTTCCGCGCCAGATGCGGTAGTGGGAAGGTTTGACGGTGATGTTTGCATGGTTGACGAATATCTCAAGGGTTCTGCGGGCCTCCGGGTATAAGTCGTCGGACCCTTCTTCGCGAATTACCTCCCTGGACCTGGCAAGGCGTCCGGGCAAGTAGAAGACAGCGGAGCGTTCGTTCTCCAAAGGATGCGAAGTAACGGTGAAAGGCCTGCGGTTGTTGCACCGGGGGTGCATCATGCTCCAGAATTCATGGTCGATCTCGAGCCCGCCGAACAACTGTCTAGAAAAGTTCGTCGAAGTGCCGGGCTCGCTGGATATCGTGAGATCGGAATTGCTCTCTCCAGGCTTGTTCGGCCGCCCCACGAGGACTTCTTGCGCAGTGACAAGGAATGGCATGTACTGGTTGATACCCCATGGTTTCCTAGGTGGAAATGCGTAACCAGGTACGTCATCGTGAAAAAACGTCTTCCGAGGAGGCATCTTCAGGTAGGCGAGGTCTTCCTGGCCGTGGTTGTCGGTATGCCTCAGCTTGACGAGGCACTTCAGAAAGTCGCTTTCCGTCGGCGCCCAAATGGTCGGCGTGGTTTCCCCTTTCCTGTGGATGAACCACACGCAGTCGGGATTCGACTTTTGTTCGTCCACGTACTGAGCCACTTGACCATTTGAAATGCTGTGCGTGGTAGTCTCGATGGAACGTTCGATTGCACTGCTGTTCCTACTGATGTGTACGAGAACCATATCGCTGTGGTCTTGTTTCTTCAAGGAAAGCAGGCTTCTGGCAGCTTTCTCAAGGGTCGAGAGGTCGCCGGGGTTGAACGAGACTCTACCTTGGAATCCGAATAACGGTTGAAAAGCGTCAGCAGAAGCTGAAGCAGCGCCGTATCCGATTGGATTTCTCGGTCCAAAGGAAGAAGATGGAAAGTAGCCGCCGGATGGCATAGGCCCGCCACCGGGGGGATGGGGAGGAGGTGCGAACCCTCCAACGCTGCTGGATGGATTTGCGCTAGAACCAACCGCCGTCGTCGTCCCTGCGTGAAGATCATTCGTGCTGGCCGTTGATTTTGGAGCAGCTTTGTTAGACGAGCCAACGGGCACGTCGGTAGGTCTCGTCGTTGAGGAGAGGTTCGACTGAGGGTTGTCAAAAGCTCCGCTCGAACCCCCGGGAGGTACATTTGGCATCTGATTTATCAAAGAGGCCCTGAAGAGTCCTGTTTGGCCAGATGATGTTGGCAACGTGGTCGAAGATCCGTCGCCGTATCCCCTGAATGTGTCGGAGGCCAATCCTGGGCCTGATAGAAGTGGTTGCTGATACTGCTTGCCCATATCCGGCATATCCTGATCGACATCTTCATCATCGCCCGGGCCTCCGCCACGGAGGCTCATGTTTTGGGAACTGGAGCCCTGAAGGTCTGAGGAGACCATTTCAGTCAGCTGCGACGCTGGAATGGGGATTGTGCTGTAGTGTGCTTCCGTGCCTGGCAGCCAAGGTTAGCGGCTGATCGGTATGCATGGTCGGGCTTGAAACCTCTCATGTGGTCATGACCAAAGTTGCGCCGGTCGTGAGCTGTGAGGAAGTGCATTGGCGGGCTAACTTCAGCTTCCTGGAGCTCCTCCCAGTCATCAACGTCGAAGATTGGCTTCCCCTGGTCGACCAGATGGGACAAGACCGGCTCGACGGGAAGACCAAAGTAAAGCATGGTGAATTTGGTGGCCAGCGAGGGGCAATGACCCTTGAACCTGCCTTCGAAGAGCGCATGATACCGTCTCGTGTTGTCTTCCTGACATTCTCTCAAGCTCCGAGGCTGCGTGGCGGGCAGGAACAGCTTCCGCTCGTGGGGTGTAAAGTAATCGTCCAAGATCTGCTGAATACGGATAGTTGGGTTCGATAGGATGCGTCGGAATTGGTCCTCGGTGATTTTCCAAGCCTCGTGGGCTGGTCTGATCAGAGGACTGTAGCGATCCTTTGGCGGAGGGGCCATAAGCTTCTTGTCAGACATGGCTGTGGCTGGTGGAAAGGAAATGTCAACGAGAAAGAGACAAGACGTGAGAGAATGGAGATAAGGAACGTCGCAAGGAGAGTGAAGGACCAGGAGAGATGAGTTGCGTGGACAAAAAAGCAGCTGAAGCCCCCCGACTTCATATCAATGGCACGGCCACAAAGAACATCACCAAATCGACGCGAAGATTCCCAGGGGTTCGAGATGCCATTGTGGAATGGGCATTCAGGCATACTCTCACTCGGATTTCTTTCATGGACCTGGAATATTGCTGCATTGTTCCTCTACATTCAGTGTGTTACGAGCATGATGTTACTCTAAGGGAGGGAAGTCTTCCATCGCAATGATGTTGGGACTGACGAACGCATCCCCCAGCAACATTTGGCTGCTACTAGTAAACAAGAATGAGAGGCTTCGTCGGTACCGTGCGACTTTACGATAATTGATTCGACGATGAGGCTGCCAAACCATAATGTCATGAGATAGCGATTGGGCTAACATGGAGCTCTTGAAAACCTGGCAGGACTGAACATTAGGATTAACTAAATACGAAGCAATTGACTTCATAAAAGCTACAACCAACCAAAGAATGACTAAGCAAGGGATGATGATGGTCGAGCACCTGGAAAGCTATTTTTGTGTGTAGAGCATTGTTTCTCTGGTCGACGAGTCCTTTGCTGGGGGAAAATGGGCTGAATGGCGACGGGGCCTGACAAAGCGAGTCTGATGGTGGCATTGCCATTACAGCTGAAGCGTCCCCGAGCATGGCAAGTCAAATGTCGTCCACGAATAATCGATCGGCAGAGGTGGCAGCAGAACACCATCAGAGAAAAGGCCTGTTGACACAAGGAGAGTCCGAATGCAGCCGCAATGCCACGGATTTCGCCGCAATTCTCTCCCGAGGGACCCAAGGGACCCCAGGGAGCTGACAGTGTCCCCTCTGAGTGCAAGTGCAAGCTGTATAGTTCGCACGTAGCGCTTCGCCTTTCCCAAAATACTAAAAAAAGAAAATGGCGACCGTTTTTCCGGCCTGCAAATCCCAACAACTGATCGGTCCACTCCTACTGCAGCTGTGGGTGAGGGAGCAATCGCTGAAAACCGTGATATGAATGATGCCTATGGAGAGAACTAAGTAGAGGCCCAGTGGGCCGTGGAGGCTGGAAGACCCAAAGAGCCGCCAGCTGGCGAGAAGGGTATGCCAACCGCTACCATCTGGAACGGTCCGGCTCCAACAGTAGCTGCTGTCCAACTCGCTGCAACTTCTTGGACTTCTAAAAGCCCCCATCAACGAAGACTAACTTCCACTGTCTAGCATCAACTTGGACGCAACCCAGTTCTTCTTCGTCAACATCGGCAGCCCGTCCACATCTTTTCCGTGTCCAACTGGCTTGCCATAGGAGAAAGCCTCTGGGGGAGGGGAGGGTGTTGGGCGTTCGATGCGCTTACGTTTTCCTTCGCAGGTGGCGCGCCCAGAATCCCGGACCGGCCAGCGTTGAGAGAGAACATTCGTTGTTCGGATATACATGACCGGCTTATTGCTCCTAGGTTTGACGCCCGTACTGCTTAGCAGCAGCACATGGTGTGAGAAGTTGTGGAGAGAAGTGCGGGGTTCTAGGTAAACATCGCCAACAAAGCAAGCTGCAGCTGGCGTCCATGTCCTCTCGATTTACACTGAGCCGGCCCCCGTGGCCATCGTCAGTGAAGCCATCCGTCTCTCGATCAAGTCCGCTGTTGCTTTCCGTCGTTGTTGCACTCCATTCTCCGTCCTCGCCGCGATCGTGGTCCTACTGATATCAGTGTGCTCTATTGCCTGGTTGCCTTGACTGAAGCTTGTTCGCAGGATCGGGGTGTTTTCGATCTCGCCCGGAACTTTCCCAGCATGGCTACCTTACTCGATAGTCTCAGATCCGCAAGCAAGGTCGACTGTGACACCCTCGATGTAGAAGGTAACCGCCCTTGAAAGAGAAGCCGTTACGTTACGTCCGATAGGATCTTGACATTTTTTCTTCAGTCGCCAAAGAACTCGGGCCCTTCGTGGACTGCACGTCGAACCAAGCCATCGCTTTGAACGAGCTCACGAAGCTCACAAACGACGGCAAGCTCTACCACGAACAGCTCATCCGTGATGCCGCCCGGGATGCGCAGGGCTGGGCCAAGGCTGCGTGGCCTGACGTCGACCCCGTTTTGCTCGCCGTGGAGATTATGGTATGCGTGTGGATATCGTGCGAAGCGTCGCCCAGTTTGACTGACGTGCGAGCAGATGGTCAGGCTGTCGCTGCAATTTGCTCCGTACTTGACGGGCTACTTCCACGTGCAGACCAACACGGACTTCTCGTACTCTGTCGAGAAGACTCGTTACAACGCCGAGAGTACGTTTTGCCCGAGTGCTCGATCCCCACGAGCTAAATAAACGGACACATCTCTCACAGCCTCTTTCCAAATAAAAATAGGGATCGTCGAGATGTTCAAGCGTATCGAACCCAGCTTTGACTCCGAGCGGGTATGCATCAAGATCCCCTCCACCTACGAGGGCATCGCAGCCTGCAAGCTCCTCGAGCAGAAGGGGATCGCGACGCTGGCAACGACCATGTTCTGCATGGAGCAAGCCGCCTTGGCTGCCGATGCCGGCTGCACCTATATCGCTCCCTACGTCAATGAGCTGAAGGTCCATTTTGTGCCTGGGTAATTAGTAGCAACACTCCCCCCGCCCCCTTACCCCCCCCTTGTTAGCCTTCACGAACACAGACTGACCCTCCCTGATGTTAAGCTACGTTGACGAGCATAAGGCTTTCGACTTCTGCAGACAGGCCCAGTCCTACTACGTCGAGAAGAAGGCCAAGACGCAGGTCCTAGCTGCCAGTCTCACTTCAGTGGCCGAGGTAATGCAGCTCGCTGGCATCCAACACGTGACTGTGTCGCCGCCTCTGCTCCGGGGCCTCGCCGCGCAGTCCGCTTCGACATGGTCCGAGAAGGTCGGCGCGTATTTCGCGGCCGGTCCGGAGGAGAAGTGGACCACGGATTTCGAGGCGGCTTTGAAGGACGAGAGTGAGTGGCGGATCGCTTTCACCCGCAGCGGCAACGGCAAGTACGAGGAGAAACTCATTCAGGCGATCAACATCTTCTGCGAGTCCCAGGATGGCCTCGAAGAGCTTGCACGCCGCTATCTATAGCAGTAAGGGTCCAGATATCACTTACGGTCATGTCTCGTGGGGTTCCACCCCGGATCCCGGAACCTCACGTCAAAAGTCGTGGACTCAATTCAATCAACCAAGATTCATCCATCTTCTTCCCAGCAGGTTTCGCAACAACTGTGCCCCCCTTTAGTGGCTGTGCGCTGTGTTATGGCGCCTTTCCGGTCAAAATGGAAGCATAAAACAATTACCTATCGGTTTGAAGATATAGCTGTCGCAGTGAATGGCGCCCTGCCACAAGTAGTCCAGCCAGAACAAGTATGTGACAGTGTCGCCCAAGTCCGCACCAGCGGAAGAGAGCGACACAAGATGACGATAAGAGCTCGACTGCGATTGGCTTGCATCGCCACCCGGATGCATCAACCCCTGCTTGTCGACAGATACCCTGATAAACCTCATCCTGTTATCAGTCAAGTCTCTGACCATGAGGTAAACAGATAGTCAGATCCTGTTGTCAAGCTGAGAGAGCTGGTGATTGCAGCATCTTGTCGTCCTCCTCAGCTCACTGCGGACCTTACCGACACCAATCCAGCATAGCTGTGTCTGCCGGGTGCAATTTGCTCGCTGCGGAGGGGTTACATCGCACCAACCTGACCGTTTGCGGACTACATAGAGTCCGACTTCGACTTGTCTCACTGTCCGGGAATTTTCCTCTGCCACGGAGCTCACAGCAATGGTTGACAAGCGATCGAGATAAAATTTCACGGTTCGGCTCCGGACCTGTCATACTTCCCGGACCTTTCTCTCGTCTCCCGCCCGGACGTTGGGCTTCGGTGTCTTTCTGTTTACTGAGCCTACGACTGCCCATCTAGATCGGACGACGTGCATATGAATAAGTAGCTGAACTCTGGCAATCCGCAGCCGCAGGCGCATCCCGCCAAACACGATCTTCACGATGCCGGGTTTTCGTAAAGAGGAGGTGAAGCGAAGACTCACTTCAGTCAAAGCCTGGGAACTCCCCAAGCACTCCAGTGCCATCGCTCCAGATGGCGTTTGGGTGAGGCCACATGTTGCTGTGGATAGTCCTGGCCGAAGTAGTACGGTGTCTAACTAGGCGTACAGACGAATTCAGACATGGACCCTGTTCCTTTGGAGCACCAAACCTGGAGCATCTGGACCATCCTGGCCTACTGGAGCTCAGATCTGATGAGTCTGTCAACACTACAAACTGCAGGAAGCATCCTCGCGGTCGGTTTGAGCTGGAGAGAGTAAGTTGCAATGACGATCCAACACACGAGCCCCCCAAACATTATTGTTTACTGCCGTTGACGCCGTACCGTCATCACAGCTTTCTGTATCACGACAGGATGATGATGTGGTGGTGGTGGTGGTGGTTCTTGGTTGTTCTTGTTCACACACTCAACGGCTTACACTTCTCAGGGCCATACCCGCCATGGCAGTCGGGACCTTTGCGATTGCCATTGCGATGGTTCTCAACGGCGCAATCGGAAGCAGACTCCACGTCCCATTCTCAGTCATAGCTGCAGGAAGCTTTGGCTTCTACTTCCGTTACTTCGCCATCGTCAGCCGAGCCATCCTGGCCATGTTCTGGTTCGGCGTCCAGTGTGCCAACGGCTCTTTCTGCCTGACCATCATGCTGAGTGCCATCGCGCCTTCGTACGCGAGGATACCAAACAGACTGCCAGAGTCGGCTGGTATCACATCCATGGGAATGTGCTCGTAAGTCTGCTGACCCCTACTTGCGACTGCCTGCTGACCTTTTCCATTCAGATTCTTCCTGTTCTGGCTTCTCCAGCTTCCTCTGCTGCTTATCCATCCGACGAAGCTTCGGCCGTTGTTCTACGTGAAGCTGCTCGTCACGCCGGCTGTGGTCCTCGGCACGATGGGCTGGGCCGTCAACAAGGCCGGCGGCGGCGGAGACATCTTCAAGTTGGAGTCGACCGTTCCTGCCGGGACGCCTCAGTATGCTTGGCTGTGGCTGTCGTGCATGTCCAGCGTGACGGGGCAGTGGGCAACGATGGGCGTCAACATACCCGACTTTCTGCGCTACTCCAAGACCCCCAACGGCCAGTTGGTCCAGCTGCCCTTCGTACCTCTGGTGTTCACCCTCTGCGGCACTCTGGGCATCATCACGACTTCGGCCACCAAGGTGTTTGTGGGCGAGTACTTGTGGAATCCTTTGGACATTGTCAGCCTGTGGCTCGCAGACGGATCTGGAGGCCGCGCCGCCGCCTTCTTCGCCGCCCTGGCTTGGTTCATCGCCACCGTCGGCACCAACATCACGGCAAACTCGATCAGCGCAGCGAATGACTTGACCGTCATGTTTCCTCGCTACTTGAACATCAAAAGAGGCTGCATGGTTGCGGCCGTCATAGGAGGATGGGTGTTGGTGCCGTGGAAGATCCTCAGCTCCGCGCAAACCTTCCTGAACTTCATGGGCGCATATGCCGTCTTCTTGGCGCCCATCAGCGGCATCATGGCGGCAGACTTTTGGCTTGTCAAGAAGCAGCGTTACGACCTTCCTGGTGAGTACCTCTCGTCTCGGTAAAACCCCAGATCCCGCACGACTGACATGACTTTGCTTAGGCCTCTACGACCCTCGAGGCCGCTACAGATTCGTCGGGGGCGTCAACTGGCGAGCCTTTGTTGCATTTATCGTGCCTGTCGCGCCGTCATTGCCAGGTATGGCATTGGCGATCAGTGGGTACCCCGCGGTCAAGATTTCCGAAGGCGCACAGCATCTTTATAGCTTCGACTGGCTTTTTGGCTTCTTTGTCTCTATATTTCTGTACACCTCGCTCAGCTGGCTTGTGCCCGACAGAGAGTCTCTCGTATCGGAAACCGTGTGGGTTAGGGGGCCCATGGATTTTGAGGATACTCGGGTCAGCGACGTGGAAACTCCCAAGATTCCCGAGAAGGAACAAGCAACAAGCCAAGACGCTCCCCTTAGACCTGATTCCAAGGTGCGTTAGGAACAGCAACCACAGAATAGAGAGAGTAGTTAAACAGTGATGAAGAAGAATCCGGCAACTTTTCACGCCGTTGCAGATCAGCAAAGAGTCCGATCTCACGATAATAGACAGCCACCTGAGAGTAGCGGACAAGTCAGACAGGCCCAGCGCTTTCTCATTCCTTTGATTGAGTGCTGTATGATTGATTGATGCCCTCTCGTTTTTGTCGGCGACTAACACGGCCCCAGGATGAGGGTTGAGACGTGTTGGGCTCGGGCTGCGACGGCCTTCGGCGACCACGTGGGCAAGCAATCGGCAAGCATCGGCGTCCTCGGTCGCTTGCTGCAACGGCTGAGTCTTGCACCGAGCGCTATCGGTTTCGAGGTTATTGCCGGTTAGAGTTACTGATGAACGGGTGTTGAGGAGGTCGAGAAATACTTATATGAATACGTAGCAGCGACGTCTTATTAGAAGAAGCCTTGGAACGCATGGTCGGAACACCTCGCCTTAGGATCCGCTCCTGTCGATGCACGGACCAGCTAAAGGCTTGATGCATAACTCTCAACGCACAGTCCACATTCACAAATGAGCAGTTTTATGCACACCGCTTTGCTTTATGAACAAGCCCATCTCCCTCCACCCACCCTCAGACTTTTCTCTTCCTTGGGCAATCACGCCATCGCCCTTGTCAGTCACCTCATCGTCCGAGCTCCACACCAGAGCCGCGCTCTCGACGTCGTCGACCGACTTGACCCCCCCCTAACGAAGCCCATCTCGGCCATTCAGCACGCGACTTGTCCCAATGCAAGCGCCGCGGCGTTTGTTTAGCGAGCTTTCAAAGCTCTCGAACCGGCGGCCCGTCTCTCCTCGACCGCAACAGGTTCTCGTTGCCGCCGCTGGTCCTGGACTTGCTGCTCCTCGTCCTCGAGGAGGGCCTCTCCAGAAGCGCCTCTTACACGCCTCTCCTTGCTGGAGACACACCCGACCGACATCCGCTGCCTCCTCGAAGCCTTCCATAAGTGATGCCGTTCCTCAAACACAAGAAGGTGGACCGAAGCAGAAGCCGAGTCCCCCAAGGCGAAGAGCTCCAGCCACCATCCGGGCTCTCCTCGCTAGCGGCGGGCTGTTATCCCTCTTCATTGGCCTCTCGGAGCCCTTCCATGTCCCCCACGAAGATGATGCGCCCTCGACCGACAACCGAGACCCGTCCCTCCCTCGCTTCCGGCTGACCGACGTCCGAAAGCACGATGCAAAATCCGGCAGCCCCTGGGTCACACAAGGCGACAAGGTCTACGATATCACGGATTGGATCGGAGCCCACCCGGGCGGTGATGTCATTCTCCGCGCCGCTGGCGGCAGTATCGATCCGTACTGGGATATATTCACTATTCACAAGTCGCCCCACGTCTACGAGATCCTGAACCAGTATCTGATTGGCTTTATTGACGCGGCCGACCTCATCGACGGCAAGCCTGCTACTCAAGAGATCGAGGATCCCTTCAAATCTGACCCGAACCGTGACCCGAGACTCATCACTCTCACCCCCAAGCCTCGCAATGCCGAAACGCCTGTCGAGGGCCTGGCTGATAGCTATCTCACCCCCAATGAGCTCTTCTACGTGCGTAACCACATGTGGGTTCCCGAGGTCGACGACACCTCGGACTACACCCTGAAAATTGAACTGCTGGACGGGACCATCAAGGAATACACTCTCGATGATCTCAAGACCAAGTTCAAGCCGTCGACTATCGTGGCAGTTCTTCAATGCTCGGGCAACCGCCGAAGTGACATGACACGTAACGCGAAGAAAACCAATGGTCTCCAGTGGAATGTCGGTGCCATTTCTTGCGCAGAATGGCAGGGCGTAAAGCTCTCGGACGTGCTCGCCGACGCCGGTGTCCCCGTTCAGCAAGCGTTTGCGGGCGAAACCGAGGCAAAGCACGTTCAGTTCATGGCCCTCGAGGCCTACGGCGCGTCGATCCCCATCGAGTCTGCTCTGGACCCCCGCGGAGACGTCCTTCTGGCTTACTCCATGAACGGCGAGCCTCTGCCCAGAGACCACGGCTTTCCACTCCGCGCCCTGGTGCCGGGCCATGTTGCCGCCCGTTCCGTGAAATGGTTGAGCCATATCACGGTGTCCGACGAGGAGAGCCACAGCCAGTGGCAGCGTAAGGATTACAAATGTTTCGGCCCCAACGAGACAAAGCCCGACTGGGACAACGCGGCTGCGATACAAGAGATGCCCATCACCAGCGCGATCACGACCGTCAGGCTGGGCGACTGGACAGACGAGACCGAGAATCCTCGAGTTGACGCCCGGGAGGCTTCGCTCATGGGATACGCCTACTCTGGCGGCGGCCGCAAGATCGTCCGCGTCGACGTGAGCCTCGACAACGGCAAGACGTGGGACCAGGCCGAGCTTCTCGACGAGCCCGGGGCTCCCGCCAAAATCGGCCACAAGTCTTGGGCTTGGAAGCGCTGGCGTTACGACGGCGTCGTGCCTCTCGGCGAGAACGGCGAGAACGGCAAGAAGTGCACGACTCTGCTCGTCAAGGCCACCGACGAGGCGTACAACTGCCAGCCGGAGAGCTACGCCGCCATCTTCAACCAACGGGGCAACTTGGCCAATGCCTGGCATCGTCTGCAAGTCTGCTCTGATTGTACCAAGCGGGCCTTGATGACTGCGAAGTGAGGCCGGAGACTGGCTCAAGAGGAGGGAAGAAGGGGAGGGTGAGAATGTGTGTGAGAGAAGGGGGGGAAAAAGACATGGGCGGTATTCTCATCCACTGAGACTGAGAGAGGTGCATTGTAGATTTCATGAAGCAAGGCGTGTTTTCTTTTTTTTTGTTCTTTTTTATAGCCCCGTTAGCCTGCCTGCCTTACGCAACCGCTGCCTATCCGCAGTGGATTTTGTTTTCCTCGCCCCGCGTTGTAATTCCATATGTCGTTACAAGCAACAGCGAGACCGCATAATAACGCCAAAAAAGTGAACTCAAAAATGATGCATTCAAGTGTTACAAGTGCACATGACGGTAAGGCTCTTGCCTCTCGCTGTGCTGGCAACGTGGCCCGAGGACCCCCCAGCCATCTATCATCTAGAATCCTATCCCGACGTAGAAGTACATCATCCATGCGCCGCTAATTGTAAGTCTAGTCTTCGTCCTCATCCTCCTCGTTGTCGGTAAAGTATTCAAATTCTCCCGGAACAGGCGCCTCCTCGTCTCCTTCTCCGTCCTCGTCAACGGCAGTGAGAACACCAGCTGCCGCTGCCGCACCACCTCCCTCGGTTGCGCTAGCAGCATCACCTCTCCTCTGGCGGCCAAGGAGCTCGCTCAGCTCGTTGAGCGACCGCAGATCACCGCCAGCACCCGCTCTGAGGGCCTGCGAAGTGATGTTCTGCTGCTGCCTCGGGGTCAGGCCCGCCGATGAGCCACCGGCGTTAGTTTGCCCAGCGACAGGGGCCTTCTCTGTTGTCACCTTTTTGAGCTTCTCCTCAATGAGCGTCTTTTCTTCATCGGGTTGCGTGTCTTGCATCAAGAGGGGTCCTCCAGTGGGCTTGTTACGATTAGCAAATGATTTTGAAACTTGTGGAACACGACCTTACCTTCTTGACCGGCCTGTAACGACCGGCAGGGAAGCTGATAAACTTCAGCTGGCCAGGCAGTACGCGGGACATGTTCTCCATCTCGTATCCGACCTTCTCCTTCTCTGCCTTCTTCTTGGTGTCAGCCGGAGGGGCGGATGCCTCCTTCTCAACGGCCTCGCCCTCTTTCTTATCCTTGCTCTCCTCCTTCTTCTCGTCCACTTCCATCTTGTCAGAGACGGCAGGCTTCGCGGTGTCAATATCCATGCTTTCCCTACGCTGAGCACGCTCCTTCTTCTGAGCTCTCCGCTTGGCCTGCGCGGTGGTGGACAGAATGGCCGTAGCGACCATTGTAGGGCCCTCCTCGGTCTTGACCTCCTGCTCGGGAGGGTAGTCGAACAGACTGGGACGGGTAGCGCAGTGGAATTTAAAGTTGGGGATTTCGAGCTCATGATCGAGACCAATGATTGAAGTGGGAGAGAATGCCAGAGAGAGGAAGTGGGTGAAGGGGAACCAGTACCAGTACTGGGTGAAGACAGCCATACCAACGATGCCGGCCATGTTGAGGTTGCCGGTCTGTGTTTGAAGACCAATAGTGCAGTTGCGTCCACCGGCATCAATGATACCGAGTGCGAGAGAGGCACCGAACTTGGTCATGGCGTCCTCGTGGCGATCACCGACGACCTTCTTGAGGGTCTTACGGATGGAGGAGACCTTGGGGTTCATGACCTCGTTCTGCTGGATCATAATCATGGCCAAGGAGATCAGGGCACCTTGTCGGACGAAGTCGGTGGGGTCCTTCATCATCGGCTCGAGAAGGTCGATGGCCTCATCGAGACCGGTGCCGGCGCAAGAGATACCGAGGGCCATGGCGGATCCATAGCGGACGTGGGGGTTGTACGACTCGGAAAGAAGCTCGACCATGCGAGGAACGCTGCCCGGCTTTCGGAAAAGGATGAAACCCAAGCTCATCACCGCAATGCGACGGACATCGTCGTTGACGTCGCTAACAGCAATGTGAAGTAGCTTGCGAATCGCCTTGTTGCTGCCGGTACCGCAGTACGCCAGAGCGACGGTCATGATACCACCGTATCTGAGCGTCGGGTCGGGGTCGTTAAGGAGGCCTTCGATCATGGCATCGGCACCCTCCTGGCGGCCGTACATGATCAGGGCCATACCGATAGCCAGGCCACGGACGATCTTCTCGTGAGTCGTCTCGTGAGCATAGGTGATCATGTCCTCCAGCGCACGCACGTTGCCCGTACCAAGCATGATGAGACCCATCGCAAGACCGACGGCCTCACCGTTCAGAGCCGAGTCGGTAAACAGAACAGTCCTCAGGTTGTCGAAGATCTCTTCAGAGCCGGTAGCCATGCCTGCAATACCAAGACCGAGGGCGCCACCATGCTGGATGACCTCTTCTTCAGCGGAAGTAAACTGGGTCTTGAGGTACTCAAGAGCATCGGCGCCGTGGTTGGCGTGGATCAAGCCATAGGCGTAGAGAGCTCCACCCTGGCTAAAGATAGAGCCGCTGCTCAGACCGCTCTGGCGAGGCAAGTAGGGCTCGAGGAGCTTCCGGGACTGCGTAAGGTTGCCGCGGTGGATGACACCGAGAGCAGCCGTGGCGGTGAACTTGGACCAGTTGACGGCCTTTCCGAGCCACTCGAGGTTGTCACGGAAGAACTTGTCGTTGGTAGTGCCTTGGTTCATGAAGGCATTGCAGAAAGTGACAGCTGTATGGAAGATGGAGTTACGACCCTCCAAGCTGTCGCGGACTTTGTTCAAGATGCTCAAGTCTGTGCGGTTATTCCTATAGAGGAACTCAAGGTTTAGTTGGATTGTCTTGCTACCGTCGAGAATGGAACGAATGTTCTTGTAGACCTTGGCAAGGTCTTCTGAAACCTCCTCCTCTGATGACTGGTGATTCTCGAGTAGAGGCTCATCCTCAGTGGCATCAGCCGTGGAAGGCTTGGTAGGTTCCCCGGACGGAAGAGAGTTGATGATCTTGCCCAAGAACTCCTGGGTGCCGTTGTCGTACAGATCGAAGGCGATCTGGTAGGCAATCGCAATGGAGTTGGGTCCGCCATCCGTGACGAGCTGCTTGAGCATGCGTGATGCCTCCTCGTCGGAGCTGAGGTAGACGACACACTTGGCGATAGCGAAGTAATCTGGGTTCGGGATCTCGTTGAGAAGATCGAGGATAAGGCGCAGGATCTCTGTACGGAAGCTGCGCTCCTGGACAATATCCATGCAAATACTCAGAGCGTACTCCATGAGCTCCTCGGCGGGACCCTGACCGTCCGTTGACTTGCCCTTTGACTGCTTCTCGTCTTCACTTGCCCGTTTGATGACGCGACGGAGAACCTCTAGGTTTTTGGCCTCAACGGCAATGCCGACAACCTGGCGATATCTGCCATCCTTCAGACAGGCCTCGAACAAACGTTCGATCACGCGTTGCAGAGCGTTTTGTGTAGCCTGGTCGTTGATGGGGGCGACGGAGCCGGATCGACCCTCCTTGACCGGCTGAAATGTTGGGTCGAGGATGGTGTTGTCGGTTGAGACTCGGGAGAGGAGGGACTTCGAGGGGAGTGTCGTCTGGGAGAAGGGGGTCGTGGGGGAGATCAGGGCAGAGCCGTCGGCGGCACCGGCCGCAAACGTCGTCGCAAGAGCGGGCAGGGAGTTGTCGTTCTTGGGCGACTTGGGGACCGAGTGTTTGGCGGACGAGACGGCGATGTAATGGTCGATGCACTTGGAGATGATGGTCTCCTCGAATTCACCGGGGGCATCGAGCTTGAATAAATCACCAGCTGCCAAGGCAAAGGTCATGCTCTCATTGTAAGCCTGGAGATGGTAGTAAACCTTGGCCAGGACGAGAGCGGCCAACTGCCGTTGAGGGAAGGAGTCGTCTTCGTAAAGAGCCTCGCTGCGGAAGTGGTCAGTAACTCCGAGCTCCGCGGTCGATCAATGATGAGCTTACATCTGACTCAGGGCCCCGGCGACCTCAGTCCAGACGGTATCAATATCGTCATTAAGAGTCTGCAGGGCGAAGACCTTGAGATCGTGTTCCTCATCGGCCAGGAAGCCCAGCACTCCGGTAGCTGATACCAGGCCAGGCATTGTGGTATGTGGCCAATGGAACGGAGCTTGAGCTGAGCTGTAGGAGAGTAGGAGGCGCAGCCGAAAGAGGTGTGGTGAGGAATCTGGGTCAATTCGATATTGTGCTTTCGCGCTGGCTGTGCTGTTTGGATAAGAGGAAAATCGGCTTGGTGGTGATGAGTGCTCCGAGGAGTCTTGTTTGGTAGTGGAGGAAGGACGTCGAAGGTGGAAGCGCGAATGCAGCATCCACGTCAGGCAGGTCTGCCTGCCTTGCCTTGCAGCAACAGGCTAGCGCCAATAGCATCGAATAGCCAGGTGCACAGACCAGATGGCCGGATGAGTCAGCATATCTCTGCCGAAGAGAGCTGAACCCGGATTCTCGAGCAGGGAGGATGAGGTACCTAATCAGGGAGCCTCTCTTGCAATTGGTCTACTCCGTGCCTGCACTGCTCGCAATGTGGTCCTATCGACTCACCAACTCCCAAGAAGCACAGCCCCGATTGCTCAAGTAGTCCTGAGAGGTAGCAGCTCTGGCAGTTAGACCGTGTATTGACATTTGCAGTACTTTGAGCTTGCGCAAGTAGCGGATTATCAGATATTCCCGATCATAGCGCGTCCAGAGCAATGTGCTTCATCTCACAATCCTCCACTCTTCCAAGTTCGAACCTGACAACGTGGAGCTGGGAAGCGAGACAGGGAAGGAGAGAAAAAAAAAAACTAAAAAATAAAAAACCCGACAGGCTGGGCTCGAGCGACGCGGGCACCGTGGAACAAGGAACTGCGAAATGAAGCAAGGCTGTGCTCAGATTCTAGTGCATATTGCACATACATAGTATTTGATGCCTTTATGTTTTATGTGTCGCAAGACGGGATACACACTTATGGAAATTGCTTGCCTACCTTAGGTAGACAGGCGGGAATCTTGATATTAATGCACTTGGTCTTCCTTCCGGTACCTTACCTTGCATCGCCAAGGTGCGTTAAGGTAGGTAGGTAGGTACCTACAATACCTTAGAAAATACTAATTAAGCTCTTTCAAACTTGGGGGCAAGGCAAGGTAAGGTAAGTAACCTCGCGTCAGTACGTACCCCAGCTAGGTACCTTAGAAACCACCGCAGCTGTTTCTCAGTCCCGGCCTCAACACCGGGCCTGTTCAGTGAGGACTCGCCGGGGCTCAGAAAGGGCGATCGGCGCGCGACCATACATACCATTTCTATCCTTTCTTTTTCGTCTCCAAATTTCCCACACAGGTGCAGCAGAGCAGAGGACAAGATGTTTTCTTTCTGAGAATACACCACCTCCACCATCACCCACCCGATCGATCTCGCACCCTGCCTGCCTGCACTTCGTATCCCGGTGCTAGGAACCAAGATAGCCACATAGGGAGGACGACGCCAACGACAATTGCCCTCGCCCACCTCGAAGCTTCGCGCCGCATCATACAGATACCTCCAACGCGCCGCCCTCGAACAGGTACGATACGGGGATCCCTCTTCGTTGGGGGTCATTGGTCTGGTCTGGTCGAGTCGAGATTACGACGCCCGACCCAAACTCGCGACGACACTGCAATCCGCATCCACACCCGCAACCCGCAAGTTGTCCGTCCCGTCCGTCCCCCCTTCCGTCCATCCAACGAGCAAACGAAATAAACGAGCCTGACCCCTCCTCACGCTACTCGCTTCGACGTATTCTTTCGCCATCGCGTCCCCCCCGCAGTCCTTCCATTCGCATCACTCTCGAATACGCTCCTCTAGCTCTGTTCAAGTTGGTCTCACCGTGCAGTGCATACTTTGCTTGGTCCTTTTGCCCGATTCAATCGACTTCAGCCTACGTAGTCCATTCTGTCTCCCCGAACTCCGACACGGAACAACGAGACCGACCGACCGACCGACCGACCGACTTCAGCGACGTCGAACCGCAACCGCCATCGCCGCGGGATCATGTTGATGTGATAGTCGAATTTTGCGTTGCCAACCTGTTCCAGTAGAATCCCGTGGCCTCTCTCTCCCTTCACGACGCGACCGATCCAAACGACACCGCGTCGCATCTCTTACCGCACGTCGCGCACATGAGCTGGTCTTGAAAAGACGAAGCTGAAACTTGGCGCATCCCAGCCGAAGCCGGGCGGAGCGCTGGACCAGATACTCAAGAAAAGCATCCGCGCAAACTGGCCGCAGCTGCACGCCTGCAGTTGCCACGATGGATCTCAGGAACTTGATGAACGACGACGCCGACCGGTCAAGGCCGCCCGCCGCCCCTCCTCCTACTATTCCACCTCAAGCTCATGCTCTGAAGCACCAGCAACCCCCGTATCCTCATCTTCCTCAGCAGCTTCCTCAGCAGCTTCCCCAACATCCGCAGCATCACCCACAGCAGCAAACTCCGACGACACCATCGCAGCCTGCTCCTACGTATGCTTTCAGAGAATCTGCCTACAGTCATGCCTTGCACTCGTCCCCGGCCAAGCCCCCGGCTCCTCAGGAGTACGCCGTCCATCCTCAAGCCTCAGGCCAGCCGTATCCTCCCCAGTCGCCTTATCAGACTCCGGGTCCCTATCCCGGCCGTCCGGTGCCGCCTCCGTTGCAGGCTGGCACTCCCGGTCCATACGCCGACGTGCGATCCCCCCAAAGCGCATCTATGCCCGGCCCTTCTCCGTACCGTCACACCCCGACGTCGTCAGTGAGCGGTCCTAGTGGTGGCTATCCCTTCCCTCCAACCGGTCCGCCCCCGGAGGTTGCCAGCCCTGTGCAACGACACCAATACCCGCCATCCAACGCGTATCCCCCGAGAGAGAGCTATTCCCATCCGCCTGGTGCAAACGCGCCTCCTTTTCCACCGCAGCAGCAACAGCAACAACCTCACCCGCAACAACAGCAACAACAGCAACAGCAGCCGCCACCGCCGCAGCACATGCCACAGACGCCGCCCATCGGCACCCCCGGTGGCGCCCATCCGTATCTTCACCAGCGCTCACAGTCAACGCATTCAACTCCTACACCTACATCTGCACAAAGCCAGCAACACCCACAACATCACGGCCAGCCCTATCCTCACGGGAGTCCTGTGGCAACGGCGCATCCGCCGCCCGAGTACAACCGGCAGCAATCGCAACCTGCTACCCCACTGGGCCCGCCCCAGACCGGGCCTCGACAATCTTCCTCTGCACCAAGCTTTGCGCAACCACAAAGTCCTTATCAACAAAGACTGTCCTCTTCGCACCTGCCTCAGGCCACACCTCCGCCTCCACCACCTCGTATGCCCAGCTCTCACGGCACTCACAATCGAAGATCCCTGTCGCAAAGTGTGCAGAGTGAACGCGAGAAAAGCCTTAGCGTGAGCCCAAAGACCAGGGTCCCGAGTTTGCCGAGCAGCGTCGGTGGCCACACCGAAACCGAAGCGCGCCCAGACCTGAGCGTCGTCAACATGGTTGAACCCGAACGCGAACGCGCCGCGACGCCTGCGAAAAGAAAGCTCGCCGATCGAGATTTGAGCCCCCGCGAGCTCGAAAGAAAAGAGCCTCGGCCACCGCCTGCCGAAGTCAACGGCGGTCCTACCATCGCGCGCTCCCCGGTTATCCAGCGAAAGAAGACAATACACGCGACGCCTCCCATTTGGGCGCAGACGTGGAACGCGCGGGAGAACAAGAGATTGAAGCTGGCAAATTTTGAATTACAGAAACGAGGACCGCCACACATCAACGGAAAGCCCGAGGCCAAGCCCGAGAGCAACCCTAGCCGTCATGCGTCGCCAGAGGCTGCGCGATCCGTTCCTCCATCAGCGGTGCCGGTGCAGGAGATGAAGCCTGAGAATTTCCTCGGCTCGTGGGAGGAAAGTATTCTCGGCACTCGGCCGTATGAGGAGTTGTCAAAGACTGTGGCAGATTTCTTCTTCCAGAACGTTGTCCTTCACCCCGACTCTGGTGAAATCCTCACCCGTGGCGTACAATTCGAGATTGAAGCCAAAATGGGACAGCTCATTGACAGAGACACGAATGAGCGCGTTCAAAAAGCCATTGGTACAGAATGTGTACTCCATGACACCGGCCGACTAGCGTTTAAAAGCAGCATGACCGAGGCAAGTGTCGTGCACACCGCTTGTGCCACCAGCATTAACATATTTTCTTGCAGGCTCAACATAAAGGTCTGAACGAGTTTTTGAACACCCTTGTCGTCCAAACCGACCCACGAAACCCGAACGCCCGCGGCCGAGTACAAATACAATACAAACACCGACGAGAGATTGATAAGTTCTTCGAGCTGCCCAACTCGATGCACGCCCGCCTGCCGGCATGCGTTCGAGCCCTTCTTCCGCCTAGGCGACCAATCAAGGTTCGCGTCACATACGACATGAAGACAAAAGAGGTGCTTGCCAAGATTGTCAAGGCCCGGGTCGGTGACCTTCATCTTCACCTGCCGACGTGCCCACTTGACTGTCGAATCAGCATCAACCTAGAAATGGCATGGGATGGGTCGGTTGAGGAACTCGAGCGTGTGGCCGTCAGCCACGAACAAAAGTTCCCTGATCGTAACAAGGATCGACTGAGTTACAAGCAAAACCACTATCAGGTCGACTTGACGCAAGTGACGCAGGTGATGCCTGGTCCTGGAGTATGTTGTCCTATAACGGATGAGGGAAGCTCCGCTGACTTGCTCTAGAACACCCAACGCATCGACAAGGAACATGAACTCGAAGTCGAACTAGCGCCGGAGATCCTGATTGATCAACAACGTCGCGCCATGAGAAACGAACCTCATTCGTATCCACAGTTGGTGGAGGGATTCATCGACAACGTGCGCGTGTTGGCCCGCCGGAGTCGCGATTTTGTGTAACATTTTTGTACGGGAGCATCTCAGAAAAGACGATACTTGATTTCAAGCTGGCTCGGGTGGTTTGATACCAAAAAGATTTAGCTGCGTCTGGAGTCACGGGTTCAGCGGTGCATTTCAGATACCGGGAGTTGTACGTCTGGACCAATCAATACCTTAGGCCAGGCATGCTCGTCGCCGATAATTTTGGCGCGCGGGCCGAGTCAATATAACCGTGTTGATTACCGCAATCCAAAGCCGCTCCGCCCGTCGATTGTGCTTCTGCAGTGGTTCGAGGCTGCCCACTCTGAACATGCGGACGACATTGCCCGCGCCTCCAATAAGCCTTGGCGATTTGTATGTTATTAGGGAGGACGGAACCATGACACAGATGAAACTCGGGAAGGGAAGCTCGAGAGACGATCGACGGAAGGGCAACATAGACGACGGCGAAGAGGTGAAACCGAAAAGATAAGAGACACCCAGGGCCACAGGACACAACACAAATTGGATCAGCGGCTCCAAGCCTGGCAACAATCGTCAATGCACCATGGTAGTCACATCCAGGCATCTCAATTTACCGCAGAGGTCCCGCCGGAAAGCTTGCAATCATACAATCGTCAATGATTTTCCAACCCCCAAAACAACGCCTCAGGGAAGTAGCAGCCCCGGCTCCCGAAGCTCAAGCCAGCTTCTCCTCTCCCTTGGGCGCGCCGCCATGCCCGACAGGTTGGATGTCTTCCGAATCGGCCCCGCGGGCGCTGTCCCCCCCGTTGAGGTCCTTGCCGGGGGCGACGGGACCGCCAGGGCCCGGCGCGTCCCGGCCCTCGGTGGCGTCCTCGATCTCCTCCTCCAGCACGGCGTTGAGAAACATGCACACGAACGCGGTGACGGCGAAGCCGGTCTCCATGACGAGGACTATGGCGTCGAGGAAGCCGCGCAGGCCGCGGTTGCCGCCGGCGTAGGTGAAGACGTTGTCGAAGTAGGTCGGCACGAGGGTGGCGCCGTAGCCGAGGGTCAGGCCGGCGGTGAGGATGAAGCGGTTGCGGCGGTTGAAGGGCGCGCCCTTGGCGATGATGGCCATGCCGGAGACGGCGACGGCGGTGAAGAGGAAGGAGGTCATGCCGCCCAGGACGGACGAGGGGATGGCGACGAGGGAGGCGGCGAACTTTGCGAAGACGCCCATGACGACGAGGAAGAAGCAGCAGCAGTAGCCGGCGCTGCGGTTGGCGCAGCGGGTGAGGGCGATTACGCCGTTGTTTTGGGCGAACTGGTCACGTCAGTCGATTACTCGTGAGTTGACAATGAACTACGAACAAGGCGATATGGGAACGGGAGGGAGGATGGGGAATGTGGCGGCTTACGGTGGTCATGGGGGTGATGGTCATCAGGGCGGCGAGGACCCCGTTGATGCCGTCTGCTAGGACGCCGCCCTGCACACGGGACTCGAACAGACGTCCTTCAACCTCGAGGCGGGAGACGTCGCAGGTCGCGGTGATGTCTCCGATGGCTTCCGTGGCGCAGATGATGTAGACTGCGAGCAGAGGCCTAGGGCAAAGAAGTCAGTGCCGGCTGAGGCAAAAAGAATTGAATAGGGGGGGTTTCACTCACAGAATCAGCGGCCCATACAGAGTGAGCTTGAATGTGTGCACCCAGATGAAGGAGACTGCGGGAGCGCTGTCGATGCCGGATCTGTCAAAGTAGCCGCAGGCAGCGGCGATGATACATCCTGAAGGGGGTTCAGCGTCGAGAGGTCTTTGGCAGGATTTTGCCAATGAGTGAAAAAAATAAAAATAAGAAACTCACCAACAAGCAGCCCGATGACGACTGACGTCGATTTCATGATCGGGGCGCCGAATCGCTCGCAGAGAATGATGGTGAGAAACACAGAGAACCCGAGGCCAAGGTACTCGGCCGAACCCCAAGGAAGGGCGTGAGGAGCCGAGATGTTGGGGCATCTGGCGAATATTCCCGTCGCCGTCGACGGAATGGCACAAGGTCCGGAGCCGCCCATCCAGTTCTGGAACCCGGTCTCGATCAGGCCGATTCCAATGAGCATGACTGGTCGGCGTCAGTCACGATGTAACGAACGTCCAGCATACAAGTCTTACCAGTTGGACCAGTGACGATTGGCGGGAAGATTCTTATCAGGGTCTTGGTTGGAAGAAAGGAGATTGCGATTTCAATGAGGGCGCATAAGGCGCTGGATCCGATGATGGCTTCTCATCATGTTAGTAGTGTGTTGTTGCTGCTTTGATTCACAGGATCGACAGGGGGGGCTAGCTGCTTACCTCCGTAACCGTCGGGACAAGGAAGCTTGTTACCCTCGGCGTCGGTAGGGCAGAAACCGTTGGCGTACATTTGGGCGAGGGCACCCTGGGCGACGGGGATGATGGCGAAGGAGATACCGACGACGGAGATCAGGCCGGTGCCGATGTAGTAACTGCGCAGAGGGCATTGTAAGTTCAAATCCTGGGAGAACGCGCTTCGTCTTCTTCTTACGGGGACCTCAAGATGTGAAATCTGGTAATCTGGATCGTGGACAGCAGGCCGGACACGATCAGGGCAGTCGAGACCAGATACTGCTGCTGCTCCGTGGTGAGATTGGCGCCGGCCGAGCCGCTGAGCAAGATGGGGGGCGTGATGATGCCGGCCAACATGGCGAGCGCGTGCTGGAGCCCGAGGAGGAGGGCCAGCAGCGTGGGCATCTTGTCGTTGAGACCGAAGAAGGGCGCGGCTTGACGCGATTTCCTCATGAAGGGCAGGTTTGGTCTGAAGAGGAAGGCATAGTCGTAGTCGCCGACGAGACCCTGTTTCGTGAAGAATCTGTTCCTGGCGCCGCGGAGGCGGTCTCCCATCGTCTTCTTGGGAGACGTCCCGGGGACGATTTGCGATGGGCCTTGGTCTTCGTCCATCTTGTCGTCGAATGAGGTTCAGCGGGACGAAGCAGGGTGACGATGTCCAAGTTCTCTGGACTTTCAAGTCGCTCGAACAAGCCCAAGGTCGTCGTCGAGGCGATGGGCTAGCTGAAGTGGTGCTATTCTATGATAATAAAAATAAAACCTCGACGATGTCCACGACTAAAGACACACAAAGACGAGATGTGGATCTCAGTTTATATATCAAAACCCGACGACTCGGTCATTCTGCAGGAAGAAAAATGTACGGTACCGTATGCAGGCCAGGTCCAGTCGGTAATCTGCATGGGGGGGCGATCCTCTTAGTTGATGGTTTCGAGCAATTAGCTTCAACTGCTATCAGCAGCTGGATAAGCTGAGCCAGGGATGATCTGAATGGCTGGCGATAATAGAGCAAAATGATGTGTGTATTTTAACGGGCGGGCCCGGTTCCAGCACTGCGGCGACCATCCCCTGGGGGACAATGTACTGACAGTCGGCTGGCGACTTGGGAGTGTGTCAATGGTCTCTCTGGCCGAATGGAATGATGATATGGAGTCCGGTCTGGGGTTCCAGGGAAGCGAAGCTCTGCCAGTACATTGCAAATTCACTTCGCCTGGGAAACGAAAATAAGGGTTCTGGCCTTGGGTGAGTATGGAGTGACATTGCCTCAATCCGTTCCGTCGTCAGGCAACGCCAAACTTCTTTGCATTAAACACCACCGATCCCTGACGTAGCGTAAGGAACTGGAAGCTAACAGAGTGTGGGGGGAACTCCCCGGCGTCGCTCCCGCGCGGGCATACAAGGAGACTGGCGCCGTGTTTTAGAGCACTCCCTCTCGGGCGCGTCCTACCTGACCATGAACGGGGATATGCGGCCGAATTGTGAGACGAAGCTCATAGCTCAAATCGAGAGGCTGCTGCATGTATTATGTCAGTGCAGTTAGCTCAATATCCGTCCCAACCTCGAGGCGACCATGGTATAATACCACTTCAATGAAGCTCGGCTCCTCCAAGTTGGCCGCCTGTCCACGTCGTCTTGAGGCAAGCAGATGCCCCGGCGGCCCAGTCAACTGGCGCTCAGACTCAGTGATCAGTACCTGGCCGGGGAGGAGATAAGAGCATAGAAGTAGAAGCAAGACAAGGGCTGGGAGAGGGGGGGGGGGGGGGGCCAACATGGCGCGCAGAGATAAGGAATCGTGCCAAATCCAGTCAAAGGAGGGACCCCGAGAGATAGAGGCGCCTGCAGAAATCCCGTCTTATTGGTCCGCCCGCCTGCCGAGACTCGGAGATGCTGCGGTTCCGCCCCGGCAGGGCGGGCGGACGGGAACTGAATCACATCATCCATCTCACACTGCATCTCTCCCTCTCTCACTCTCTCCGTCTGTCTGCAACCGGCGGACTCCGACCACGACGCATTTGTCCTCACCTAGGGGCTCACCGACAGGTTGTCATGATCATGCTTTTCTCGGCGCGTGGGATGGACATTACTTTACGGTATCTGTTATCTCCGATACGGTCGGCGATAATTCCCCAGCATTCTCTGTCCGGTTTGACTCCTTTCTTCGCCTTCGCATAGTCCCTTTTCTTGATCGTGAATCTCTAATAACCAACTCTCAATCAATATGCGGTATGATATCAAGGCCATTACACTACCATCCATTCATTAACAACCCTGACCGGTAGCGTTGACATCTTCCGTCCCGATGTCACATCACTTCGCCGTCCTGGCTAGTCTACCGTTTTATCTACACTTACAACCAATTCCCAATTGAGGCTTCTGTTCTAAATCTGGCAGCCTCAGAACGCGGACTGCAAACGGCCAACTCCGTACCCTCCGTACGCCAACGTTCAAAATACTATGTACACTTTCAGTGTTGGTCCGGCGACGAGACCTCAAACCACATGGTGAAAAATAAGCGTGCGTCAGAACACGTCCGGTCACGTTTCGTCGCCTTCATCGGTACTCGTCTCTCATCCCGTGGACGACGTCCTGCTGCGACGCGAACCTCGTCTTGTGGTACTCGTTCAGTTGCTGCCGTCCAAACTCCCGAACCAGACCAAGCTGCCCTTTGTGCCGTTGCCCGAGGCACAGGGAGAGCTCGGCCTCCGTACGCGACGCGCATTGACACGTGTTGGGAGTCCCTCCGAACGATGCTCGGCCTTCCGCGGTGGCGAACATGATGCTGATTCGTCGCACGTCTTTCCACACGGCGGCGGCGGATCCGCCCTCGCCCTGTCGCCCCAGGGCCAACTTGGCCAAGTTCCAGTCCACGTCCCCGTCGCGACTCTCGAACCGGCGGGCCGAGAGGTTCAGCGTGCCTCGCTTCTGCTCGATGGCCGCGATCGGGCACAACTCGCCGCCTCTCCCGGACCGTCGGCAGTTGCAGCGGTCCGGGTTCACCTGGGTGTCTTGGTCGATGTCCACCGTCACCAGGGCGAGTCTTTTGGTCGCTCGGTTCTGGGTGAACAGCGTGATCATCGGCTTCGGCGGTCGTCTGTGTACGGTCGCCGTGGTGCGGCCTCCGATGCTCACGGTGACCGTGTGGGCCTCGCTGTTCCCGGAGCTGTTGTTGGACGGCGACGTCGTCGTGGAAACGTTGCTCGACACGCTGAACGTCCTGTCTGGCCTGCTGTTGACTGTGGAAACGGACGGTGCTCTCGCGGACGACCACGAGCCAGGGGACAGACTAGACGACGGGGGGCTTGATGGGGAGTTCGCCGCATGGCCTGGAGGACTCGCAGCCGGTACTCCCCTCGACGACGAGCCGCCGACTGGCCGACGCGGTATGGAGATGGGTGCCCGTGTGCCCAGCGGGTTCATGCCTGCGATTCCAGGGCTCGGTTGCGTCGGCGGACCCCGCGCTGACGATGCCGTTGGCGAAGCGGCGGCGTTCCACATGGACACCGTTTCCGTAGGGCTCGCCGTGAACGGATCAGAGGAAGTCCACATGCTGCGTAGAGTGTTCTGCCTCAGTGTCGCATCAGATGCCGACGACGACGACGCCGCCGCCGCCGCCGCAGACGAAGAAGACCTCGCGTATGCGTTGTCCTTGACCAAAGCCTCGTTGTTAGTCACGAGCTGGCCGTCGAGCTGCTTCGGAATCCAGAACTGGACGCACGCGTCCTCCACCACGGGCTCGCTCTGTCCCGAGACCACGAAACTGACCATGGCGTCGTATTGGCAGTAGTTGTCGAAAGCCCTGAAGCCCGTGACGCCCTGCTGGAACCTGACCACGTCCTTGAGGCTCGTGAACGACAGCTTGGCGATCCGCTCGTCCTTGCGAAGAATCATGTCCAGAGCGCCGGGCCGTGACGGGACCGCGTAGAGCGGGTTCAGAACCACAGTCGCGATGTCGAAGTCGATCGTCTCGGCTGCCACGGGTCAGCGAGGCTTCGGGTTTCCACTCGCGCGCGCTCTCTTTGCATACCTTGACGACGTGCGCTCTTGACCGGCCCCTGTTCCACGCCGATGATGTTGATCCTGAACCGTCGACCGTCTGCGCCCATCCGTCGCAGGAGTCGCAACCGTCTCTGGACGTTGGCGGCCGAGCTCTGGAGAGGCCTAGTTTTCGTCCCGTGTCAGCAAAGGTGGTGCGTGTGGCCGACAGGCCATACGTACACGTCGAGAATCTGTTCCATCAGGGCGTCTTTGGTCACGACATCCACGAGCTGCGGCAGCTCTTTTTCGGGCCAGATCTCGAGCATCTCCGGCGTCATCCCCGCCAGACTAGGCGCTACCAAGTCTTGTTGAAAACGGGCACATTGCGTCGAAAGGCACTGCTGCACGGTTAACACTCGGAGTTACACGTTTTTTTCCTCTCCATAGGAGTTGTGAGCTTACATGCTTTAGCTCTTGAATGTACGATGGCCAATGTGACACTCCGTGGACCACAGCACTGAGTTCAGGCGCTGCATCGATGTGTTTCTTCAGCCAGACACACTTCAGTAGGTTCAAGTACTGATGCAAAGGCGGTATCTTGTTCTCGACTAGAATACCAACAGGCGTGAACCGGACTGTGGATTCGTCGAAATGAATCACGAAAGCATCGGCCAGCTCTCGTAGTCCTGGGGGAGGGTCGCTTGCAGGCAGCGAATCCCAAGCCTGCTGGAAGGCCTTGTCGACTGGGACCGGGATCTCAAGGGTATGCTCTTCCCTGTGGGCTTGCAGGTCCAAAGCTTGCTCCAGATCCGGAACCAGAACCCCTATCAAGCGGTGCAAATCGCTGTGGACGGCTTGTACGGCCATGTGCACCTGGTGTATGTCTTCTCGAATGCGACACAGCAGGTCGCTAGATATTGGTTAGTAAATAGAGACGCACGCGACGTGCTCGTACACGGAAACTCACATTTCGAAGGGCTTCAACACGTGAAGGATTTTGGAGTTGTGGAGGGCGATCCTCGCTCGGAGGCGATCTGCGGCTGGCGCAACGAGGACGTTCCATTCGATATTCCTGAGGGGCCCGCTGCCGAGTCGGTAGCGGTTGTTCTCGTCGACGAGCTCGAAGCATTCTTTGAGAGTATCCCGGTAATCCCCGATAATCTCTCCCAAGGACGAGGGATCCCATCGTAGCGACTTGGCGAAGGACACGTCTCTGCGAAGCGACCGGTCTGCCTGGATCACCACCCGGCCAAGTATATTGAGGTTCTCGGCCAGGCCCCTGACATCACGGCCAAACTCGACATATTGCTTTGCTGCGACGGCGTCAGTCCGTGTCTCCGTCTGAAGTCTTTTGGAATTTGTGTGAGCCGGATCTCGGTCAGCCCCGCGGCCACACAACTCGTGAGGCGCGGAGAGCTGTCGAAGCCCAGGTCGACCATCCTTCGACGGGCTTACTCTAGATCTGGCACAGCCTTTTTTTGAGAGTTGGGAAGTAGGAAGAGCGAGGGAACGCGGCTTCGCGCGACGCACATACTTGCGTTGTAGTCCTTGTCCCAGCCGTAATAATACAGATCCCAACAAATCTTTCCAATGCTGACTATGTCTCCTATTTGGATGGGTCCCGCCATTGGAGACTTGCGAAACGAATGCAAAGAGGCTCTTTTCTATTATAAAAAAAAAGCCTTATGCAATCGACATTTGATGCGCAAAACGTGGTCAATAGGCGGGGAGCTCTGTTGAAACCGACGACAAATGGCTACGTTCAAAGTGGGCTTCGAGTCAACGATTGCGTATTGACGAGGGGGATGAGCAGAGGCACGCACATATGATAAACGTGAAAAGCCTAGCCGCAGGTTGGGAGCACAAGGCCGAGAGCGTAGACGACGCCACCAGTCCGCGGGAAGTGCGCGACCAGACGGTAGCGATAGAGTCAATCAGAGGTGTGGCAATCCACGAGTAGCTCAACTCTGGCGGGCGGTATTACAGACTACTGGGGGGGGAAGGGGAGGGGGGTCTAGGAGAGAATGAAGGGGAGTGAGCTGACCACATCATCCAAGAAGAGGTGGGGGGGAGAAGATGAGGAAGAGGAGAATCATAGTGAGGCTGAGGATGCGATCAATTGCGCGCGTCTGGAGGGCTGGGCAGCTCGAAATTGACACCGAGAGACGGGCAGGAAGAAAACAGGGGCACAAGACACGGCATGCCTCTCTCTCTCGCAGTCGCGCAGTCGCGCGCACTTCCGACTTGGCTTATTGATACGCAGGTTTTGGTGCGAGGTAGGGCGGCGAGAGATCACAACCCCAGAGTCTCTGGACAGCTGAGCACCGGCTTCAAAGGAAGCCCCTCTTGGTGAGTCAACCCGGTCTGCTATCGCCGAGTTCATCGTTTGGACATGCAATACATTGAGCGGGGGATCGCGACGAGCCTCTTTGAGACAATGAAGTGCGGAATGGACGGCGGAATTGGGCCCTTTTCAGGCAGCCAGGGAGGAATAAGACAGAAGCGAGAAGCAGGGTTCAGACAGGGAAGGGGAAGGTTGTCACGCGGTCTCAGCTAGAGACCGGATAATACCCAATCTCGAACTCGCGTGCTGATTTCTGACCCTCCCTTTCCTCCCACAACATGCAGGTGTGCGGCGCATTTTACTTCCAGGTTGCTAATTAGACCCAGAGATAAGGTACAGACAGGCAAGGGTTGTGGGAGCTATTCTGGATAAGAATTCGTTGCTTTTGATGCTCTCTCCATCCTTCGTCAGGACAGCCCTTCGTAAGTCCGAGTACCTCGATGGAAAGGTCGCTTTCGACGGGATAGAAGCATCCGCAAGCCTCTAGATTCACAATGACCAGGGCCTACACTGACTAACATCTACCCAGCTCGGTCGCGAGAATGCTGGTGGCGGTGGCAGTGAGCTGAATGAGGGAGGGCGGGGAAAGCTGCCGCAGCTCCTCTCCACACCTCTCCCTCCACCTTTGGAGCTTGCCGGGGTATTAGAAAACGGGTACGGGGTGTCGCTACCGATTCCCGCGTGTCTGTTCGTGCTCGCTTCCATCAGACCTATCAGTTGCCGTGTATCGAGACCAGACCATCACCATATTGGGGAGGGGAACAGCTGGTACCGAAATGCAGAGCCTAGAGAGCCTCGGCGACGTGTGGGTGGTCAGTTCCATGAACCGCGCAAACAGGCCTGTCACCGTCAGCCAAGTCTAGTTAGTTTTTGCAAGGCAGATTTTCAAACGAGGCTGTTGACGAGCTTCTTCCTCTTCTTCTTCTTCATCTTGTGGCGGTGGCTTCCTCGGCACAGCATGCATGCGGCTACACCCATGCGCCCCAGTCCATCGCTCCTCTCTTAGACATACATCTCTGCTGCCTTCTGGTCCGCGCCCCAGGCTGTTCAGAAATGTTACGAGGTCGAACGTCGGACATGCATGCCAGCCTGGTCTTGGGTCACACACAGGCTTGTCGCCGTAGACAGCAAGAAAGACGGCGGCATGCCATACTTAACACCGAAGCTGCCCTCTCCCCCTTCCGCCCCCCGTAGCCTGGTTTTGCTGTGCGTACGGTCCAGAAATAATGTCCAGTCTCACTTGACTGAACCGACGTACAATCGTTGTTGAGACAAGAAGCCAAACCAGCCCCGCGCGCGAGGCAAGGTTGTGATCGTTGTTCACGATGAACGACTTCCCACACCCGTCGGGCCTTTTCCAGGAGCCCCGGACCGCCGACGACAACTCCAGCACCGGCGATGCCGGGAGTGTGCTTGCCCGCATCGACCAGCACGGCAAGGGGATCGTGACTCATGCTCCGAAAGAGGGCTTCCGGCTGGGGTATTTCGATGTCTGCTGTCTGGTCATCAATCGCATGATAGGTGAGTGGCCCCTCGTTCGTGTTCTCACCGGCCGAGCACAGCCAGAAACAGATGGGGTGGTTGGATGTCCGGAGGAGACGGTGTTGATGATTTTCAAAACCTTCAGGGACCGGAATATTCATGTCTCCCAGAAGGGTGATGAGAGGCACCGGAAGTGTCGGCGCCAGCTTGCTCTTCTGGCTCGCCGGCTTCATCTATTGCCTATGCGGGACTCACGTGTACATCGAGTACGGCCTGAACGTCCCCCGCTACAGGGTGGAGGGTGTCGAACAGTCCATCCCTCGGAGCGGTAGGTGAATCTCTGCTCGGCCGGAATTGCATCGCGACTCTGATAAGGCGCACTCGCAGGAGGAGACTTGATCTATCTTCAATACGTGTACGTCTGCACGCATGAAACGCAGTCCCTCGTCCCCCCCCCCCCCCCCCCCCCGATCATTCGATTGACAGACAGCCCCCCCGTACAGATACCGAAAGCCCGCCTACCGCAAGAACACCATCCTACTTTCGACGTGTGTCTTCGGCATCACCTTCATCGTTCTCGGCAACATGGCCGGCAACAGCATCCACTTCGCCTTGCGTGTTCTGGAGGCGGCCGAATACCCGGACCCGTCGAACGGGGCAGTTCGGGGCATCGCGCTCGCCGTCGCGTTCTTCGCCTGCTTCATCCACGCGACCAGCAGGAGGTTCGGGATCCTCCTGAACAATTTCCTGGCCGTCGTGAAGATCATGATCATGCTCCTCATCATCGTCGCCGCCGTCGTCGTGGGCGCTGGCGGCTTTCCCAACACGACCAACGTCATCGCCGACAACACTTCCCCAGGAACCTCGTTCAGACGCGGCCCCTCGGGTGCGAACGGGTACGCCCAGGCGTTCCTGGCCATCATATTCACTTTCTCGGGGTTCGAACAGCCCAACTACGTCCTCGGCGAGATCAGTCGACCGAGGAAGAAGTTCCCCATCGCCATGGGCACTGGTGTGGGTATCGTCGTGATCTTGTACCTGGCCGTCAACATATGCTACGTAAGTGCCTCGACGCCAAACGAGATGACGGAACGCAATGGGCTGATCATCACAAGATGGTCGTCGTACCTGCTGCAGACCAAATGGACAACAACGTTGCCCAGCAGTTCTTCGAGCTTACGTTCGGAAAACTCGGCTCAGACAGTCGTATCGGAGCCCGGATTTTCAATGCCTTCCTTGCTATCTCCTCCATGGGAAACATCATCGTCATGGTATGTCTCGCTAGCCGAGCGGTAACAGTAAAGAGTAATAGGAGATGCTGACATACCTTCAGACATACACGGCCGCTCGAGTAAAACAGGAGATTGCCAAAGAGGTGTGCTTTTTTTTTTTTTCTTCTTTTTTCTTTTTCTTTCTTGCCGACATGAAAGAGTTCTGAACTGACTGGGTATTGCCAGGGAATCCTGCCGTTCCCCAAATTCTTTGCTTCCAATACAGACATGAGCCTCGGACGTCTCCTCTTCTGGTTTCAGAGAAAAGGGTGGTTCAAGTCGCTCCTCCGACTGCGATGGTTCTCCCCCGAGCATCACAGCGAGAAGACCCCGGTCGGCGCCCTGGTCCTCCACCTCATGAGCTGCGTCATCCTCATCTTCGCGACGTACGGCGCAGAGCCCGAAGCGGCATATACCGCGCTCACGTCCCTGAGCGCCTACGTCGTGAACGCCTTTATTGGAACCCTCCTAGGTCTGGGCATACTCATCTTGCGTTTCCGCGGCCCGCCCGTCACTCCCACCGACGACGACGACGACGACGCCGCCGCTCCGGCGTCCGACCAACCAACGTCACCGCCGACCTGGGCGGAGTTGACCGGGAAGAAGTTCCGGCCCTTCGTTTCCGTGTTTTGCGCCGTCGTCTACACGTGCGGAGGACTGTATCCGGTGATCACGAACTGGGTTCCGCCTTCGAAAAGTATCGGCCTGCTCGTGAGCCCTTGGTGGCTGGTCCCGACCGTCTCGTGGATCGTCATCGCTCTCAGCGTTGCGTGGTTCGTGGGGTTCGTCCTGGTGGCGCGCTACATCGAGAAAAGGGATCATCAGGTCTTCGTCGTGGAGAAGAAACCGGAGTTCGAGGCCGCCGACGGCGGCAGCGGCCATCGGGGCTCCGAGGCGGGTCACCAGGGAGCCGACCTGATCCAGGTACACGAAACGGTGTATCTGAGCTGGGTCGGTAAAGAGGCGCTTCGGCAGAGACGGCCCAACTTTGATGATCACAAAGACGCCGATGGATGCATCACGGAGATCCCAGCGTCTCCGTATGCCGGCACAGACTTCGCTGCTTTCATGTCCAACCAAACCCCGACACGGGGGGGACACCCTAGGTACTGAATGCCATCGCGGGAGCAGTATCTTGGTCGGCAGTGTTGCTCTTAATGGACAGTTAGATACCGGGGCACAATCAATGTGTCAAGATTTTACTATTTCGTTACTCATATACGTTGTGGTATCTGGGCGGGCATTAAAATATAATTTCCTCTCTTCATGACCTTGTTCTTGTCTTAGGGCTCCTGCTCTACAATGTTGTCGAGACGCGGCTGGAGCTGTGCAAGAACTGAGCGATCTTGACCACCAGGCTCATAGGATCGGAAAACCTCTCCACGCATCAGCCTTCGGGGGGCTCTTCTCCCCGTGAAGAGCTCGAACTGAGCGAAGCCCTGCTCTGGCAACAGGTCCAGGCCGTCCATCGTCACCCAGCCTCGGTGGGAAGCCTGCCTTGCTTGGTTGAGTATTGGCGTGTCCAGCGTTTTGTATCCCAGTTCAAGTAAACAGCCGCCGGTCGGACTCCCGAGCCACGCGTGCGGGGCCACGAAGTCGGGAGCCGGCACGTCGCCGATGCTGTGTGTCGGGATGCAAGAAACGATCATCGTTGGCGCTCGCAAGTCCTCGGGCCACGGTTCGTCCAAGGTCCTGATGATGTGGAATCTGGTTTCTGCATCCGCGTGCGCACCGAGCAGTGGTAGATCGTCTCGTTTCAACAGGCGCATGAAGTGGGCGACCATCTTCTCCGCGTTCGAGACCGTCCTGTTGTGAACCACAATGTTCTTGACGCCGAGTTGCAGCATGCTGTAGGTGGCAGCCCGGGCCATACCGCCGGCGCCGATGACCAGACCACAGCTTGTTGGCCGCACGGCGTTGGCGGGGGACAGCCCTCTTCGAAGGCACGCCCGTATACCGATCCAGTCCGTGTTCTCTCCGTACAGTGCCCGCACCGGCCCTGCGCGATTCCTGCAGTTGAACAGCTTCTCGTCCTCGGGGATGGTCCCGTCGGGGTTCAATCGTCTGACGGGAACCAGCGTGTTGACAGCACCGATGGCCTGGGCGTGCCGGCTCAGCGAGTGCGTGAGGGTGATGATCTCGACTTTGAAAGGCAGGCCTACGCTGGCGCCGGCGAAGTACGGGTCTTCGATGAGCCCTCGGAGCCCGTTCAACGTCGGCGTCGAGTATGGGCGATAAACATGAGGGATGCCGCAGGCCTTGAGCGCGGCGTTGTGCATAGCAGGTGACAGACTGTACGAGACCTGGGCGCCGAAGACGTATATCTTCATCGGGTCGAACAAGAAGGAATTATATAGCGCCTGGGTCGCCTGCACGGCTGTCAAACACGGCTGGTCAGGGTTGTATTTAGCTGCCATGGCCTCTGGCACGACGCTTGTTAAGACGTGGTTCATCGCCGCAGAATGTCTGCCACGAGGGCCGGAGTTGTAGGCAATAAGAGGAGGGATCTTGGGTCCTGCTGAAGCTTCCACCAGGGCCTTGAGATGATTTACATCAAAGTTGTCTTTGATTGATGTTACTGGCTTGACGAGTCGGACGAGGTCGCATCCCAGCCGACGAGCTCTGTGGTAATGGGACGTCCAGAACGGATCTCCCCAAGAGGGAGTCTCAACGGCAGGAGTCAAATGACCGATGATTTTTGACCGCCTCTTCAAAGAGATGATCTGGAGAAGCTGGTAATCATTGAGGCGGAGATCGATGGTTAGGTATTCGGGCGTCAGTCGAAGACCGTGTAGGATGTAATCCATGTATACGGTCTCGGAGGAATCTGGAAGAACAACATGATAAATGAGAGGGATTACGGTGCTCCTCCTAATAGAACCAATGATCCTCGCAATATCTGCCGCTCGCTCAGAGTCTAACGACGTGGCGCCTGTGCTGCAATCGACCACAATCTCGATGGCGTCGGCGCCTGTTTCCAATTCCTCGATATCAATCTCATCATTGAGCAGGCTCGATAACGACACCGAGATGGCATACGTGAAACGACGGTCCTCAGTAGGTATTGATGCCAAAGGGAAGGCGGACTCGATGAATGGAATAGAGCCACTAGGCATGACAAGACTAAGGAACTTGAGAAAGTGTCTCTCCGCCCTCTTGAGGGTCAGGTAGGGAGCGGGTGGCTTCTGACCGCCAGCATGCGCTTCGATCCTCGCGGCATCGGTCTCGACCCATGGATCTGCCGTCTCGGAGATGTTAAAAAACTCGAGGTTGCTGCAGCTTCGGAACAGAGTACTGCTGGCAGCTAGAAGATTCCTAGCCTTGTCTTCGTCTTCAATCTTGAGGTGCTCTTGGATGGCCTTGACGTCGCGAACAACGTGCACGACCGGATGTGTGCGGCAGAAGTCTCGTAGGAGAGTCTGAACGCCGCGCTCCATCCAACTGCAAACTATCAAGCAACCGTTGGAGTTCCGATCGAGAAGATCTCGAAGGACGTCTGTCTGGCGACGGTGGGATTCTGCAGGGCCGCGGGCCCGCTTATATGCGAAACTGGTCAGGCCAGTGACTTGCTGAAAGGCCTTCTCGCAGTCGAAAGCTCTCCGGGCCATGGCCGTCGAGGCTATAATAGCGAGTGTTGACTTGCCGGCGCCTCGAATGCCAGTGAGGACAATCGAGGCGTCGGCAGGAAAAGGCGGGATCTCGTTCGGTAGGTGTGATACTGGCGTCTCGGGTCTGGAGCAAGCAGCCATGGAACGCCTGCTACTGTTCGTCCTTGGGCTTTGAGGTTCTCTTGGGGGGGATGCTTTGTAGCCATTGCGAGAGTCGACACGAATGAACTTTGAGGGATTCTCGAGTTGGTGGCCGTGTTCAACATCTTCATCGTCAATGGCCGTGGCCGCGAAAGACCGCTTCACTCCAGCTGTTGCCATGGCTCCTCAAAGCCGACCTAAATCTGGCCGTTGCAATCGCGGCTGGGTTGGCGAGGAAGCCCAGAATGCGAGCCCATGCGGTGATGTGGTGTCCAGTTGAGAGAGATGGCGCGCGGGCGAATTGTGTGTCCGCAGGCTGCTTGACGAGTGTACTCTGATAATTGTTTAACCTGGAGCTTAGAGTTAGCGAGATACTTGCTGCAACAAGCTTGACTCGCATCCGCGTCGGCCATCACCACGCCCTCCTTCTCTTGGTTATTCAACTCAGGGCAGTCCCAGCCGCTCCTCGGCTCAAAGATTGGACAACTTAGCAAGCAGAAAAAGCGTTCAATGCTGGTAAAATCCTCGTCAGTCAGCAAGGAAAAAACGCCTCAGAACGTTTGATGGGAAGAGTCTGGGAAGCTGTCTGTGGAAGCTAGCGACTTTCAAAGTACTGTACTAACACCCCGCATGCCTAGTCTTCCGTACAGGGCATCTGAGGGCCAATTAAAGCCACTGGGATGATTACAGCAGACCTGACCCTTGTCTTCAGGCCCGAGATCAGTCAGATCGAGGTTAGGTTACCCCAGGATTTCCCCACCTTTAGCGGGAAATCAATCTTGGAGAAGCAGAGACGTCAGTCATCGCCGCTGTCGCAGCTGTTGTCGTTGCTACCTATCGCTGCCATTGCCCGTTGCCGCACGCTGCTGTCGCTCATCGCTCCCCCCCCCTGGCGCCTTGCACCCTCTCGTCGCGGTCTTTCTTCCGTTCGCTTCAACCTTCGCCCGCAGCGCGTTCCCTCTGCCCTGCAGCTGGCAGCTCACACCGACATCTTTCACCCGCGCACACGTCTTCATGCCGTTCTCAAGGGCGTGAGCCACAGGAGCTGCTCTGCCGCCCGAGGCATCAATTGAATGATGCCATCCAAGAGAAAAGTTCATGATGCCGAGACCAATGCGACATCGACGTCAGCCCCCAAGCGCCAGCGGGTTTCTCGAGCATGCGACCAGTGTAGAAGGCAAGCAAAACCGCATTTCGCAATACTTCCTTTCACCGTTCTTGACCTGGATCCTACCCATTTGACTGCCTGAACAAGGCCGAAATTAGCCCTTGCAAATGCTTCCCTTGCTGTGTGAAGAGACCTCGGGTGATCGGACATGAAGACGGTCTTCAGCCCGTGTCAATGGTTGCGTCGTCCTTGTCTTCGGTCTCTCCATTCTCTCGCCAACAATGATCTCATCTTTTGATCTCATCTTTGCTATTCCTCCGTTTCAATTGCCGCAAATACTGTGTCTTCTCATCGCGGTTCTCAACTACGCCGCTTGGGTGCTAACCAAACTCGCAGTGCCCGGGAGAAGTGCGACGGCGTACAACCCCAATGTTTTTCATGTGTAACGCTGTCAAGGCAATGCACTTACAATGTCGCTCCTAAAAAGCGCGGCGTACAGACCGGCCTCATTCGGACGTTGGAGCTCGCCCTCGTTTGGCTCTTTGACCAGGTTCCCGGCACAGAAGAGAAACTTGCCGAACTACTAGCCCGCGAAGGTGATGGCGGCCAATCCGTATTACTAGACAGAGACAACAGCGCTGGGAAACGGCTTCACAAAAGGTGGAGGAGATGTCGAGTTCACAACGATATAGACCGACTCCTGTCTGGCAAAGACAGTGTGAGTCCTCGCCAAGACACCTCGGGAGACGAATCGGACACGGAGGCAGACGGCCGGAACAGATTCAAAGATGCAACACCACAAGACGGTGCCGATACCGACCCCAAGACGAACCCTACCGAAGGGCCATCGGAAGCGCCTCCGACCGAACCCATGCCCAGACACCGGCACGGCTCCAGACCTCGATCAAGGTTCAAACTCCCAAGGAACTTCCCTCGGCTACTAGAAGTCTACTATTCCTATACCCACAGCTGGCTTCCAATATTAAACTCCAAAGGAGTTCTCGACAGCCTAGCCGCCTCGTACTCGCCCGACGGATTCGAGATCGACCCAGAGGATTCAGGGGCTAGCGCGGCTCATGCTGAGCTATGGTGCGCTCTGGCTGTTGGAGCTTTCCAGGATGCTACGTCGTCTCAGGCTTTCGGACGAACTGACCCTCCAGACCGGCCCAGCCTTATATTCGCAGCTGCGCGAGGTTTGATACCCGTGGAGACTAATATGGAACTAGGTCATGTCAAAGCTCTGCTTGTTCTGTCGTTGGTGAAGCTGGGACAAGACAATGCAGGTGCGGCCTCATTACTTATCGGGCTCGCCGTTAGGGGGGCTATGTCCTTGACAGACGGACGATCGAGGAATAGGGACCGCAACTCCATGTCAGGAGAGTCTCCATCCTTAACGCCCGAAATAAATTCAAATACCTTGGATCGGGTGATGATGGCTTGTCTCATGCTTGACACCATAGTATCTTTAGGTCTTGCTCAAACACCACATATGAGAACGAGCGACATGAAGGACAAGCCGACAGACGAGGATGGACCAGAGGAATGGGCTCCATGGGTACCTCGGACTGGGTTTGGCAAGGAAGATACAGAGGGCGCTGTTCATCCCGCACAGGCCCTAAGCTCTTTCAACCAGCTCTACCAGTTCTTCCGTACCCTGAACCGGAGCGTTGCGTCTGGGACAGCCGCACCGCAAATCGGCGCTGCAAACCTCGTCCAAGTGCTTGACCCTCGCTTCTCATTTTGCAACTCGGTTGTCTTCGGGGCTTCAACGTTGCCCAAACTTCCCTCGGCTTTCTTGATCCAGGCCACCTTCCTGGGTGCTACGCTGACACTAATGGCCGATGCGCGTGTGTCGCTCATATGGAGTCTGATGGAGGTTCTTGAGAACTCCATCTCCCATTTCGGCGCCGCCGGAGTCTCGCCCCTCCTGGTTACATACATGAGCATCGCTAATACCAAGAGCTGCGTAAAGGCTCTGCGGGACGATGACAAAGCCAGATGGAACTCCCTCATGGGGGACCTGATATCCGTCTGGCAAGACCGGACGACTGGTCTGGGTTCGTCTGCCTCCTCAGACGCCGAACCAGGCAGCCAAACGCTTATTCAGGCCGAGCAATCGGCCACACAATTCCCACGACCTGCTTCACGCCAAAATGCCCAATATCAGCACTTTCGGACGAACACGGATCCTTATCACACGAACAGCGACGGCTTCCTACCGACCGCGTCCTCAGCCAGTCCTTCGACAGCACGAACCATGCCCTTTACCCCAGGAAGCCAGCTGGACGCTTTCCCGTCAGGGTTCATGGGACATCTTTCTTCGGCTCAGGCACCATATCCGATGGGACAAGGGGCCCATGGCGTGGATTACGACGCAATCATGGACGAGTTGGCGTCCATAGACTGCACCGACAGCATGGAGGCTGACCCGCAGTTCATGGCCAATCTCGGCTTCGCCCCCGGGTCAGACTTGACAGACATGTTGCGGGGAGTATTCGGAGGGTTGTGAGAAGCGTGATGTATTACGACTTTCGCAGAAAACAAATTCTTTTTCCCTACATGTGAACTATTGCTGCCGGCACGACTCCCCTGTTGAAAGCGGGCCAGCATAGATGAGCGGTGAGCCAAAGCATCGGTGATTTGGAAACCCGGACTTGTTAGCCTCTTCTGTCAAAGTCTTCTGGGGAATTGACACGGGTCGATCTTTTCCGATTGCGGTCTTGCCGGCTATCCAACGCTACTGGAACAGCCACTGGTCATTTAGCACTTCTTAGAATCCGACTTACGAGCTGGTCCGGTGGGAAAGTGAATTCATTTGCATGAATGACGGACGTATAATCTTCAGGGTACCTGGGATGACTGGGAAACCCGCGGTTGAGCTTTTGGCTCTTAATCAATGAATTACAGATTCTCTAGACTTATTGAAAGACCCAGGTCTTACAGTGTAGGAAGAACGACCAACCGATGGAATGACCGCAATCCCAACAATAACGGTCGTCTCACTCGCAAGTCGGCGACTTACAAGACTTGGATTGACGGGAGAAATGGCAAGAAATGGGGAAACAGGGAACCGAGCCGACAACAGTTCATACCCTTCCATGTGTCATGGAGTTGTCAGCAGACTGTTTGTCATTGCGTTTGCCCTCGCAAGCGTTGCAGCCTCGAGGATTAAGGAAGCCGCCGTCTATCCACTTCAGATGACTCCACGATGGCTTCGTCTAAGGAGGCTTCGCCAAAACCAGTCTAAATCAGCTGCCAATGCGAAGATGTCGTTCGGTTTTCTTCCCGCCGTGTACCAATGTCTCGGACAGCACAGCCGTCTTAGAGGGGAGGACCCAACCGGATATACCACGACTCCCTCGCCTGAATAACCAACTTAACACGACCTTGTCCAGTTAACTCTGCGCTCCCCCGCGGGCAAAAGTCCGTCTTATAGGTGCAGAAGTCTGGGGTTGCTGTCTCTTTGCCCGCATTGCTGCGAGTCCGGACGGTTGGAGTTCAACGAGTTGGAAGGCCTCCAGATTCCACGTGTAATGTGAGACGGTCTGGTTGAATGGCAATGCAGCGTTGCTAAGAGGATAAACGTTCAACCAGTAGCCCCTGTCGCGGCAGGGGTTCTCCAGCATTCAAGGGGTCTGGAGGTTGGGATCTAACACGGAAACAGATATTGGTGCCGTGGATCAGTGCGGAGAACAAATCCTATGCCGTTCTCCACGGCGTTATGGAGACGAGTCAGTCGCTAGCTGCAGAATCTGCTCCGGTTCGGAACCCAGGCAAAAGCAGGAAACGTGACTCCGGGTGAGGGAGAAGCGTTCACCCCAGAGTCAACCATCCGGGAATCTCACACGCGAAGGCCGTCGTCAGAGCCGTTTACCCCGGATCCAATTGGTCACCCCGTGTTTCTCAGCGTGGGATGAACAAACTCCGCTTCGACGTTCCCCAGAGTTTTTCCCCCACAGACCAGCCGGTACGCCACCCTTCAGTATTATAACCATCGCCTCGTGACTTTGACTGAACCATATAACAAAGGCACCCCTGGAGGCCTCCAGAGTTCGTCCTCCTCATCCTTGAGACTGCTCTACACCAACTTGGCTTTGGAATAAAGACTGTCTCAGGGCCCGAGCAACACCATCCCCAAGACAGCCACAACCCGTCGTCGTCAACATGCCTCTCCTCACCCTCGTTGAGGATCGGCCAACGCCCAAGGCCGTCTACAACTGGCGAGTCTACATGTGCGCCTGCATCGCGTCCTTTGCCAGTTGCACGATCGGGTACGACTCCGCCTTCATCGGAACCACACTTGCCCTGGAATCCTTCACCACGGAGTTCCGGTTCGAGACCTACAGCGACGGCGGGCTGGCTCTGTTGAAGTCCAACATCGTCTCCGTCTACCAAGCAGGCGCCTTCTTCGGCAGCTTGTTCGCCTACGTCAGCAGCCACTTTCTCGGTCGCAAGAAGAGCCTGATCGCCTTCTCGCTCGTCTTCATGCTCGGCGCCGGCATGATGCTCGGCGCCGACCGAGAACGCGGCCTGGGTCTCATCCTCGCCGGCAGGGTCCTCGCCGGCGTCGGCGTCGGCGGCTGCTCCAACATGACCCCCATCTACATCTCGGAACTGTCCCCGCCCGCGGTGCGGGGACGCCTCGTCGGCATCTACGAGCTGGGATGGCAGATCGGCGGCCTCGTCGGCTTCTGGATCAACTACGGCGTCGACTCCACCATGGCCCCGAGCCGCTCCCAGTGGCTCGTCCCCTTCGCCGTTCAGCTGGTCCCGGCCGGCGTCCTGCTCTTCGGGGCCTGCTGGATCCCCGAGTCCCCCCGTTGGCTGTTCTCCAAGGACAAGAGAGAAGAGGCCGTGAGCGCTCTGTGCTGGATGAGGTACGCGCCTACTGGAAGAACCCTGTGAGGGCCTCGCGGCCGCGAACATGTTCTAATCATCGACCCTGGGCAGGAACCTGGACCCTAGCGACAAGTACATCGCCGAGGAAGTCGGCTACATCGACGCCGACCTCGAGAGATACAGGACCGAAGTCGGCGCCGGGTTCTGGAAGCCCTTTGCTGCTCTTAAACAAAGCAAGGTCCAGTGGCGCTTTTTCCTGGGTGGCATGGTGAGAGGTCCAGATCAAAAACAAACAAAATCCGAAGCTCTGCCACTGACACAGCACAGCTCTTCCTGTGGCAAAACGGTTCGGGAATCAATGCCATCAACTACTACTCGCCCACGGTATTCAAGAGCATCGGAATCACCGGTACGAACACCAGCTTCCTCACCACGGGTATTTTCGGCGTTGTGAAGACCGTTGTGACGTTCGTTTGGCTGTTGTGGCTCATTGACCACCTCGGCCGCCGCAATCTGCTCATGATTGGTGCCATTGGCGGATCGCTTTGCATGTGGTACATTGGAGGATACCTTGCGATCAGCCCTGCCGAGGGCACCGGCGATCTCACCGGCGGTGGCATCTCTGCCATGGTGTTTTTCTACCTCTGGACTGTGTTCTACACACCTTCCTGGAACGGCACACCGTGGGTCATCAACTCCGAGATGTTTGACCAGAACACGAGGTACGTGTTGAAAAAAATAAAAAAATCGAGAGCCAGTTCTCTGGTGCGTGGACTAAGCCTTATCTGCAGATCCCTGGGCCAGGCCAGCGCCGCTGCGAACAACTGGTTCTGGAACTTCATCATCTCCCGTTTCACCCCTCAGATGTTCGACGCCTGGGGGTACGGGGTGTACTTCTTCTTCGCCTCTCTCATGATGTGCTCCGCCGTCTTCGTGTTCTTCCTCGTCCCGGAAACCAAGTCGGTGCCTCTGGAGACCATGGACCGCCTGTTCGAGATCAAGCCCGTGTGGCGCGCGAACAAGACCGTCATGGGCGAGTTGGCGGAAGACCAGAGCTTTGGACAGAACGACTCTGACGATGGCGTCCTCGGCGAGAAGTCGGACGAGGGGGAAGTCAGCCAGGTAGAGAGAAAGGCCAGCGTTTGACGGTTCGGGACAACGGTTTACTGATACGGATCAAGGGCGTCTGATTGGATGGTGGTGGATGTCCCAAAGATTCGGGTCTTCCCCAGGAATTCACAGATCCCATCACAAATCGAGATAACCGAGTGACCTCTGTCTGCACGGCAAAGCGATGGCCCGGTCAGTAAGGCGAGAAGGAAGACGGGAAGGCGTAAACGGAACGGAAGTGATACCCGCGAGACAATGCTGCCTGAGTCTTCCATGCATCATGAAGCAAACTAGCTGGGTAACATGTATGTCAGTCATCTGTTTTCTCCTCCGATCTACGAGTACATCGGAGCATGTGGCAGCCGCAGGGTTACACCCTCTGCGAATACATGTTAGTAGTAATGAGCTGAATATAGTACCTACATTACATGTCCACTGACGAGGTGCTATCGTGAGGTCACATCTTGTGTGTCCCTCGACTCTTGTTGGCACCCACACATGTGGAGGGCAGCCGTTTCGCAGGCGTAGGAAAGACGTGGTATCCTGGAGGAGGATGAACGGAAATGATTGGCATCTCCCAATTCACTGCTAGACCGAAACTAGTAGAACCATAATAATAATTGTCGCGTGAACACGCTCGGAACAAGCAGCCGCTGGTTCTTGGTATTATACAGAGAGTCCAGTCTGGCCTAGAGCTAGAGATCGAAGCGAAGAGTGCCAAGGCGATAAAAACTTGCCGGAATGGTACATGGATCGCGACAATGGATAACCCAGCATCCCTATCCATATGACGGTGACGTCTCTCTTCGAGTGTCGGATAAGCGTACAAACTCGCAAATAACACACTACGTGCAAAGCCCTCCCCAAGTTACGACGAACGCGGGAAAAAGAAAAAAAAAAGCTTTTTTTTCGTTATATATCACAGCTGTTTGATTTTACGGCCAAACTTCTCGTGGATAAGTTTTCCATTGAACGTGTGGAATATTCCCCCAGCGCGACGCAACCCGCGAAACGAGATTGGGACCGCCCCGAAGTTATGAAGGAGGAAATGAAACCAGTTATCCATTCTCTCAATCATCATTTAAGCACGTTGGAGATTTGTTCCAGTCTTTGAATGTACATAAAGGGATTTTGACCTCGCTCTGGTATATCTCCGCAGTGATTCTGAATTAAAGTTATGCAAGTTATTAGGTATACTTACTATCGTCTGCGAATTTCCTCTGCAGCGGGAAAGTTCGACACGGAAACACGGCACCTGAGACCCGTTTGGTTTGGGTGGTATGGAGTAGTTCATCGCTCATTACGTTACGCTGAAGAATCAAGAGACGTTCCCGCCGCCCGAAATAGCGAATGCCTGCGGGAATACTTCATATCACTCTCAAGTCGAGCCAGAAAGTATTTGAATTACTCATGTCGAATCGCTTTGGGCGCAAAGAGACATGACATCGACAGCGCGGTATCGACTCTCCGTGAGATAATCTTCGTATCGAACTTAGTTCACTTAGGAAGTCACTCGTTCACCTAAGAAGAGGGCATTTCATCTCACGAGTGCTGCTTATCCGCTTCTAGTCGTTCTTCCGCAAAGCATTCGGATGATGTTTGTGAGGTCTTAAAGTGCATGTCTGCCATGTTGATCTGCCTCAACGTCACAACCTCTGGCTCCCTCGCGGAACATGGCAGAACAAACCAGAAAGCATAGGTATTCGATAGCATATCACGCGGAGTACGCATCCCAGAAGAATTGCTGAATATGCTTGAGCAGTCGGTCAGTTTCCTTTTCCACAGATATGCATATAGAAATGCTTTTGGCTCTGTTATCAAAGTTTGAATATCCGGGATGGAAATTTCTTACCGGAGTTATCAAGTTCAAACAATTGAATATCGTTTCGTCTTGATAAGCAAGTCGATATGAATGTATCTATGCAAGTCGTCTCGTTTCGTCATTAATTTTACAGTTTTGAGTGTTGCGACAGCTTTGCAGCAATCACCTCCTTCACCTTTGAAACAGGCAATTCGTCAACTGTCTTGCCTGTCCAGTAACGGTCTTGCTCCAGACCTTGGTAAATCATGGCCTCGGTGCCGAGAATCACCTGCCATCCGGCCTCCTCGGCCAGAGCACCAATTTCAGTAAAAGGAGTGGCTGTGTCCGGTCAGTTCTAGAACACTAACGGTTGCAGGCTATCTTACGGTTGTAGCACATCTCCAAGACGCTTCCTTTCCTCTCCTTGTTGAAGAACTCGACAACGATCTCGCGGGCGACGATCTCCTCGCGGGTCTTGGGAGGGAAGTCGGGGATGCACGACACGATGGCGCCGGGCGCCTCGAGGTGCCTCGCCTCGTCGACGGTGGAGACGTAGAGCAAGTTCTCTCCGTAGCCCCGCTCGGCGCACTCGGCGATGACGGCGTCGACCTCACCCTTGTCGCGGTTGACGAGGTAGACGTCGGTGGCCCTCATCCACTTGCGCAGCGCGTAGACGGCGCTGCGGGCGGCGCCGCCGCCGCCGATCACCAGGGCGGGCTTGTCGTGGTAGACGGCGTCGGGGTCGGCGACGTTCTGCGCGAAGGATTCGCGGACGCCGACGACGTCCGTGTTGGTGCCGCAGTATATCCGCCTGCCGTCGCGCTCGCGGACGTAGAGCGTGTTGCAGGCGCCGACGTCGCGGCACTCGTCCGTCAGCTCGTCGAGGTGCGGGATGACGGCGACCTTGTTGGGCATGGTGACGGAACTCCCGTAGAACCTGGGGTGCTTGATGAGCTCGAGGAACAGAGCCACGTCGGCCGAGTCCAGGCGCAGCTGTTCCCACTTCAGACCGATTCCCTCGTAGATGGTGCTGTGCAGAAGTGGTGACAGGGAGTGTGTGATCTTCTGGCCAAACAGGTATCCGTGGCGGTCGAGCTGTTCGATCTTGGAAGCGATGGGGTCGTCCAACTTTTCTTCGACAGCGGGGCTTGCCATTTTGTCGGTTGTGTTGAGTCTTCAGTCTTTGGTGGTATCTCGTATATGCTGAATCCTATTTTGGAAAGAAAAAAAAAAGGGAAAAGAAAGAAGAAGAAATCGCGACAGGATTGTGAGGGTTAATATCGCGAACGAGTAATTGGAAACAGATGCATATCAAGTGGTTAGGTCAGCGTTTTGAGACTCTGCAGAAGACGAATCTGAAGCCACTTTCGGCTCTTTGGCTTTTTTTCTTCCCCTCTAGTATATGAGGTCCAATAATAATTAATTGTTCTTGCGGGATACGGGGAAAAGTCCGAGGCTTTAGATGGGGTTCATCGGCGCGCGCTATGTGCAAGTTCCATCAGGGCTATCAATGCTCCGCGAGGGTGTTTTCCGGCAAAGAACTCTCCAGAAGAGAACCAGTGAGAATTGCCGAGCAATCTGGATTTCGGAAGCCTGGGAAAAGGACGCCAAATGCACTCGGAGTAATTACACAGGGAGTAAATGCAAAGCGACGGGGGCGAAGCTGAAGAATGTTTACCCCCCTCTCCAGACAGGGGAAAGTGTTTATCCCGGCACTGCCAGCGGTCGACGCCAGTATGACGACTGCCGTCACCAGCTGCCAGTCTCAACAACATCCAACTACCGGTCTTGGTGATGGCAGTGCGCTCCTCTTACAACACTCCTGAGGTGTGCATTGGCACATGGAAAAGTCTCATTCAGAGTGACCCCATCATCCGGCTACCTTCGGCCAACCCGGAACTTCCAGGTCGCCATGCCTGCAACCCATTCGATGCCGATAAGATGGGGATGGTGGCGGGTGAATGACTTTCCTGCCCCAAATCCACTCGGACGCCTGGTGCAATCCGGGGATGCCACAGGAGCATGGCTTCTTCGTATGAGACGATTGGGTAACCTGCCTATCCTGTGACGAGGTAGTCTGCGGGATGTTGTATCGATCATTCCATTCGCCCTGTTACCGAGGACAAACACATACGAGCGAGCACCGAGTATCCATTCTCCTTGCCCCTCTACAGCCACAGACTTTCATGGCCCCTTCCATCTCATAGGCATCGTCATCGTCTCTTGAACCTAGTACTCACTTCTCCCTCTTGTTGTATTGCTTTGCATTCGACACCGCTCTGGATCCTTCTATATACTCACTCTCCGCCCAACATGCCTTCTCGTTTAGCCATCAGCACCATGTCGCTCGGCCGATGCTGGGCTGGCCACTCGTTCGAGCACAAGATGGACATGGCAGAAAAGTACGGCTACCAAGGCGTTGAGCTGTGGCACGAGGACATGATGGACGTCGCCGAGCAGCTTCCTGGGGGTGCCGCCCTCCTCGAGAACCAGCTCGCCGCGGCCAGGATCGTTAAGAGCATGTGCGATGCTCGCGGCATCGACATCGTGTGCCTTCAACCTTTTCAACATTTCGAAGGCCTCATCGATCGCGAACAACACGCTCGCAGAATCGATGAGCTGCGCCTATGGATCCAGCTCGCCCACGTCCTGGGCACCAACCTGATCCAGATTCCCAGCAACGTCCTCCCCGCAGAGCACGTCTCCGAGGACCTGGACCTTCACGTCGCAGACCTGCGAGAGGCAGCAGACATCGCCGCTGCTTCCGACCCACCCATCCGGCTTTCATACGAGAGCTTGTCATGGGGCACCAGAGTCGACGTTTGGGAGACCTGCTGGGACGTCGTCCAGAGGGTCGACCGCCCCAACTTTGGCATGTGCCTCGACACTTTCAACATCGCCGGCCGCATCTTCGCCGACCCCTGCGCGGCGTCCGGCAGGACAGAGGACGCCGAGCAGGCTGTCAGAGACTCCGTTCGGAGACTCCTGGCCACGGTCGATGTTTCCAAGATCATTTACGTGCAAGTCGTCGACGCTGAGCGCCTCGCCGAGCCTCTCTGCCCGTCGCACCCGTACTACGACCCGGAGCAGCCGTCGCGCATGTCTTGGTCCAGGAACTGCCGTTTGTTTTACGGCGAGTACTCGAGGGGGGCATATCTTCCTGTGCGCGAAATCTGCGCGGCTATTTTCCAGGGCCTCGGCTTCGAGGGTTGGGTCAGCTTCGAGCTGTTCAACAGGAGGATGTCGGAAGAGGACCCCGACGTCCCGGAGGAGCTTGCCAGGAGAGGAGCGGTGGCCTGGGCCAAGCTGGTCAGAGACATGAAGTTGAAGGTGGAGGAGCCTTCAACGACGGTAACGGCGTCGCTATAGGTTACAGTTTCATGATGACCAGCACTCTCTCTCTCTCTCTCTCTCACACACACACACATAGGTGCAACAGCGAAATTTGCAGTATTTACTCAGTTTTTATTCTTGGAGCCTTCACATTCAATCAAAGCTTCCTCTTGATCTTCATGTGCTTCGCCGCAAACTCGATGGCCGCCGTGTATCCGAAAACTCCCAACCCGCAAATGACGGCAGCCGCCTTGTCGCTGAGGTAGCTGTGGTGCCTGAATGCCTCTCTCGCGTGGACGTTGGAGACGTGAACCTCGACGAAGGGGACATCGACACCCAGCAGGGCATCGCGAATGCCCACGCTCGTGTGGGTGTAGGCCCCCGGGTTGATGACGATGGCGTCGACGTCGCCGCCCCTGGCCTCGTGGACGCGGTCGATGATGGCGCCCTCGTGGTTGGACTGGAAGTTCTCGATGCGGATCTTGAGACCGGCGGCCTGCTTCTCCGCCGCGGAGACGACGTCGTCGAGAGTCGTCGATCCGTAGGTATCGGGCTCCCTGGTGCCCAGGAGGTTCAGATTGGGACCGTTGATGAGGAGGATGCGGCAGGCCATTGTGAGGGGGGTCCGGGAATCGACAGAGACTGAGGGCGTGTGAGACGGTTCAAGTGCAACCCGGGTTTTCAACTACCCGGAAGAAGAGGTCGGAAATGGCGGAGACTTCTGTTCTTCATAAAGAAGCTCTTGGCGTCAGTGGATAAGTCTTATTCCGTGTTGCGTCAAGAACGCTCTGCCGGTGATGTGGTTGGCGATGCGATGCGATGAGTGCCGTGGGGAAGACTTGCCCCAGATTTCATAGCGTCTCATGTAATTGGCATAAGTCAAGAGGCACTCCCACAACTCACACATACTCAGCTTGCTTCAGTGAGGAGCGTCTGCTTTACCTCATGGCGAGAGAGGGTAGGGGGGGGGGGGGGGGGGGGAGCTTAGGGTCCCGCACCAGAGCTCCTGACTTCTACCACCAACTCATGGGCATTTGGGGGCCCTTTTTTTTTGTTGCGGTTGTTGCTCTGGCTGCTCAAGGAGGGGCGCGAGATACGGGGATTCCCCGCTGGTAGGGGGGAGGGAGTCCCGATAGTGCGCCGGACGTCTTCCCGCTGTGCTTCCGCGGTCTCCAGCACTCGGCTGGCGGCGGCCCAGCGGTTCGCTGACGAACAAGTAGCACCGCAAGCCCGGTCCGGCGGGCGGGCGCGTGTTGTCTGCCCGTCACTGTTACGGGTTCGTTTTTCTCTCCTTCTTTCCTGTTTTCTACCAAGTCATATATTCTTACTTGTGATACTATTTCGAGATTGACCCCTCGTCGAACGGGACGCAATGGCCGAAATCAGCGACAATGAGCTCCGTGAAATGTACGACTTTGCCGTGCAATTGGGCAAGGATGCGGGAGCCTTGCTCATGAAAGCGGCTAGGTCAAGGTTCGACGGCGGCGACTCGCAGGTGTTTGCTGAGAAGGACAACTCGGTGGACTTGGTGACCAAGACAGACACAGGTTCGTAGGCATTGTTCATGCCCGTCCGTCGCTTTTGCGGTGGTCCACCGAGTTTGCTGACGAGAGATCACCTACCTCCATCGTCTCCAGAAGTCGAGGAGTTCATTCACACCTCGGTCGCGAAGAAGTACCCCAACCACAAGTAAGTCAAACTCAACGCCGAACGCCTTCCTCTCCCCCCCCCCCCCTTCTCTCTCTTTTGAGCCGCTTCTCACAAAATGAACAGATTCATAGGCGAAGAGACGTACTCGGCCAGCGCCTCCCGCGACTACCTCGTCGATGAAAGCCCGACATGGATCGTCGACCCCCTCGACGGCACCGTCAACTTCACCCATCTCTTTCCCATGTTCTGCGTCTCCATCGGCTTCGCCGTGAAGGGGAAGCCGATCATCGGAGTCATCAACGCTCCCCTCCTCAACCAGACGTTCTCCTCCCTCAAGGGCCGTGGCGCGTGGATGAACGAGACCCAGAAGCTGCCCCTGGTCCTCAGCCCGCTACCGGCCAACGCGCCCAGCGGCTGCGTCTTCTCGTGCGAGTGGGGGAAGGACCGCCGGGACAGGCCCGACGGGAACATGCACCGGAAGGTCGAGAGCTTCACGAACATGGCTGCCGAGCGCGGCGGAAGAGGTGGAAAGGGCGGCATGGTGCACGGCGTGAGGAGCTTGGGAAGGTGAGCTGGCTACCTCGACGTATCGGGGAAGACCGATTTGCTCATCGAAACAGTGCCACGCTGGATTTGGCGTATACGGCGATGGGATCGTTCGACATCTGGTGGGAGGGTGGCTGCTGGGAGTGGTACGTTTCCCGCGCGAGGAAACCAATCTCTGGTTCGGTGGCTGACTAGACTTCCCAATCGTCCCAGGGATGTTGCCGCAGGAATCGCGATCCTAGAAGAAGCCGGCGGTCTGGTGACTGTTGCCAACCCGCCAGAAGACACATCTGTTGTACCCGACGCAAATCTGGGTGGCAGGCTATACCTAGCCATCCGGTAAGTTGCGATGATGATGGGAGTTCTCCGATGGCTTGAACTGACGAATTCCAAAAGGCCAGCAGGACCTTCCGAAACGGAGACCGGCCGAGAAGCACAGGAAAGAGTGGTTCGGGAAACATGGAAGCGCGTTAGACAGTTGGACTACTCCAGACCGGGAGCGTAAGAACAATAGACCCAAAGACCAGTTATTACACCAAAGCGAAGCAAAAATCATCTAGAGATCAATACTAGCCGGCTCTCCCGCCCACGCCCTTCGGACAATCTCACCGATCTTGGCCTTTTCTAGCGGACGAGGATTCCAGTACGGCGTATCCGACGCCACATCCGTGACCCGATCGATGTCGGTCTCCTGCATACCGATGTCTTTGAGCCCGGTCGGGATGTTCAGAAGCCGTAGTAAATGGTTCAAGCCGGCCACGACGCCCGCGGCGGAGGTCTCGGTGCTCTGCGCCAGGGCGGCCGACAACTTCCCAATGGTGTCCTCGGAGAAGGCGCTCGCGTTGTACGCGATGCTGTGCGGGAGGAAAATAGAATGCGTCTCGGCGTGAGGGAGATTCAGGGCCCCGCCCGCGGCATGAGCCAGCTTATGCTGCAGAGCAATGCCCGTCGCCGCCGCAACGAGGCCGGCGAGGAACGCGCCGTAGAGGGCCGCAGCGCGCGCCTCGGCCGACGACGGGTCGGACGCGATGACCGGCAGGGCACCAGACAGCGCCTTGATGGACTCGAGGGCCAGGTGATCGGTTATGGGACTGGCTTGACGCGAGTACAACGCCTCGACTGCTCTCGCCGTCAGCACACACAAGACAACCAGCTGCTCCTCGACGACCAGCCAAAAACAAGACTTACACGAGTGCGCCATGGCGTTGAGGCCACTCGGCCCGCTGACTTTCACCGGCAGATCCATGGTCAAGTCGACGTCGTAGATGACGACTTTGGGGAGGATCTTGGGGTCCGTCGTCGCAGTCTTCTTGCCGTCCTTGGTCTCGCCGACGATGGGCGTCATCTCCGAGCCCGAGTACGTCGTCGGGATGGCGAACTGCGGCAGCCCCGTGCGGAGGGCGACGGCTTTGCCCAAGCCGACGGCGCTTCCGCCCCCGACCGAAACGAGGGCGTCTCGGTCCCTGGCGCGCTCCACGGCGGGCGCGATGATCTCGCTCGGGTTGTGGACCCTGGCCGTGTCCAGCATCTCCGTGTCTGCGATTCCCGCGTCCGCCAGCTTGCCTCGGATCTCCAGAGCGAGAGACGTCCGGGACGGGGAGCATATGACGAGCGGCTTCGACAGCTTCCGAGACTTCAGCTCGCCGGCCAACTCTCCCAGAGTGCCTGGTCCGAAGAAGACTTTCGGGGTCGTGATACCGAAGACGAACGGTGAGATGGAATTCATGTTTCGTGAAGTGAATTGAGTTTGGTTGCTTGTTCAAGTGCTACAACTGAAACGACGAAAGACGGGCTGGCTGGGTTGTATAAGTAGTCAGTGAAGCGTCATCGGTGGGGGGCGGGGTCCGACCACTGCGGAGGTTTTGCAAGCCCCGGCGCCGGTGTCAAAGGTCGGCAAACGAGAATCGGCCGGAACGTGGATGTATCCAGGAACTCAATTTGCGCGCCATAGGAACCGCAGTCTACTGTAAGCTGAATTGAGTCTATTCCATTGGTTGTCTTATCTTTCTGAACAGCCCTGGAGGGGTATCATTAACTATATCGACTTAATCCAGACCGTCAAACCCCAAGATGCCGTGCGCGCCCATGGGTCCCAATTTGGCTGCAGCGGCAGCACCTGTGTTCTGTCGCTTGCTTCGCCTGCGTCCGCCATCACTATCGCTGTCGCTGTCATCGCCATCACTGTCGGCCTGTCGCTTTGCAGCAGTCCCGTCCGCATCGTCGTCACTGTCGTCGTCGCTGCCTTCTTCTTCTTCATCATCCTCCTCCCCCTGGAGCTCCGAGAGCTCTTCCCAGACCTTGACTGTCTTGCCGCCAGCCGTGATCAGGCGGTTCTGCGAGTCGAAGGCTACAGAGATGACACCCTCGACATCGTCATGTCGAAGGTTGACGACGGAGTCGACATCCCTAGTAACCAGATCGACAACTCGCAAACTGCCGTCGCCAAGACCAACAACCAGCTTCTTGCCTAGCCCAAGCTCTTGCGGCACCAGAGCCAAAGCGTCCAGGCTCTCGCCGCCCATTTTGCCACCGTCGACGATGATGCGCTCCTGTTGGTCATCCCAAGCACCTCTGTCCCACACGGTAACGACACCGGACCCAGAACCGACCGCCACCACACCGTTGTTCCGGTTGTTCTTGGGCCCGAGACCGGGAACGTATGTCGCAGACAGCAGCTCGTCCTCCTGGTCATCAGACCTCACCAGAACGCCTTTGCGAACGTCGGTCACGGCGAGCGTGGTTCCACCAGTTGAGACCCATTGCTTGGGGAAACCAGATGTGCTCTCGGCGGACGGGGGAAGAGGGACGACTGCGGAAACGTAGTCGGAGTGAGGAAAGTTGGTCTGAGCGGGCTTGCTGGAGGGGGCGCTGTCTCTCAAATCGAAAATATGCATCGCGCCGGAGTCGCACCCGATGAGGAGGATCTGGGGGTTTAGGACGTGCATCAGGGTCGGCGCGTCGATCTGCTTGTTCGAGGAGGGGATGGCGATCTTGGAGATGACCTTTCCGGTCTCGGGGGAGAAGTGCTTGATCAGGCCGTCGGTACCGGCAGAGTACGCGGCTGTAGGAAAGTCGAGTCAGCTTCGTTGCCTGCTGGAACTGAAGTTGTTGGGCGGGCCACAAACCTGATCCGTCATGGCTGTAGGCCAGGGCCCTACAGCTTCCCTTGTGCCGTCTCGTGCGCCAGGCGCTATCGATTGTTCCTCTTCCAGTTGAGGAGATGCTTGTGTTGGCATCACCGGACGCGTCGGAGGCATTGTCTACTGGGGCCGGGAGGCGGAATGTTTCGACATGGCCAGAGGAAAGGCCGACGGTCAAGAGCGGCTCGGTGGGGTGAAGAGCTTGAGTGAAGACCTCAGCCGACAAGGGGAGGGTGCACAGATTTTCGAACATGTTTACGGCATCAATCGGGCCCGCATAAGATGCGATCAATTGGTGGTCAACTGATTGGAGTGAACAGAGTACGAGGACGGGCTGGCTGGCTGTTGTGACTAAAGCTGTCCGAGGGCACAGAGATAGAGAAAGACAGAGCACGATGGACACAGGTGGAAATTTTCAAGGTGAGCGGCTTACCTCGGTGAAGGTACCCCACCTGAGCTCCTACCTACCTTACCATAGGTACACCAGCACTTCGAAACGGGAAAGCAACAGAGGCAGGGAAGCCCCAGCAAGATACATTTTTGGAGAGCAGAAACACGGACACATAATGGTCGAGCACGCACAGATACGGATGTTTGGAGAGCTTATTTGGCAACATTTGCTGTTTCCAACCACATTCCGGTCCCATGTTCGTCCGTTATCCTACTGATTGCACCGCCATACGAGGCACTGCCGCCATGTACTGGTAAAAGCCGCAACTCAACTTTTGCGCCATAGAAAATCACTTGGTGCGGTGCGGTGGACGTTCCGACTCAGATGAGGATTCCCCAATTCAGGGTTCTCCCATGTCATTGCTATCAGCAAGAAAGCGGTTGCGAAAGCTTTCTTGCGGGTCTGTCTAAGATTTCGTGCCCCATGTGCCTAGGTGCCTGCATCACTTACCTGAAGGTGCTGTTGCCTACCTTATCTCGGAGAGCGTAAGGTAGTAAATAGAGAGTAGGTAGGTGATATGTAGCTCTCTAGCTCGACCAAGAGGAAAACAAGCTAAATTGATGCGGGGTGGTCTCCCCCCCCCTCCCCCACGCCGCATCGAATTGCAGTTGGAACCTGCGTGTAATCAGGTATGTTCACTACTGTGTAGCTGCAAGAAACACCTCCCTCGCAGGAGCAATCCGCCACAGCGGGGTTCCTGCACCAAGTCGATCCCAGCAGAAGGCAATTGAGGCAGACAGGGAAACAGCGGCAACCACGGACGGCTTACTTGAGCCTTGCCTATGAAGCACCTTCCTGGTCCTGGGAGATTTCAGCCTCCTTTGGTCTCATGTTTAACTAAAGCACTGGTCAATTATCTTGATTTCTTTGCTACGTTTCTCCTTCCACCCGTTGCTCCTGTCCTGGTCTTTGCCCTCGCCCGTCCTTTCCGCGGTCTTACACTAGGCTCCTCTTATCAAACTACACCATTCGAAGGACAGACCTCAGAAGAAGCCGTCTGTCGTCGGCAGCATCACTCATGATGAAGCTGCTTCCAACGGTCCTGAACGGCCTGCTGATCATGCTGCAGTCCACCGCCATGGCGTCCGCCGAAGACCTCGCCGGCCCTTGGCCTAGTCCCAAAGGCAATCTGCGCAATGTCATGTACCTCACTGGGTTTGTGCTCCTTTTTCTGACCCTGGCCGCATTCGTCGACCGTTGCAGCTGCTAACCCAATGTCTCAGCCAACATCCTACTGTGCCCTCCAAAGAGATCGCCTATCACATCACCCACGTGGAGTTGGCTTTTATGAACTCGGATACTTTCAACAAGGACGTTGCAGAGTGGCCGCTCTTTACCACCGTCGACAAGGTCCGCACCCAGTTCAGACCCGGCACCAAGGTCATGGTGGCCATTGGCGGCTGGAATGACAACAAGGGCTTCGACACTGCTGCCCGTACCCCGGAATCGCGGAAGAAATGGGCCCAGAATATTGCCGACATGCTCAAGGCCACTGGTGCCGACGGTAAAGGCCCTTCCCCTGATGCTTTCTACAAAGGGGAAAAAAACTAATCTAGCCAGGTGTGGATATCGATTGGGAATACGCTGGGTCAGTCGTGTCGCCAGATTTGCTTCGCTTTTGTCTAACACATCGTGCTGTAGGGGAAATGGTGAAGACTACAAGAAAATCACCAACGAGGAGAAAAAGTGGGAGATCGATGCCTACCCGTTACTGCTCGAGGAAGTTCGCCGACAAATCCCTCGGGAGAAGCTCATCTCGGCCGCCACTCCTGGGCTCGAGGGTGACATGATCGCCTTTACCAAAGAGCACACTCCCCGCATTGCACGCGCCTTGGACTTTATGAATGTCATGACCTACGATATGGTAGGACGCCGAGCCAATGTCACACAACACCATACTGGCCTGGAGTTATCCCGCATCGCCGTGGAGAATTACATGGATCGCGGAGTCCCCGCCCACAAGATCAACCTCGGTTTCGCCTTCTACACCAAATGGATTTCGACAACTGACTGCCCCGAGGGCAAAGAAATCGGCTGCCCGACGCCGTTGATGGAAGATCCAGTCACGGGTGCTGACCTCGGAAAGACGGGAGGCTTCAGCTGGGCTGACGGGGTTTCCGCAGGGGACAAGGACTCTTTCACACGGGCCGAGAGAGACGGCAAGTATGACGAGAAGGGCGGCGGTTACTACTACTTGGACAGGGACGAGAAGAAGTTCTGGACCTACGACAATCCCGATGCTATTCGTCGCAAGTTCCCCGCCATTGTAGACCGCATGCGAGTTGGTGGCGTATTCGCTTGGGGACTGGGAGAAGACGGTCCCGAGTACAACAACCTCAAGGCTGTCAATGAAGAGTTGGCGAAGCGGAGGGACAGGAGGCCAGGAGTCTGGGGACCCAGCCCGCATGATTCTGATGAACTGTAGGTGAACCCTGAGCAGAGTACAAAGCCCTGCGTACTTCCGACCATTCATAATGCCTCAAAATGGAATGTCAACTTAATGCTGGGTTGTGAATAGTGCCACTCGTGCGTCGCGGCATCTGGGTTGGGACGGGCGGGAAGCTATTGGTCCGCTGAGAATGACTTAGCGTAAGGCAGCTATGAGTTCAAGTCGAAGCTTAAATTCAGAGTTCGTCCACATGTCTATCAAGCATCGGTGCCGCGGTGGACGGTCGCTGCGCCCAATCAATGGCCGATACCTGTGCTGCAGGAATGATGTCGGGAAGCGTAAGGCTTAGACATACGTACCGAGGCGTCAGCTGCCTGTCGAGTCGACGAATACAACGGCGGGAAGGACCAACGTGATAAGATATTGCGGTAAGGCAAACGGCGTAGGACTTCGTAGATGCCAGGCTCATACCCGTCGTCTTCAAACTGCTATCCTAGCATGTTGGCCTCGTAGAAATCGTTGAGACGCTAAAGATAGTCCTATAGGTTGCTCTAGTTCCGATGCGTGTCACGCTGGGAACGAGATTAAGCTTTGGGGGGGATGGAACCAATTCCCGCATATCGTTCCATGAACTTGGCTTGCCGCACACTAATCTCAGATGTCTTGCCCAGACGAACTGTCGACCATGTTGATGTTCGCAACTGCGTCACATGAAATGGAAAAAGCTATCAACTCAGACAATAGCTGGTCTGATAACAGGAAAATGTTCTAGGCGCAAGATGATCAAGGCTTTCGGCGACGATGCGAGTCTTCTGGCTTATCAGGGATTAACTTGAAAAAAACGGGAAATCGGAAGAGGCCAAGAAGCAAGACGCGTCAGGGATTCGCGCCCTCCAGGCTTAGGTGTTGGCTGAGCAGCGGCAACGCAAGTATGTCTAGGTACGGAGCAGTGAGAGAGGTTGGTCAGGTGCTGTTGTGGAAAGGTATGGCGGTCTGGCAAACGGGACCTACGTCATTAAGGGTTCTGTTGGCTGCCCGGAGGAGATTGTCCCCTGCTCCCGTAGCCGGAGCCGAGACCGGACGACAACCCGCTCTTTGCCGGCGTTAGGTCATTGTGAGGCGGTGCTTTCGTTGGGCACGCTGGCTTCGTGGTATTTGTGGTATTAGTATACATGGTGCCCTGGATCCTTGTCGCTGCATTGCAGGCCCCGAGTATGCAGGGTCGCAAGGTGGTGTGGTGAGAAAAGCTTTTAGTGGCTGAGGATGGTAGAGGCGATGTATTGGTGGTGGTGGTAGTGGTGGTGTTTCTGAGGACCGAGTTTCACCAGTCTACGATGGATAGCGAGTCATGTTAAGGTGCGAGGGAGAGGTTGAAGGCGGAGCAGTCGTCAGCCCGCCCGTTTATATCTGATCTTGTGTCTGTGTGCCTGTTTCTTCAGCCGAATGTGTCTTGTTGGACTCGATAGGAGGCGGGCCGGCTGACAGGTGACGGAGTGCATGATGTCGCTGACTTCATCGAGACGGGAAGAGAAGAGGACCTTGCGACACCACTAGCGGTCGCTATGCTTGGAGATTTCTTCTCGCGTGAGGCGCGCAACAGCAACATTCCGGCAAAAACGTTCCGAACCCTAGCCAGAATTCCAGGAATATACTAGCGGGCATAAACACCAATAAGCTTTTAAGCCAACCAGTAAAAGGGGAAGGCCGATTTTCGCAGATGATGGCAAGATGCGAATGGGTACCGGCTTACCTGACTAAGGCAAACGAGGAAAAGAGCAGAAGACGCTGGGAGTCACCCGCGCCGCCACGCTGAATGGCCTGAAGTGGCTGGAACCAGTGGACTAGAGCGGTCTCTCATTGGCCAAGGTGTCTGTTGAAGCATCGACAATGAGGTCATCTTTGGCTGCCAGCACTTCCCGAGCCGGAACCACGTCATTGTCGTCTCCAGCCCCAACCCCCATTACGCATCACCAACCGGCATGTCGCATACCTTAGCTACCCCAGGTAGAGACACGCGTCAAGGCGAAAAGGAACAAAGAGACGAAGACGGTCTCCAGCTCAAGGTAGCCAAGGGACCTCATTGGGCAGGCAGGCAGGGTCCTCGAGAAAAGTCCCTTCCCATTTTCTTTTGGGTTCCTCGGGCAGGAAGCGAGCTCATGCTAAGGGAGCAGCCCACTTCACCTGACGACATGCAGGACCAGGAAGCTGGTTCTTCTCTTTTTTTTTTTTACTTCACTCATCAGTAAGGTACTTATTCACCGTCGTCGCCTCTTCCAGCTTTCAGCCCTGATCCTTCGCACTCCACACCCAACCTTCACCTAGCAATTCCAGCGCGATACCCGTCGGCACTTGAACATACCGTACCCTTGTCACCAACAACATCTCACTTTACCTATAAATATACATACCATCTACACCAACAACACACGAGTATTTTTAACATTACGCCATGGCTCTCGGATTTGTCCCCATTGCCCACATCGCGGCCGCGGTCTTCTCCATCATCGAGCTCGGTCTCAGCGCCTATGTCTCCAGCAGCTATTGGTGGCGCTCGCCCGACATCGTCAACTTCATCATCTTCAACTCGGTCTGGTCCCTGCTGGTCCTCGCCTACGTCGGCCTCACACCCCTGTACATGACTCGTCTCTTCCACAAGCTCGTCTCTCTCGGTCTCCTCGTCGTCACCACCATCTTCTGGTTCGCCGGCGCCATCGCTTTTGCCGTCTTCGTCGGTCACCCCGAATGCGGCGCCAACACTTACTGCGGCTCCGCTCAGGCCGGCGTTGCCTTCGCCTTCTTCATCTGGGCCATCTTCATGTTCCTTACCATCCTTGATACCCTTGAGGCCATGCGCTCGCGCGGCCACAACACCGGCGTCAAGCCCAACCACACCTATCCTGGTGCTTAAGCTCGAGCATTTAGAAAGGAATGGGTTGGAATGGGAATGAATTATGCATTTGGCTTCGGGTTTTACGGCCTCTTCAACGATGGAAATACCCCCTTTGAAATGGAGTAATAGGCTTTGACATTACGGGTTCGGGTTGGCGTTTCTGGTCGCGATATGCTGGGGAAAGTTACGTTAAACGCAGATCAACTGCTAGTAATCGTACTTGTCTTTTCAATCGGAAGAGTATTATTTGAAATTCGCTTAAATGACGTGATGAAGTCAGGTTTTCATCAGCATTTGACACGCATTCTGACCCATGGCTTTAGCCAACGTCAAGGAGTTCTGCTGACTCGCGGAGCTGATATGGGAGCCTCGGCAATATCCGCATTCAACTGATACTTGGAGGATAAGAGCGAACGTTGACTTGAACTACCTACAAAGTCAGCCGGGGATAGACATTGTTTGTGTTGATCGGACTCTCGGTGAACTACTATTCAAGTGAGCCGGTGAGAAGAAATGAGGACTCTTACCTCGGTCTGCATCTTCAGATGAAGACACATACCTCCTCCAATCATCCTGTAAGTGAGTACTCACCTTTTGGTTACCTCCCTCCTTATCAGTTGAGCTCTTCGCCGACAGGTCTGGATATCAATTGGCGAATAAGAATGCCTCCCGGCGGCACGCAGCCCATCCCGCAGCTGTAGTGGGGCCGTCGAACGGCACTAACAGAGGTGGGTAGGCAGGTACCCCGGGCGGTGACCCCTTCTCACCTCCATACCGGGAAAACAGCTTCCCTCACACGCTGAGGGAATCGATTATTTTTTTCTTGCGGGAGGGTTGGTTGTCCACCATATCAATATCAGTTCTTCCCCTCCAGGCATGGTTCATGCATCGCCAAGAGAGTCTACCAACATGGATTCAACGCCACTCCAAGGATGATATGCTTCTGATCCCCAAGATGTGACCGACACGAACACCACGTGCTGCATCCCACGGCTTGTCTCACTCGAGGGGTTAAGCAGAAGCAGGCGAGAGAACGGCCATTCCGAATACAAGCATGTCGCCCGACGATGCCTTGGACATGATCCAATGTTCGACCATTGGCTCTTGATCCGATTGGGACATGCATCGGCCTGCTATCGGCTTGCGGATCCTGCAACAGGGCTGTCGTTGCTCGTTCGTAGTCGTTGATCTTGGCAAAACATCGACCTAGCCTACAAAAGATCGCCAGTTCTGCGTGAGCTGCCGCGGAGGGATTCGTCTTGTGTCTCTCCAGCTCCAGCTCGTGCACTCCTCGGCCTCCCTCACTCCAGCAGAACACCGGCTGGTCCTCGCCGCCGCCGTCGCTTATCCACAGTCAACGGATTCGGCCGTTGAAGATGCACCTCAACACCGTCCTCACCACCGGCCTTGTTGCCACCGCCGCTCGCCATGCCGGTGCTGTCCCTTACCCGAGGTCGGACCCGGTCTACAAGCCCATCACCAGCATCCAACTCGGCCCGAGACCCTACTGGTTGATCGACGACATGGACGACGGCCCTCTCAAGGACAAGCTGCAGTCTTGCTCCGAGCAGCCGATCAAGCCCTCCAACTGGAGCATTGGTCACCGCGGTGGCGGTACCATGTTGATTCCCGAGGAGTCGGTTGAGTCTAACCTGGCTGGCGCTCGTATGGGCGCGGGTATACTCGAGTGCGACGTCGCCTTCACCAAGGACCGCGAGCTCGTGTGCCGCCACTCTCAATGCGACTTGCACACTACGACCAACATCGTTGCCATCCCCGAGCTCAATGCCAAGTGCACCACCCCCTTCAAGCCGGCCTCGAATGGCACCGCCGCTACCGCCAAGTGCTGCACTTCGGACATCACCCTGGCCGAGTTCAAGTCGCTCTGCAGCAAGATGGACGGCTCCAACGCCTCTGCTACCACCCCCGAGGCCTTCCTGCACGGCACCCCCAGGTACAGCACCGACCTGTATGCCACTTGCGGCACCGTCATGTCGCACAAGGAACACATTTCCTTGACCAACGACCTCGGTCTGATGTTCAGCCCCGAGCTCAAGCTCCCGGAGGTCGAGATGCCTTTTGAGGGGGACTACACCCAAGAGCAGTACGCCCAGCAGCTCGTCGACGAGTACAAGGCCGCGGGCATCGCCCCCGAGCGCGTGTGGCTGCAGTCGTTTCACTACCCCGACGTCCTCTACTGGCTCAAGGCGGAGCCGGGGTTCGCCAAGCAGGCTGTCCTTCTCGACGAGAACGGCGATACCCCCGAGACCTTCCCCGGCGCCGTCGCGAACCTGACCGAGTACGCCGCCGCTGGCGTCCCCATCATGGCGCCGCCCCTGTACTACCTCGTCACCGTCGAGGACGGCAAGATCGTGCCCAGCAGCTACGCCGTCAAGGCCAAGGAGCTTGGCCTGAAGCTTGTTTCCTGGTCTCTGGAGCGCTCTGGGTTCCTGGGTGACGGAACGAAGGGTGGCTACTACTACACCTCCATCGCCAACGTCACCAACAACGATGGCGATGTTTACAACCTTCTCGACGTCCTTGCACAGGACGTTGGTGTCCTAGGTGTTTTCTCCGACTGGAGTGCTACTGTCACCTACTACGCCAATTGCTTTGGTCTTTTCTAGACTCATCTTGGCGCATAGATGGATCTACGTTTTGGCGGTAGTGTGACGACGAGCCTCCGAGAGATTAGTTCGTCAGAAGCTGATGTTGGAGCCCAGGCCTTCCCAGCTAGTACCGGTTGGCACTGCCACCTCGCCAGCTGGCGGCTCTTTGGGTCTTGAGCCTTCACGGCCCACTGGGCCCCTAGTTATAGGTCTTCCACCTTCATAGACATCATTCACATCACGGTTTTCACCGATCGCTTGTCCCTTCGCAGCTTACGATACTCATTCCTCTCAGATTTTGATAAGACTTTGGAGAGAGCCCTCGTTAGCGTCATCTGGCCATATGACAGCGGGCTATTGGGTTGTGAAACCTGCTTGCTTGTGACAGTCCCACTTCGACAGTGACGAGTCTGGTTTTTACGAACCTGGTTGGATTTGTTGATCTTGACCTCGTATCGTCATCATTGAGTTCTCGTAATAATGCTGTCGTGGGAAAACACATGCAATCTCGACGGCCAACAGTTCAAACTCACCACGATTTTAATCATTTAGCCTTTTTAGAGGAGCCGGCTATACCAGATTAAACTATAAAATTCACGGGCCTTGGGTGTCCCGCTCCGAACCGTCCGGCGCACTAGTGGGGCCTGGAATACCCTTGGGGGATTTTGGGGGGGGGGGGGGGTGTGGACAGCCACCAAGAAACAACGGCGAAAGGGCCATGGGCCACGGATCACTCCATCCGACGAGACGGTCGGAACATGAGACAGCACAAGTGGGAACAGGTGTGCGAATACGGTCCGGGCCAAATGACACGGATAAGAAGGTGAATGTTTGTACGAAGAAAGGATGTCGGTCTTTCTGTATATATCCCAGACTTTGGGTATTGACAAGGAGATAAAGGGACCCGCGAATTCCCTCGTTGTCGTCATCGAGACCTTTAGACTGAAGGCCAGCCGTCAGACCACGAGATGACATTCCAGCCAAACTGGGTCTGGGAGTCCGCGTAGCCAATGTCGGTGTTTACTTACGAGAACCAAGTCAGTATGTTGGAACAATGAAGATCCCCCCCCCCAAAAAAAAGGGGGGGATGGAGGGAGGGGGGGACAAACTTACTGTAGCTGTAGTAAAGAACGGCGCCGCGCTTGGGGTCAGCGAGCACACCCTGGCCACCGGGAGCGTAGACCTTGTCGTGGCTGGGGAGGAGAAGAGTGCCGCCGCCCTGGGTGCAGCTCTTGCCGCTCTTGTCGGTGTAGGGGCCGGCGACGGTGGCGGCGCGGCAGACGAAGATCTTGTACTCGTCGCCGGGGGGCGGGCGGTTCTTGTCCAGGCCGCAGCAGGAGCCGGAGCTGAAGAAGGCCCAGAAGACGCCGCCCCTCTCGTAGACGAAGGCGCCCTCGACGGGCTGGGGCGCGGTGGTGTTGCGGATGATGTTGACGGGGCTGCCGGCGGCCTTCGTGGCGGCCGCGTCCATGCGCACCTGGAAGCTGTCGGCCCAGAAGGAGCCGAAGTTGAGGAAGTAGTCGCCGCCGGACTGGACGAGGTTCGCGTCGATGGCGTTGTACCTGCTGCCGGCCTTGGAGGCCACGCCCGTGGCGCCGTGGTCGGTCCAGGTGCCCTGCTCCATGGTGGCCGAGGTGGCATAGCCGATGGCGGAGTCCTGGACGCCGAAGGATGAGACGGTGTAGTACATGATGTACTGGTCGCCGACCTTGTTCACGTCCGGGGCCTGTGACGAGAAACGGAGTCAGTCAAGTGCCGTGCGACTGGTGTTATTGTTGTTGATGGTGTCGTTCGCCGTTTGCGCAATGGCAGATATACTTGTTTGTCCCGAAAACACGGCATGAAGAATCATGATGAAGAAACGGCGCACGTACCCAGAGATCGTCGTTGCCCTGTAGGTTGATCTTGCTACCCGACGGGAGAGCAGCGCCTTGGTAGGTCCAGGGGCCGACCAGGTCGGGAGCCTTCCAGATGCCGATCTTGCTGCCGGTTTCGAAGCGGAAGTAGTTGCCATCATAGCGGAGGACGACGGAAGGGTCGTGAGACCAGCACTGGCCGGAGCAGGCACCGGGGTTGCCGTAGCCTTGAACGGTAGCGCTCAGCAGCGCTGCCGCGAGCGAGAAGACTGAAACGAAACGCATGTCGCCGACGAAGGGGGGGAATCCTGCGTCGAAGGAAGAGAGGGTGGTGTGAAAGGGAAGGGGAGAGAAAGGGAAGACGACTTATATCACCGGGAACATCATCGTTACATAGAACGGGAGATCTGGGATGAAATGGTGGGGGGCAAGACCGAGTGATGGTCCTGGAAGCAACCGAAATCTGTGTCGACCGAACTCCATCACGGCGACAAGCTGACCAGTGGAGGGAGGGCACGATGACTGGGAGACACCTGGGAGCGATACTGGGAGGACGGCAATGTAGATGGAGCAGCCGCTTCGCCAAGGACCTGAACACCGGCCTGCAGTGGGTTACATCTGATGATTAGAGTGCTGGACAGGGAAAGTAAGTAATTAGGGATGGGAACATGTCTGGGCCTGGTCGAGTAACAGAAGCCAGGAAGTGCCGTGCGTGCCGTCGTCTGTGGGAAGGGGGGGATGTACGAATACCGCGTGAGGAGGGAATCCAAGAGGCAGCGCGACAGGGCCAAGCATGTTGGACGGACAAGCTAGGATAGGGAAGGGAACGCCAGTTCTCGTCGTCCGATTTGTGCGCATGAATAAGAAACAAGGCGTCTGCAGCCTTATGACTTCAAAAGCTTGAATACGGGATACTTGTTGGGCTAGCTAGGGATTGGGGTCATGACAGTCGGGCGTTTCCTGAGTGCCGTTCTGCAGCATTCGACTCTGCATGACCAGCAATCTTGTCCATTTCTCCCAGCGATTTTCGATTGTCGTCACTCTCTCACTCGTTTCTGCGTATGAACGCAACTCAATGCCGGCGCTCGTGCAATAGCAGGAGGAGGACATTACGAGAAAGCGATGGGATGAGAAAGAAACAGTTGCTGCCCAGTTGGTCAGGGCCAACCCAAGCGCTCAAATCCAAAGAGGGGGAAAATTTGGAACAGGGAAAGTACACGGGTCGGACACCAGTTTGTGATGAAACTCTTTACATGATAGTTTTGGCCGTTGTCCGTCGCGGTGGCATCGCATCTGGAGCCGTGAGGGGCCGACCTGAGAAACAAGGGGGTTTGACTGAGAATGGCAAAGCCATCTTTTCTTTTGTTGTCCATGGATTCCGTTCCAACATGTCAGATTAAGCTTCCTTTCGAAAGGTGTCTACTGGTAATATATGTGGCACCCAGTGATCAATGTTCGGGTGGCCATCCGGATCAACAGGATCGTCGCGATCAGCGGTCGTTCGGGGTTGGGCCGATGGGAACAAAGTATACTGCGATAATAAGCGCTGTTCTAAGGTATCGTCCACGTTTTTAGTGGGGAGGCGACACCTCCTCCAGCATCTCAAAGCAATTTATATGACCCTAGTAACAGTGGGACCATAGTCAGGCTAACATTCGAGATGCCTGTGTAGGTGTATTGCCGGCGCCGTGCGCGAGGACGGCTTCATCCCCGTCAAGCCGGATACCGATCCGGTTTGGCAATGATCATCGGACCTTCAGAAATGCTCCCAAGCGGGGAGGAAATTGCGGCGTCTATCTACCGGGTGTTTCTACCGGGTGGACCGGAGCATAAGCCGTCGCCGACGATGGTTTTGGACCCAGTTATTCCGGAGTCTCCGGGCTCCTGTCCGATCAATGTCGGAAGTGGCTGGGGCCGTACCTCACCCGCTTACCCTTTCTATGCCTGCAGCGCGAAGATCACCATACGGACTTGCGAGGGCCTTGGGACTCTCATTCGCTGGTTGGTTCCATGTGAATCGCACACGGTGAGAATTGTTTGCTCTGCTAGGAAATGTCGACAGGAGATGAATTGTTATGTCAGCTCTTTGCGGTGCTGAATGCACATTGTCGGGTTGGCTTTCCCACCGCAATAAACCAGGCCCAACCGAATCTCAAACAGCTCCAGGTGAGGGTGATTCGGACGGCCACATAAGCGCGATGCGGAGCGAACGAGCGACGATGAGTATGAGCATGGGAATGTGAGAAATGGTGGATTTGTTATTGACAAGGAACTGGGGCAGGGCAGTTCAGATTAGTCAACTCAAACATCGAAGCGAGGCGTAGTGATGTCGCGTGGCACAAAGGAATACAAGAACTTTCCCTCGAGTATTATAATAACGGTCACGGGGCTAGCGCTTTGCTAGTCTCAGTAATCCCCAGAGAGACCCATTTTCAGACCATCGTTGGGTCTTTCACCATGTGGTCGGAGATGGTGCGCGGGCTCAGTCTGCCGCCGAAAATGGTAAACGGGGAGGAGGACCCGACACTCTGGATCTATTACGTTACGAAAAGTTGTCAACTCGGCACTGGGACCCTTTGTTCCATACCTTATCTCGAGGACGGCCCACGGTCGAGCCAAGGAAAGCAACCTCATCGACGGTGTGGTCGCTATTCCTTTCTCACAAGCGGCGCGGCAGGAGACGATGCTACGTGCACGGCGTACGGGATGCAACTTGAACCCTTCCGACCGTGCTATCTTCCCTCGACTGCTGCAGTGTCATTTCTTTTTGGAGCACAGCACGGGAAGAAAAATCATTTTGTGACCACTCTTCCGATCATTCAAGGACTGCTTGGATCACTTTGAGAGTTGGGCTCATGCGAGTCGCTGGATGCAGACATCATGTACTGCGGTTGCAGGCCAAAGTAAAACATCCCTGTTAGGTTCTTGTGGCTTGAGCTGATCCCATAGGTACTTCTTCCTGCGGGTATTGTTAAGCGATTTTCTAGCCATTCAGGGTTCTGATTCCAGCTCTCCATGGCGCCATTAGTCTCCGCAATACCAGTGCTAGGGGTTTTACTTACCCATCACACGTAGTAATCGCGGATGGCACTTATGAGCCATGTGGAGGGGGTCGGTCGTTCGGCCGTTTAATCTATCCTCTGGCATCTTCAGGGGCCACCCGTTCAACTGAATCTACAACGGACGGCGATGACGCCGGGAGGTTGACATGGCACAAGGAGGGGGGGGGGGGGATTTGGAGCAACCCCCAACATCGCGAAGTAATAGCCAGAGTCGGACTGGCGTCGAAAAGTGGGCTGGGATAAGGTTCCTGCGGAATGCTTCCATTCTAAGGTTCACACTTCGGAGACCGCCGATTCTCGACTAATCCCGATTTTGGACCGCTGATCCGCAAAGTCGACGGCCGCCACTCCGGGTGCGCCTTGCGGGCGAGTCCGCTGCCGACCTCACGCGAGGTGGACGTTCTCAAGTCGTACCCATTGTTGAAGGGACGAAGCTGAACCATAAGGATGCGAGAAGGAGGGCGTCTTCCAGCCGACACCCGCGGACCCAAGCACTCGATCAAGGGCAAACAACAGGTTGCCGAGCCCCCAGCACTTAGCACAATACTAACGACCGAGGATACATGGATCACATGCATGCACTGCGCATGGCACGGTAGGGTATTCTGGCGAAGTGGCCGTCGGAGACGACGGGCCGATGCAAGGAACGGCAGCCGCTGGATGAGGGCAATCAAGCGATGCGGTGGACGGGCAGCAAAAAGAGAGATGATGTTTGATCGTTTGGGCATTGTTTCCAAGCAGCCTCGGGCCATTGAGGAAGTTGGACTGGGCGTGGAAAATAGGGGCGGGCGGGCGGGACTACATGGCAGGGCTGGACGGTCCGAGTGTCCTTTGGGCTGTTGCAACAGTTGGCCGCCGCTGGCAGCTCTGAGTTGGAACTTAATTAGAGCAGCTGGATCGGACCCCTTGGAGACAGAAGATGACGGCCGAGTTCACCTGCATTAGTGCGGCTGCAAGGGGCATCTGGTTTGCTGATAAGAACGCGTGCTTAATGGTCGAATGCGATGGACCTGCTCAGTTTGAATAGGAGTGTCACTGACCGAGAGCAAGGGAATACAAAGGACACCCTCGAGGTGACGGAGGGATCTCAGTCTCATGTGCTGCGGGTTGCGTCGCCGGCGGAGGGTCCTCGTCTCTCTCTCGAAAGATTGTTCCCGTTGCGATGTGCAGCCTATCCGCCTACTATGGTAAACTTCTGGGTCGACGACCAGGGTCTGCGGTTGCATCGTGGGACACTTTGGCGACACGGTCCCTGGGGATAATTACGACCCAAAGGCTTGGGTTACTGAAACATGGCGGCAACTTTGTGCTCATTTCGAAAATGGGGGAATGGGAGCCGAGGGTGGAATGATGCTAGGTGGTTCTTCTGTTGGGGGCCGATGCGGAGGGGCACTTGGCCAGGGGCAATAGCGGTGGTCGCCGTCAAGAAGATATCGAGTGTTAGAACCATGTCAAAGTTTATGGTCATAATAGGCAGTAATTTACAGGTTGACATTCGGCATCCAAGTGAAAAAGTCAAATCCGGAGGAGAAAGCCAAAGACTGACTGCGTTTTTCTGGAAGCCCACCTCTTCATTGTGTCATTGTCATATCGGTTTCCCAACCAGCCAGACTGGACCGTTCATTAGAAGTTGATCAGTAAGGCTTATCAATGAATCAACCGGGGCTTGATCCCTTTGTCCCAGCATGCGATATCCGTCGCGCGGGCGGGGCTGCACTTTCGTTGAAGTTGCCCCCCCTGTTCCCTGGCCGAGACCCGTAGTGAGCCGAACGCTGCCGACACGACTTGACAGCAGCTGGGAATCATAGCTAAGTGAAGCGAGTGTAGCAAGGACTGGACTGCAGAAGCAACGACGCCGAGCGTGACTGGACAGGAGGCGATATTCGATCTCATTGCCAGCGGCAGACGGTCTCAGCGAGACGCGAGAGAGGGTATTGGTGGAATCTATGCAATGCCATCATCTCGCGGCGACGCGGGAGTAGGGCAGCATTCTACCTACCCATGGACGGATCAGAGTTCAACTACTGCGCGGATTGGCAGAAACGCGCCGGGGGAGGGGAGACCGCGAGCCAAGACATGGTTGACCAGAAAGAAAGTAGTTGTCTTCCCCAGGCCGAGCATAGTGTGCAGGCCGTAGGAATGCGGACGGCGTTGAATGCCCGGTTGAGCATGGCTTGGAAGAAGACGGCGTTGGCTTAACAAGTGGTACGTAGGCTGATGACGGGAACCAAATTCTGATAGATATCTCCCGCCACGGCGCGCTTGTCTTTCCATTCTGCCTCTCTTGGTCTATCCTGTCTCCTCCGCTCTTCCGCTCCTCTTCCTCTCGCTCCGCACTCCCTCTCGTCCCTTGCATCTAGTCCTCCAAGAGGCAAAGGCAAGGACAGAGGCAGGCCGTTTCTTCCCACCTGACAGCCAACTGGCCGAGAGATAATCATCCACAGCGGGCGCAATTCAGGCACTCAGAGACGCTACGGAGCTGAGGGAATCCTGCGAAGGAAACAGGAGGCCTGGCTGGTGTCCCGAACGCAGACCGCAAAGTGGAGTTACGACCGGCCATATTGACGGCAGATGAGTCGCAATCTCATTCGACGACTTTGACCAACCTGATTACTCAACACAGAGAGGTATTCAGAAGGAGGTATTCAGAAGGTAGGCCCTCAATTCCCTGGCTACCTTCACTCATGAGATGCACGCATATCTCATATTTCCGATTGGCTTTCATCATTTGAGGCGCGAACTGATGATGCTATAGTCACGATCACCATACCAATAAGAAGTCTCTCAGAACACGAAAAAGAAAATCACATAACGCAGACGGCCAGCCATTCACCTTTGACCGGCCGCATTCGCTGCGCATCCCCAGCGGGCGCAACAGACGCAGAAGACGCTGAACCGGGCGGACATCAGAGGCACAGCAGCAGCCGATTGGTTGCTGAAGCACCACCGGTCCACCGCTCACCTCAAATCCCCACCAATCCCCACTCCGTCGACGTCGGCAGCTCTCATTGGCTTGTCTGTCTTACTTCCTGAGTGTTATCGGCAGGTCCCAATTGCCCGATTGGAAGACGTGCCGCTCGTTCGACTCCCAGCTGTCGGTACGTACCTCACTGCCAAGAACGGGGATACACTCTTTTAGTCTTATCTAGGCATCTGCCAAATAAGACCGCCTCCCCGCGCCGTGATCGCCGCCTCATCGCCATTGTTTACTCTTTCGCCCCGTCATATTCGACTTCTTTCGCCGTAGAAGCTCTGCTGACGGTCCAGACAGAACGCGCCGGGGCCTGAGTCGCGGCTGCTCTGCCGCTCGATCTGTTCTGCGAAAGTGAGTATACTGGCGCAGGGTTGCGGCTGTCACCATGTCCGGCCGAAGTGCCTACGTGCGCAAGAAGATCACCCAGCCTGAGAGGGAAAAGGCACGGGCGAGGACAAACACCGGACTTGTGGGAGATCATGACGAACTACCAATACCAGACTTTCCCCTGCCGCAAACAGGGGGTTCGCATCCTGTAGGGACCGGCATCGGAACTACCAACGCCCGCTTCCTCAAGTTCTCAGAGCCACCCCGCGACAGTAAGATCGACGCACCAAGTATCGGCAGTGGGAGCGGGAGCAGTGCCGACGGTCGTCGGGATGGGAGCGCCGGACCATTGGACGACTTTGCGTATGCCCGGGCTCGGAGGCCAACCATTAAGACGGAGGACGTGTCCGGCATCGAGAAGTCGGGGCTGCGGAGCCGGTTGGACAAGAAGAGCGACGACGTCAGGCGAGGGCTGGCCAAGACCTTCACCTTCAAGCGCAAGGACAAGGAGCCCGAGTTCCGCCCTGAGTCGGTGGCTACCGTGAGACCGAACCAGCATCACCACCAGGTGCCAATGTCACCCACCGAGCCTGAGTACACGTACGAACAATTCAACATCGACACCATGCAACAAATTCAGATGCAGATGCAGATGCAACATGCGCGGTACCAGGAGATGGACCTGCCCATGTCGCCACCTCCGGCTGCGAAACTGCCTCCTGTGCCTACGACGCCTCCCATCAAGCGATGGATCGGCGCCGGAAGGCCCATTCAAAGATGGAACAAGCTGCGGAAGGACCCTGAGTTGTGGGATCCCAACGGGGACGTTCTGGTTTTCTTTGGACACAAAGGCCAAAACCCCAGGCCTAATCCATCCTTCAGGTTATCGTCACACATTATCGAGGCAACCGAGTCGAGGTATCTCATCACTTTGCTCCGCGAAGGCACAACAGAAGAGGACATCTACATGCCACCGTCTCCGCAGGGCGCACCGCCAATGCTACGACCACACATGGGTCGCGGCCAACCGACACCTCCAATTTCGGAGGACTTTGGGGACGCTGATGGCCAGATCTCCTACGAGATGTACTTCCCCACACCAGCGAACATGACCAAGGTCGAACAGCTCCGGGGCCAGATCACCACGAGGAACGTTTTCGCCCTCCTCTATCACGCATCGCTCGTCGGTTTGTCCCTACATCAAGCCCTGTCGGATCTCCACATGCGTTTAGACGCATACATGCCACCAGACTCGGACAACGTCGGCATGATCCTGAACTATCTGTCCGCTCGCGGCATCGATGATGTGCGCAATGATCCTGAGACGGCAGTGAGCTTGCTGGCATGGTCAGAAGGACAAGCCGTGCGCTGGGAGGAGGGATGGCGGGAGAGTTTCTTGCACTGCGCTGGCATGTACAGTCAAATAGAACAGTGCGCCGACTTCAAGGAGCTCACACCAATCACCAGGGCACTCCTGGAGCGGGCCTGTCTTGAGACGCAACTTCGAGTGCAGGCTGCCGAGGAGCGTCTCGCCGAGTTCCAGTACGCTGACGTGTGGCCAGCTGGTGCCAACATCCAGGCCAGAGCTGCGGCTGATCGTCTGCAAAAGTTCTTTCTCAGCCACTACTCTGACTCCCACGGGTGCTGGCCGCCGGCGCCGAATTCTCTCTTGCCAGACGCGGACGGAGGGAATATGTGGCTGACAAGAAGCGTGGTTCAGACCCTGCAGAGGGACTTTGGTGCTCTCTACGACTATCTAGTCAACCGAGACATTGTCTGGGATATGTCAGAGGCGCGCTCAGGAAGAAAGTGGATGATGCGGAGCGAGAAGGACAAGGGATTCGACGCCGACGTCGACATTCCAATGACGGATATGCTCGTCGAGTACGACAACAAGCTGCGCTTTCCACACATCCCTCACCCATATCCTTTGGTTCCTGAGTCCATCGCCCCGGCGCCAAGCCTCAAGGAAACGGGCATGTTCAAAAAGAGGAATGGAGCAGCAAATAACAACGGTCGAGGCGGCGCTCTGGAACGACGAGTACAGTTGGCGTACACCGAGGCCACCAACATTTACATACTGGGCTCGGACTTTACGCAGTCGGACCTTATTGACGCTTTCGTAAAATTCGAGAAGAGCGACTGCATCACAGAGACGGACCCGGCAGTAGCTAGGCGAGGCCGTTGGGTTTTGATATACGGCATACTCCAGACGCTTGCCAGTGTCTCTGTGGACGCCCCCAATGTGCGGTACCGGGAGGATGTCCCGTACCACCTGTCTCCTCGTCTAAAAGGAACCCGCGTACCGCCTTGGAAGGGATCGGGCATGCCAGACGAGGCCTCGCACGAGTTATCGCATTGCTGGGTTGTCCAGCGCACGTGGAACAACCAAAACGGCAGCGGCACTGAGAGTTCGGGCGGATCAGGCAACACAAGCCCTGTGCAAGGTGTTGGCCGGCCGTTCGCGTACCCACGAGCTCCACCCTCCACGACGTCGCGGGGCTCCGGATACCAGACTCCGGCGGCGCGGTCCGTTCACTCGGGCGGGTCGGCACCACCCTTCAGCTCTGCGTACAGTGTTGTCAGCGAGAGCGACACGAACAGCAGCATCCGGACGCCCGCCTCGAGTAGGCCTGGAACCAATATGCGAATAGCCCAGTCCAGAGACAACGTCAAGACCCTGGGCGGTGGAGGCGGCAGCATGCGCAGCGCCACCACGTTTGGCGTAGATCGCGGGGCGGACCGCGGCGAGGCCTTGGAGCTCCCGACTCGCAGGCGGGACTTTAGGACGCAGAACGACACCGCCAGTGGCCACGGTGGATACGCTCGGTCAAACGCGCCGAGCCATGCGCAGCTGCCGTTGTCGGGCAGCATCACGGGGTCGGGAGGATTCCTCGTGCTTGACGACGTGGTGGACTCGAGGAGCCTACGGAACAGGCCCAGTCGGCAGTTGCGGGAGGGCTCGGAGACGGACAGCATGGCGCCGCGGATCCGGGACTTTGACCTGGATGTAATAGATGACCACGAGCCCTGATGAACGAGGGACGGACGGACTGTGGCCGATATGATAGGATGACAGGACAATTGAGACGAGACGGGATTTAAATAAAGAGAGGGGACTTCGGGACGGGTTTGGCGAACGGAATATGAGACGAACACAGGTTCCCTAGATTCGTTGCCCATTTATTATATGGACATCATCATGTAAAGATATAGTTAAAACTGGACGTAGCTATTTTATGAGAGTGATACCCCAGCCGTCTCGCGAGAATGCGATGTGCGATTTTCGTTTATCACAGTGTCAGTCCGAGACTGTCGCAACTCACCACCGTAAGTAGAGTTGAGACTCAACCGGCGGCGCTGGGGTGGACAGGACATGCGTGGGTAGAGTGAGTGCCTACACCCTTGTATCGTGTTCAGAGAGCCACCTCACTAAGGTGGGCCGAGGCCTAGGCACCTTACCTAGATATCTACCTTACCTCAGGTAATTGGCTCAGGTAAGGCAGCCCAGCCACCTCACTTGTCTCCATCTACTGTGGAAGGCTACATTGGACCTTACCCGGCAGTTCGAAAGAATGAAATTCACGGGGGCCTTTCTCAACATATCGAGGACTTGCCTTTTTCGGCCGAGGTAAGGGTATGTTGGATACCTAGGGTGGTGCCTGGACACTTTACTCACCCCTGTTCTGCTATTGATTTCATTGGCTAAGAGGTAAGGTAAGCTGCCTTAAGGTTCCTTAGGTAGGTACCTTACCTTAATTCATTGTTGTGGGCAGCGCCCACTCTTTGGTAACGTCGGGTCGCCGGCCGGAGGAATGGCGGTCACCTCGTTCTCTTTGACGTGTACGTCGTGCTCTTGGTTCTAGACCCGTCAACGGCGGTCGGCACTAAGCAAACAAGTGACTCGCTTGGCTGGGACGTGATGCTAGCTGATTGATGATTGTGCCCCGGATTGACAGGGCCGATGGGACAGACAGACGATGAGCGCATCGATGGAAAATGGAGGGTCAAGCCAGCGTAAAGCAGCCCTTCTTCAGCTGATGACGAAGACGTACGAATACAGACAACACACCACACCACATCACATCACATCTGCACCCGCACCCGCACCCGCACCTGCGTTTTCGACAGTCGACACCCGTTGAAGGAAGACTTCTATTCTTCAGAGCACCTGCCTTGCCTTTACATCCAATTGCGGGGCACGGAAGGAAGAGAGGGCGGTAAGGTAAGCAGACAGAAAGACCGAGTGTGACTGGGCGAGAAGGGAAAGAAGGACAAGAAAAGGGCTGGACTAATTCAAGAAGTCGCAACTGCCGATCGCAGACGTCATCCCACATCTAGCCCAGCTGTTGAAGTACAGAACAATGCAGGGAACGTCCCTTCCCACGTCCCTGGCTGCAGCTTCCAACTTTTTCTCTCGGGGCAAAACTGACATTCGGCGCCGCCCACCATCCGTGTCATTGTTTGACGGCTGTTTGCGAACGTGCTCTGTCGATGGCACCGCCATTGGCACTGACTTGTCCGGAAAAGAAAGGAGAAGAAAACAAAAAAAGGGAAGAAAAGGATTCACCGAGCTGCGCCATCATCAACATCGACCCCCGACTCGATCTCTTCTTCTTCGCCTTTTCTCTCAGTTTAGCCGAGGCATTCAAAACCTAACGATATTCATTTCCACCCAAGAGAAGGAGTAATTGTTGAAAACCTGAGGTAGTTGACCGTAGCTCTGCTCTCCCCGTCCAACCCACCTGAGGAAACGGGCAGAAAACTGGGAACCATCCCTGCCACCTCTTTTTTTTGTCCAGTCTTCTCCTGCCACCCTTTCGATGCCACCATCTACAGGGTCGCATCTTGCAGTCCTTCTGTTTGTTGCTCTGTATCCGTAGTTACACACACTCTCTCCCAATCGAATGCAGTCGGACTCTGTATCTTTTTCGCTTCGCTTCGTATCCTTGACCGTGATCCAGCCCGACCACCCCCATTTACCTGCTGAACCCCAAATTCTAAATTCTCCTTCCCCCGTCGTCCTATAGCGTGCCGTCGTCGTCTTGTGCCTTGCCTTGGATTCCTTTGCCTACGCCGCAACGCAACCTTTGAGAAAACCCCCGTAGCCATCGATTTGCTGCCCTCTCCTGGTCTGCCTTGACTTGCTCACCTGCATGGGCTCTTACACATGGCTTCATCTCTCACACACACACACACACCTCGTCTGCGCACCTACCCAACTACTTAACACCCATCCCCCCCCATCCCAACCACCCGTTATTCGTCCGAACGGTCCAGAAAAAAAAAGTCTTACACTTTTAGATTCCCGTCCCTCGACTTGCCTCTCGGTCTAACGAGTCTGCTCACTCAGCTGGTGTTAGACAGCAGCGAGCAAGCACCAGCGCCGCCCACACCCGACGGCGCCCGTTGTCAGCTCCCGCGCCATCATCGTCGCAAGCGCTGTGGTAGCGCTCCAACTCCCACCGCGTCGCATTCTCACAACCTCGATCGCGCGCCGTGTAGGCATTCTCGCCCGTCATGTTTTTCGCAATGGCCTTCGCGGGGCTGCGGTTCCTGCAGATCGTCACTTTGGTAAGTCGTTCCTTGTCACCGACGCCAGTTCTCCTCTCCCCCAGGATCACGCTTGCACTGCGCGTCGGGGGAAGAAACAGAAAAGAACAAGAAGGGGCGGGAAAAGAAAAAAAGAAGAAGGCTAAAAAAAGCTAACAAATCGCCCTCAGATCCCAACCATGGGCATGCTCGCCTGGTTCGTCGACGGTTTCGTCAAGGTCAACCTGCTCACTCCCAACTTCATCCTCGTCCTCTTCATCGTTTCCGTCCTCGCCCTCGCCTGGGCAATCTTCACCCTCTTCAGCTACCACCGCAGCAGCGCAAACGCTCTGTTCGTCGCCGTCGTCGACCTCGGGTTCGTCGGCGCCTTCATCGCCGCCGTCTGGTACCTGCGCTTCATCAACCGCGTCGACTGCACCAACCTCGCCCGCAACGGCAACTGGATCGCAAACTTTGGCGGCGTCTTCTCCGTCTCCGGCGTCCGCCTCAGCCTCACCACCGACAAGCCCTGCGCCATGCTCAAGGCCTCCTGGGCTTTCGGCATCATCAACTGCATCCTCTTCTTCTTCACGGCCGTCCTCGCTTGGATGCACGGCGACCACCTGTCTTCCAGCTACGAGCGCAAGTCCTATCACCACGGCCGCCATCGCCGCCACCGCAGCCACAGCCATCACAGCCGTCGCAGCTCTCATTCTCGCCGCATCTACGTCTAAAGCGCGATGCGAAAGAGACTCTCACACACACACACACACACGCACACACACGTATAGACGGAGTTATGATTCAGGGAAAAACGAGACGAACACGAGAGAAGATACCATGAAATGACACGATATGTTGTAATAGGAAACTGTTGCTTGGGTGGTATGATGTCTTTTACTGTCCTGGCACCATCCGGTGCATGTATTTGGAAGAAATTTATTATGATGACGAATTCGACGGCTTCAGTTCAAGTTTTTTCTTACCTGGTCTCTGTACTGAGTGTCTTGATACTTGCGGATGACGCATCGGTCAGGCTGGACCGATCGATATCCTTCAAAAGTACACAGATTTTCTCCCGGGGGCAATGAAAAGAATATGATGATTGGATTTGGTATCGTACGGCAGCTTAAACGGCCTCAACATGAACTTTTGATGATCCGACCCATGATAAAGGTCACGACTTGGCGGCATCCTCGCCGACAGTGTATCCACGCGCAACACCACTGCGCCCCTCCTCGACCAGAGTACTGCTCTCGTCGTCGTAATCCGTCCCGAGACCCTGCCATGTCCTTTGCGACCGCAGGTACTCTGCGCCGGGACTCAGCACGCCGTTGATCGTGGCCACCTCGCCCGCCTCCCGTTTCACCAGCGCCGACTGTCCTGGCTTCGCCAACCCCTCCCCGCTCGGCTCGGCCTCGTTGACGGACCGTATCGGCATCCGCATCGGCCGGCTGCTCACGAGTCTCCCCGTGCGCAGATCGTATTCTGGCGGGGCCGACTCGTCTTCGGAGAGTTCCTCCTCTTCTTGCTTGACGACGTCGTGATCGAGCTTCTCGATGCCGCCCCACCACTCCAGGCCCCATACCCTCTCGCTCTCGGGCTTGAGAGCGACCTCGAGCTCGAAAGGGGTGATGACGGGCTTGAAGAAGCCCGCGTCTTCCTCGACGAGCCCGCTCTCCCAGCAGCCAACCACGACCCAGCCGTCCACCTCGGCGAAGTTGGCCAGCTTTGCGGCGTTCAGCTTGCCGACGACGACCGTGTAGCTCTTCTTCCCGGCCTCGGAGATGCGCCGCCGCAGGAGGTCGATGCTCGGGAGGTAGTTGGACACGGAGAGCGTGTTGACCAAGATGCCCACCACGCCGGCCGTCGCCAGGGTCAGCACGCGCGCGAAGCGGCGGCGGAGCAGCGCGTTGGTCGTCCTCGTCGGGTCGTCCGTGGAGAGGTCGTCGACGGAGAGGACGTGCAGGGAGGCCATGCGCGTCTGCAGCGCGAGCAGGAGGGCCGGCGGCGGGTTCGCGACGTGGAAGAGGGAGTACTCGGCCAGGTCGACCTCGGGGGTCTCGACGTCGTCGTCGTCGTCTTCGGAGGAGCAGCCGACGACGATCCTGCGGTTCGGAATCACGCCGGCCGGGTTGTGGACGACGTCGGTGCGCAGGAGCCGGGTGTAGCCCGCGGACCGAAGCCTCTCGAAGAGGGGGGCGACGTGGTCCTGGTAGGTCACGTCGGCCACGATCACGGCCTTCGTCTCCTGGTCGGGGAATTCTCTCCGGAACGCCGCGGCCGCTTTCTCGACGTCGAGGGCGCGGCGCGTGAAGACGTAGATGACGGGCGTCCTGGACGTGGGCGACAGGCACGAGCGCCCGTAGTGCACCACGACCTGGGCGTCGACGTGTTCGGCCGCGATCTCGTCGACGCAGCAGGCGCTGTACGAGGTGTCGGCGAGGATGTAGACCTTGTGGGTTTCGGGGGTCCCCAGGGCCCTCGTCAGGGCCCCGGCCACCCAGGGCGCGTCGCGGAGCATGGAGTCGGGGAACTGGAGAGCTACTCGCGCCCAGCCGGCCTGCTTGACCTCGCGCGCCGTGCGCTCGATCTCGTAGGTTGAAAAGAGGTCATCTTCGCTTCGGGTCTCGGACGGCGGGGTGGGAGGAGGACGGGCGGGGGTCGGATCCTCGAATATGTGCTCGGCGGGCGTCGAGAGGACGGGCGGCGCTGCGAGTTCCGACATTGCCGCCGGGTTCGGTGGGAAGATTCTTTTTTTTCGGTGGTTGTGCAAGTTTGGGGAGGCTTCGCATGGCGGGGTCGTCTGCCATGGCGGGGTAATACCTTATTGAGATTCCCAAGGTCAATGGGCGCCCGCACTCACCGGCCACCGAGGTGTCCTAATTAGGACTAGTGTAAGAAAGTCCATTGTTCGAATTGGCCAACTTGTGAGCTACTCTAAGGTAGTCATGTCCCATTTGATACTCAACAGTCGTTACAAGCAGCAGGTTCTCTTTCATCTGCCAGTCAAAAATGCCGGTTATGCTGATTGTTCGTTTGGTGTAGGCACATGTTTTCCACTCGCCAATTGAGCCAATACTACAAACAACAATGTATATTACTTGTGACTCTCAGCCAAAATACCAAATTACTAATAGCTCCCTGATGTCCTCCACAAGCAAACAAAACAACTAAAAACACTAGGGTTTCTTTGAATTCCAACCTTGCATTACCAGGGGCGAACATATTCCTCCCAGATGACCTTCTCTGACTTCTGTACCGTGTGGGCTCAGGAAACTGAGTCCAATCAGTTGGCCTTCATGACACCATCGCGGTCGCCAGCAGAGCCGAAGCCGGGCCTCGGGAAAGGAGCAGGGAAACCGCCACTGCTACCACCACCACCACTGCTACCACCACCGCCACTGCTACCGCCACCGCCACTGCTACCACCACCACCGCCACTGCTACCACCACCGTTACCGCTACCTCCACCGCTACCTCCACCGCTACCTCCACCGCTACCACCACCGCTACCACCGCCACCGCCACCGCTACCGCCTCCGTTGCCTCCGCCGTTGATAATGCACTCGTTGCTGCCGTTGCCGTTGCCGCCACCGCCGCCGCCGTTGCCACCGCCACCGCTGCCGCCGCCGCTGCCGCCGCCGCCGTTGCCGCCGCCGTTGCCGCCGCCGTTGCCGCTTCGGCTACCGTAGCGGACGCAGCAACGCTCGCCGTTGCGAGTGCGGCCTTCGACACCATCGCGACAATCGCCGCCACCTCCGCTGCGGATTGCCTTGCGATCGCCCGCACGCTCGCTGTTGCTTCTGCGGTCACCGTCTTGGTCCTCCTTGACCTTGTCTCCCTCCTTCTTCTCGCTCTGCTTCTTCTCGCTCTGCTTCTTCTCGTCCTTCTTCTTCTCGTCCTTCTTCTTCTCGTCCTTCTTGCCGCTCTTCTTGCCACCCTTCTTGTCGCCGTCCTTCTCACCCTCCTTCTTGTCGTCTTTCTCGGCCTTAGCCATGGCAGGGACTGCAGGAGCAGCGACGGCAGGTGCCTGTCTCGCCGCCAGGGCGTTAGGCTGGGTCAGGCCGCTGCGGGGAATTAGCCAGGTGAATCGGAGTATGAAGGTGATGCTGTCGGATATACTGACCTTTGCTCGCCAAAGGGAGCACCATTGGCGCCCATGGTGGCTGCGACCATGACGATGAGAGACTTGCTGAAACGCATTTTGAATGTTGCTGTTGAGCTTGAGGATCAAGCGGAATTTATAAGTGATGCTATGGGTAATCTGAAAGCTAACCTGGAAAGGCGCTCGAAGGTGATTACTGAGTACTGAAGATGAGGAGAAGATGTTGTTGTTGTTGTTGTTGTTGTTGTTGAGGTTGAGTGTGAGTGTGAGTTGATATCGAGAGAAGAAAGCCGAAGCATTCAAGTTCTTATATAGTCTTCTCTTCCTCCGTTGACCGCCACGATGTTCCTCGGGTTTCCGGTCATTCTTCATGCTCACGCATTGTCACTGCGATTTTCTCTTTCCATGGGGTGCATGTCACATTGCTTCCGTACCTCCAACTCCAACAGTTCGCGTTCCCCCAAGTGCCAAAGTGAAGCATAAGCAGGACAGTTTCCCGCGAAGTCTATTATGCAGTCGGCACACCCGGTTTGGTAAATACAGATTGGGATGTGACCAAGGGGACTGACGCAGGTCTGCTCGGACTGCTCACATTGACCATGTCGAGGCACCGCCGCCCACCGCTTCATAAAGCCGCCCCTCGAGACGACCGGGGGCAGGAACGACGCAAGCGACAATGGCAGGAAAGGAAAACCCAGAAAAGCAAGCGCCATCTGACAATCTGTTTCTCGGGATGTGCTTTTCTGAAGCAGGGAGCAGAACCAGCGCTGCCGTGATTGTTTGGCAGCTCTGTTTCCCTGCCTGGTCTCCGGACCAAGTTGCCCGCTGCTCCGCTTGGGGACTTCCTGAACTTCAAGGATACAGCGGTTGATGCGACCTTCCACGAACATCGGCTTGCTAATCATGCCTGATGTACCGCGAATTCGACGAGTAAGCCGTAGGTTCTCTTTCCGTCAACGTCCAATCCGAACCATGCGCCGAGGCCTTACGTTGGTTTCTGTTCCCCGCGCATGACTTTATCTGTTTTTGAGCAGGTGTTCATTTACATTACTGCATCTTTGTATCATGTAAGTATCGTTGATTGCTTACTCGTAACTCACGCCGTTAGAGATCACGATATCACTAAGCTTGTCCTCTTTGTTGCATAGTTCGAAGGTGGAGAATCATACCACTATGTCCGTAGGGCTTCTCGACCCCTCTGTTTGAATGAGCGCGAGACTGCGGCTGATGTATCATGTATTGGGGTGACGTGCTCCTGATCATCCCTTGTTACCTTAAGATCTCTTCCCATCAGCCACCACTTGACACAAAAGCTCAGCCTGAAAAAGAGGGAACTAAAGTCAAACAATGATGTGGGGGGTTGCATCTCATGATCCTGAAGAAGAACTAAGCCTTTGCGACTCGCGGATTCCGTTCAAGCGCAAATAAGCGGCTAAGAATGCGAAATGTTGGACCGGCCATTCCCAATGGTCTGATATGAGGATGTCGTGTTTTGGGCAAACCCTAGAGCCACTCAATGTCTGAAGGGAAACGCCAATAGCATCCGAACCGCTAGCTAGGCAACTAAAACAACGCTGAAAGAGGGTGTAGGCCCTTGACTTGGCTGGACCTTCTACACATGGTATGCCCTTGATCAGCCAGTGTTGGGTCCTCCTGTTCCTTCCGTCATCTTGGACATGTCTTCTCCTCGGGAACCATCAAAATGCTGTGTCTGTTTACATCCGTTTTCTTACACCCCAAATACGTTTCGCGTACAATCAAGGCTGCGTGAACTGGTCACCACAAAGGACAGCAGGCAGCTCGACCTGGAACGAGCGGCGAACCAATAGATGTCGCTGAAGCTGATATGCCATGTCCCGAAGAAGCCGGGAGTCGAAAACGGCAGCGTATACTCCATCGACGGAGAATCTACTATTGGGATGGAGAGTCCGTAGGAGACATAGCAATGAATGGTTCAAACCATACACAGAAATGGAATATGCTGTTCTTGCTTAAGCGACAAAAGCTCCAATGAATAAGCAGACATCAGCTGCATTGACATATGCGATAGAGCGAAGTAAACTCCAAAGAGTTGGCCCCTGCGGCTGGATTCAATGCCGCCAAGGACCAGACGAAATACTGAAGTAAACGTTCTCAGACCAAACAGAACAATGTTACTCAAAACCCGACCCAATTGTTTGATATTCAGCCTGCCTTCAGCTGGCTCACGCTAAGCTGTTGATCTTTTGGCATCATAGCGGTCGACGCTGGGATATTTGATCTGGAACGAGCCATGAGCATTTGACGTTGTTACTTATGGACATAAATATCAGCAGAGCGTTGACCCTCGCTGATTTACCCAATAATGCATTTCGACAAGCTGACAGTTTAGATGAATTATTGAAGGGGCGCATTCTCGCTTTGACAATCTGCATCACTCTACGCTGCCTGCACTCAATGCAAAAGGCGGTTTAATCTAACTACCGGGCTACACGCTGGTACATTCTGTGCTTTGGCCGCTTAATGGGCTATGGCAAAGCTCACTGTTAGTTCCGAACCGAACCGGTTATTCCTAAATGGACGGAGCATTAATGCTCTAGAGCGACGGACAAAATATTCATTCCAGCGAACCTTGCCCCAGTCGTAGGATTCGCGGGCGCATTCAATTCTCGAGCTAGATTCTATGCATAATGCAAGGAGCCAAGAATAAACGAAAACGCCATTCGTCAATGGTTGGAGGGACGTTGCGACTGGTATCATCCGATACCATAAGCAGTTAGGAGAGAAAGCATCCATGGACAATCAGTCTTGATCGCCACGACAATACCACGCCGATATCAACAGATATCAAATTCATAATGACCAGGAATGAATTGTCGATAAGCTTACATATGCTGAAAGGGACAGTGTACAAGTTGATGGGGCCTCGAATTAGGTAAGATTGGTACGAAAGTATCATTGCACAAAGATGAACTATACCAGTCGTGTCTATAACGTAAACGTTTCTATGTGTAGATTTCTTTTTCCGACGGAGCCTGCTGCGACAGGATCCTCTTACTGAAGGGGTTTTCCTTAGGCTATTACTTAACAGGCATTACTCTCATTGGCATCCGACGTACACAGTCCCGTGGAATATCTTCGTCGCAAGTATTCTGCCTCCCGCGGCACGGCAGACACTACATGACCACTCTGAAGTTGCGGCGGTGACTGCCAACTGTTTAGTTGCGAGTGCATGTTGAAGCAGTATGATGCAATATGAGGCAGACACGACAGAAGAGTCGGACGTTGGACGTTGAGCTTCGTTTGGTGAGCGTTTTCTCTTCGTGTGGGTCTATGGTTACCCTACTCATACATCTGGGATTTCAAGGTTATGGACGAAATGCCCCCAAGAGTATGTACCTCTCGACCCATTCAGCCATTAGCGTTATGAAAAGTGGCCAAGTTCGCTGTAACTCTCGTCTTAGAAATTTGGGACAAGGTCCTAGCAATATATGGTGATACCATTTTTTGTAGCCGGGTAGAAATACCCCAAAACACCGAAGCTGAGCTTTTTGGATCACACCAACACCATGCTACGCCGTTCTTCGTTCTTTTGGTCATTGACTATGCTTGTGCCAATTCTATCATTGTTCCTATGCATATCCTGGAGAGTTTGACGATTACAGAGGGAATTGTGGGTAAGTGCAAAAATTCGCTTCTAATTATAGACGTGTGCAGCAGGCTTATTCCTAGGAGGTATGGAAAGGTTCATACATCCAATATTTTGCAAGTGACTTGAGGATGTTAAAACGGGAGATCTTAGTAATACTACGTCTGATAAAAACCATCGAGGCTGGAGAGCGAGCTGAGCGTTTCATCCAGGAATTGATCTAGGCATGGGGGTCTTGGATGTGGCAATTACCATCGTAGACGGACGGAAGAGATGAGTGTCTGGGAATCAATTGCGCATTCAATGCTCACAGCCTCTTGTCGATATCCCAAAACCATTCAAGTGCAACTAATCCGATGGCCCTGTCCCAGAAACGTGCGCGTGCAGGCTACCGAAGTTGCGAGAGATTTCTAAATCTCTTCCAACCAGATGCAATTCATTATATAGTTCCAACACCTGGGAGCGTGCAGACCCAACGTACCAGCTCAGGTTGTAACTAATACGTCGTTGCGTGCGATTGGCCAATTGGAAAATAGAAATGGTGCATGGAGGAACACGGAATTTTGCAAACAAGTTCCCGAGTGCGCAAACATGGCACTCAACTGCACACCATAATTCCAGAAGAATTGTGATTCATGTTATGTAAATACTAAATTTAGCCTGCACCTGCTATGACATATGATACACTACTTGCCGTCAATAGCGAAATCTCGACCTAACCCTACAGAAGATCCATTTGCCACCACGAACAAACTGTCATGTAATTTAGCGTGTGTACTTTTACAGGTAGTCCTCATGTAATCATCCTCTGCGACTGAGCAGGACGATGATACTGCTCTTGTCCCCCGCAAGAATTCTTTTCGCATTTTGGTATGTATTGCTGAAGTGAGACCAACGCCGGCCTGACCCATCTCAGAAGCAACTACTCAAATCATGCGCCATGACCGTTGGTGTCCGGGTTATCCAGTCGTTTTGTTATATTGCGTGCCAGATGAATGAGCTGTCTCAGCTGGAAATCAGAGTCGTTGGTGCCATTGTTCAGCTGTGCACCAACGACCCCAATGGTCCTGCACATACTGATGAGCGTCTCTCGTGCCAGTTTCGAAGCGGTCTCGGGACCGTGTTGTCGATAGACACGTCTTTCGTCATCGAAACTCTCGGGCTCTCGAAGAACCGTCAGAATGGAAGGAATGCCAGTAGCGGTGGGACTTTGGGGGTCCTGTGCGCGGCCCGGGGTCGTAGGACTTTCAGACATCTTGATCCTGATGGGTGGGAGGAGGTTCTCAGTAAATGAAGCCAGTTTGTCAGTTGGTGGACAGCTCGGAAGACGTTGTCTTGACTTTAAATAGATAATGTAAGAGTTAGAGGGATTAAGCTTTGATTCAGTGAGTCTATCGCAACAATGTTGATTTGGCTTGTCTCGTGTGCCAGATGTGGTTAGCTTGGTGGGGAGAGAGGAATGCAGCCAAGTCTGGGGAAGGGAGGTGACAGGATGCTTTAATGTTTTGTCAGTCCGGAAGAAGAGGTATGCAGACGGGAGGGGAAGGTGGCGGGGTACCCGATCACAAGATTAAGCACCTTCGTAGGTTTCGCGTCTGTCTCCTGATCAAACACCGTCTGATGTTGGACACGCTCTTTCCTCCTGTAGCCGCCGTGGCGAACGGCCGCTACCATCCATTTAAAGTTTTTTGCGTTTAAGAGGCTCCCGTATGCCCGTGATCAGAAACTGAAAGACGCAGAATCGAACTATGTGGTATGGCATATGTGTTATGACATCTCGGCCGACCCGGCCTCTTTCTGCGGTTTCAACAGCCATTCCTCGTCGGAGGAGCGACCACTCAGCGGCGATTTCAACATCCCGCTGACACCACATAATTAATCTAAACAACCTTTGAGGGCTGCTAGTCTTGGCAGCGATGCCATCGTGGCGTGGCAAGCCAAGCCTCCACGATTACGAGTGCCTCACGGACGGACTGCGGGGGAAGACGTCGGACATGGAACCATCCCGGCAAACGGGCGCCCAATGCTGCCGGCGTCATGTGGGGTCAGGCCACGGCGCTCGGCCCTTGTTTCTTAATTGGCAGGTTCTGAGTTGATGCGTGACATGACGCCCGAAGTACGCAAGCACCTCATGTGTGTCATGTGCATTCTAGAACATCACGGGGCCGGCTAGATATCTAGGGAAGCTGGAGTAAAAAGACATTTGATCAACATTCGAGAGAAGACCGGCCCAGTAACTGATTTATTTTAGGCCAAGACGCGCTGCGGAAGGCGAACAACAGCGTAGAGACCAAGGCCAGGTTCCTCGAGGCGCAGGGTTTGAAGTAAGAGGTGTCATGCTACTGCAAAGCCTTGCCAAAGTATTGCTACAGTGAGTCTTTACGCACGAGGCTTGGTAACCTATTCGACAAAAACAGCTTAAGCTAAGATTCTTCTCATCATAGCACAGCATGAGGAAATTGCAATCGCAGACATTTTAGGTTGCATACATCATGCAGATGGTCAAATGTGCCCTCTTATTGATTTGGTACCGCTCCTATTAGCGGCTTACATGGATTGCGCGAGATAATGCAATAATGCCAAGTGTTCGCACGCATGCCAAGACTTCCAACGTCGCGCTTGTCTCCTTCATCCCTTTCCTCTCGGTTGACGGTGACTCTGCCAGCCGTTTTCATCTCAAATTTCTTCTAAGGTGAACCAGGCCAATCACTTCAACTTTCTATAGCGAGAGTACTACAGTCAGAGATCAACCGTGCCTCCAGATTCCTTCACTCAGTCGAAGAATACTAACGAATAGTGTATACACACTAGCCCCGTCCACCGGCTCCCGACGGTGGCACAGGAGCACCGCCACGAAAGGACACGGCTTCTCTTCTATTGACCGTATCTTCCATCAGACGCTTTTGCCAGACTGCTTATGGAGGCCAAACGATAGAAGCGGTTTACTCTATGAATGGTCGCGCAAACTTATGTCCCCGGCCTGTCGCACACATGGTAATTGTTCTGGATTGCTTTCCCAAGCTTCATTGATCGAAACTCGCAACATCCCAAGTGAAATCTAATGGACTCCGCAAGACTGGAATCCTTCCGGAAGACTCTCAATTGGCTGATATCTTGACCAAAGCGGCATTTGTTGTTGAAGTAATCTTATTCATTCTTTTCATCGCCAAGACTTTGAATCACTTACGACTGTAATAGTGAAGAGGAGAATCCGTTCCGTTCATCCATGCAGCAACTTCAAGAAGTATTCTGGCGGATTTGCTGGTCTGTCTCAGACTCTTGGTTTATCTTCGGTGAATTGCGTCAAACAGATCAGAAACTGAGGCCGTCGCCTCGGAAGTTAGCATCGATGACTCTACTTTATGTCCAGAAAGTTGAAGGCGTCGGTAAAAGTAGTATTCCTCTCTAGTTTTTGGGTCTAACATAGCTTCCATTGGCGGAGAAGACTGCTTAGTAGTTTATTGCATCGACGAGGTCTAGGTCAAGCAGGCTATATAACTAAAGTTGTATCTTAAGAAAGTAAGACATATAGGTTGTTTTAAGGGCCCTCTGAATCGAACAACTTCACAGCTATATGAGTTCGTTTCAAGTTTGTTCAATTGATAGGAGAATATGGGTTCAAAAAGGCGAAGATGTTGTTTTCATCAGCATCCAATAGCTGAATGCACGCTGATTGCTATTGGACTTGGGAAAACCACCCTGGTAAAACCCCGTGATAAACATGACTTCAAATCCCAGATTCCATTCCACGCCGCCTCATTCACGGATAAAACAGCGTGGATTCAGGTCACATCCACGTGGCTGCCACGTCTCCCCCCCTGGTCATCTTGAGGGACGTCTCTCGCTGGCTGTCAGTTAGACCTTGGGGGGAAGCCCTTGCATTCTCAACTTACTATGAGCTGAATCAGCAACGGCAGTATGGGACCTTAGTGCCGGTCGGCCAAATGCAGGCATTGGGGCAATTTCCACACTCAGCAGCGAGCTGCCAAGTGGCGCCGTTGCAGGTGGCAACTCCTTTTCCGCCTGTGACACAATCGTAGGCCTGCCCATCGCAGCTGGAGCCGATGTTGACGTCGGCCAAGACAGAGGTCGCTACGACCATGAGGAAGGAAACAATGTGCGAAAGCTGCATGTTGCTGTATATAAATGCCGGAGGAGTCACAGACTGTGTGAGTGGGTTGATACGAAAACTGAAAAGTGAGATTACAAGTCGCGAGAGGAGAGGCTACGTGTGGTATTATAAACGCAATGATTCACCGGGTTCTTGAGGTCTGCAGTAGAAATATTGGCTTCGGCAATTTGAATTACGAGCCGCATCTCGCTGTGATGTCAGTGTGGAGCTGGAAGTGATGATGATAGGCGTCCAGCTCGAATAACCAGGATTTCAGCCTCCCACCATTCATTCATCCTCTGGCCCAGAAGTCGAAAGATTCTTTTCTTGAGATGTTCGTATTATTGCTGCGCTGTCATTCCTCGCAATAGAGGCAAACCTTAACGCACCGAAACTTTGGTGGCTTTCGTCGAGACCTACCTTGTTAGCCTCACAAAGAACAGTATTGTTCGATCGATATGCAGAAGTATAACGCTAAAATCTTGTTACATTCAAATCAGAAAAGGGAAAGCAGCAGAGGAGGCTTGAGAAGCGAAATACAGCCGGATCGAAAAGGCCGACTAAAAGGCTCCCCACAAAGCCTTCCGCAATGCTGATCCAAGTAACTCCCTGATGACTTATGATGTGGCACCAAGGTTTACGGGTCTCGTCCGAATCGGGAAGGATGGAAGATCACTTATGAGAGCATTGAAATGAGCCCGGATTGAATCGCCTCGCAGTTCCCCGAAGCTAGGTGCGTTGAATCTAACTGTGCGAACGTGTCATTTGTCAAGTCGCTGCCTTTCTGTATATTCACCAAACTGGGGCCAATACACTGGACATGATGGAACAAACCCAGCACATAAGACTTAAATGTGTTTGGGAGAACAGCAAATCAAACGCTGATATACGACTCTCAAGTTTTAAACTAATGATTCTGGCCTGTATCAGTAGTGACGGCAAGCGCACTGCCCAAGTAAATGTCATAGAAAAGGGCCCAGTTCCATTCAACGCCGCCCTCCAAGAGTTTCGAGATCACACCCGCAAAACATAAAGAAGGGAATAGCACATTCTCACTGATCTGGGAAACCTCCCGTCGCTCGTCGATGATTCGACGTGGAAATTTGCGAGGTCGGTGGCAACATTGGGCCCAGGGGATTCCAGCGGTGCGTCGCGACACAGGGGGTTTGAATAGGCCTTTTTTGATACTCTCGTCCGTTACTTTGATAGCGACTCGCGGTCAACTTCTTCATGTCCCCTGTTTCGTTTGGTGTAACATGTCTCGGACACTTGTTCTATTTGTTGATGGAACTGTTGCTGATCAATTAGTCTAATTTGACCACCCGCTTCTCAAGGCCCCCGGTGTCGCCGCCTATTAAACCACCCAACCTTCCACCGTATTGCCTAGAAAGTGTGAGATCCGCTGGGATTGACTTAGTAGTCCTGTATCGACGAATTGAAGCATCGGTCTACTGCATTGAATCTCGACACAAACATAAGCTGCGGCGAAGCCTGGGTCAGGACAAGCCCTGAAAGTGCGTCAAACACGGTGTTCGTCAGCCCCGAAAAGGCGTCGATGACTCGTACATCGCGGCATCCTCAAGAACGACTTTCTGTTTTGTCAAGTAGCTCTCAGTGCCCATGTGAGGGAAGTAATGGGCATAGATACCATGAGTGAAGCAGTGTAGAGAGTGAATGCGACAAGCTGGATGTGCAGGAGTCTTTCTTTGCACAGCTCGATAATATTGGAAACCGTTTTGCTAACCCTGAAAAGCTCACGGGCGCCGTCTTCCTAAGATCCGTGGGATAGGTTATCTGATGGGAATATTGGCGAGTCTGTTGGGCCTTCCAGATTATAGGGGAAAGCTCTACTACAATAGGAAGAAGAGGCGAGTCATAGCGAACGATCACCTGAAGCTCCAAGTTTGAAGCTTGATCACTACTTCCTAGACAAGAGGCAGGTCATGTCAGGCATGCGCCGCCCAATTTAGTGGCGATGTGAAACAGCCTTGTGATAGCCAATAGCTGATAGTTCCTGGCATGGACCATGAGCCAGCTTGGGAAGAATCTCGTCTGGGGAGATACTCAACACCAGGGAAGCAATAAGCTACGGTGTCAACGCCTGAGTTCCCAGTGTTGTTTGTCGGCATCGCATGCCGGGCTGCAGTTTCCGGCAAGACAGATGCCCTCACTCTCCGAGGCCAATGCTGCCTAGTGGTACGTGTTGCACAGCTGCAAAGGGACTGAAAAGCTATATAAGAGACATCATGGCCTCGGAGCTCAACCTCTTCAATTTTCACAGCATTGACCAGCGAATAGATCGAACCAGACCCAGTTATCACTTTGCCATCATGGACTCAAGCGCCGACGGTCAACACTTCACACTCATGAGTCAAAGCTACGGTGATTGCCCATCACAGGAGGCAGGACAGCAGCTATGGGATCCAACTGTCTCCCTGGTTCTCCAGCACACCAGCGTCCGACATTTTCTTCAAGAGGAAAGGCTTCCTCAAGGCACACTGAACACCCTCATGGCAGCTGCTCAAAGCGCATTGATCTTTTCATCCTGGTAAGCCTGGATGCTGACATGGCGGCTCAAAATGCCGCTCCGCGCAAGCAGAGGAAATATAGAATAGGATCAAATTATAATATAATACATCTCAAATATTAAATCTTGTAAATAATATTTATAAAATTACTCTATTATAGTAATATCTAATAAATGTCTTGATCTTTTCATAATTCTCCTTATTCAAGAGACTTATAAAAGTATTCTTGTTAGAAAATATATTTACTCTAAAATCTTCGTAGTTTTATGTGGGCATTGAGTTCGCTTACATATCCAACAAACGCGCTTGCCTGGATCTTTTGTGACACGTGCGCCGGCGCTTCCACACTCAGCGAATCAGAACGATTAGCAAGAAGGGGATCAACTGTGACAGGCAGGGTACGTATCGCTTAGCGTGGTGTCATGGCCTAAGGTCATTCCATTTCAGGTTCTCCAATTTCCAACAGGTCTTGATCCACATCCACCTCACGTCCCCGCTGCTGCCCGCTACTATTGCGCCGTTTCCCGTCTCCCGTCTCCCATCTCCTGTCACTTTCCTTTACTTTCTCGTTGCTCGTCCCCCTTTCACCCCCTTACCCTTCGCCTTGCGCGTTTGTTGCTCCTCCTCTCCCCCATCCCTGTTTTCTGCTGTTGGTTCTGTTGGTTCTGTTTGCACTTGGTTCATTTTTGCATTTCTGCCGCCCAATTTTTTTTTCCAAGATCGATACCTCCAACAGCGCCCCGACGCCAACGCCGACGCCGACGCCGACGCCAACACCAACAACGTCCGGGGTTCGAGGTACTCTAAATACTCTTTGTTGGAGTATCCATCTCCGAGTCCATCCGGTCATTTCACGGGATACCATTCCCAGCATCAAGTCGCTCTCCACGTGCCATTCCGTCGGATCTTCTCACATCCCTTCCCATCCCAAATCCCTCGAATCCCGTCCTATCCCTTCCTTTGCCCATCCCATCTCATCCCATCCTTCCCCCCCTTCTCTCTGCTCCGCTCTTCCCATCCACCCCCTTACCTTACTCGCGCGTCGTCGCTACGTGCTTCCCAGCTGTTGTTGTAGCTGCTGCGTGAGGCGTGACTGAGGGCACTCATCGCTGCGCTACGCCTAACACAACGGCATCGGGCGCGTACGGGCGCGTGTTCGACGTGAGGTGTCGTGTCTTGGGTCTGTTTTCTCAGCTTCCCCCTGGGGCGTTCCGTCGTTCCGCAACGCTGTTCAAAGCAGAGGAGTGAGACATGATGCGGATGCCCGTTGCGCCCGTCGCTGCCTCCAACGTCGTTGCAGTCTCTGTCGCAGCGGATAGCCGGCCGACTGCTGCCACCGCGTCGGCTTCTGCTTCTGATCCGGTTCCTATCAATGACGCCGCGTCCGACGGATCCGAACCCTATTCACCTTACTCATCACTGTCGTCTGCGAGAAGACCCAACACCAACGGCACCGACGCCAACGCCAACTTCACCAATATCAACGCCTACGCCAACGCCAACGCCAGCGTTGAACCGCGCCATCCTACACACCGCCGACTAGCCCCGGCTCCGGCTCCGGCTCCGGCTCCAGCGACTCTGCCTCCACTTCCGCCAGTAATAGCTCCCAACACCCGCCAGGCCGACGCTCTCAGGTTCCCGCCATCACCGTCGCCGACGCCATCGCACCCAAACCTCACCTCAAGCAACAGCAATTTCAGCAACGCAAGTCACACTGCTTCTGAAAGGCCACTATGTCGTCCTCCCGTCCCAAAACCCGGCCAGTGCCCCGTCATGGCACTGCAGAATGTGCTGTGCGATGATGATCTGGATGCAGCTGCAGATGCTGCACGCAAGAGCGCCTCACGTCCGAGTCAGCCGCCCACACCGCCCATGATGCACGATCTATCCGTCGCCATGCTCCCGGTACCGCCGTCGTTACCGGCTCCGTCGTCGTCTTTAAAATTGAATCCTATTCTGACCGGATCCGACGCGCCTGACCCGATGCTCGTAAAGCGTCCGAACCCCTCTCATGTCGTCATGACGGCCCGTCCCCAACTTCAGCCCCCTCGCGTTCAGCAATCGGATCCCGGCTGCAAAACTTGCCAGGTCCGCAAGATGCCGTGTGACGAGGGCCGTCCAACCTGTAAGTTCCGCTGTTATCCCATTGTGACCTATTCGCGTCATACATTGGGTCGACACTGACGCGCTCGGACAGGTCAAAATTGTGCGCGCATGGGCATACATTGCTTGGGCTACTTCAATCCGCCCCCGAGTCATGTGCATATTCCCATGACACAAATGCCGGAGCGGACCGTGCCGGGACCATCCTCAAACTCGAACTCAAGCACGAGCAACGGCGTCAACGCAAACGCCAGTCGTCAGGAGCAGGAGGAGTACCTCTACTTTCTTCTTGACCATTACCGCCATACAAAGCGCCACTGCATGTGGGACCTAATCACTCTTGATTTCAACGAGCACTTTCACTGTAAAATGCGCAAGGAGGCGTTGCAGATGATCAAGCGAAGGCGGTTCAAGGACAGAGAGTGAGTTGCCGTAGCAACCATCACTTGTGACCGGGCTGACTGACGCGCAGCAATAGAGAGCTTTCGCCTAGCGAGCCTCCAATAGCGGGCATGCAGCTGCCCCCTCGACCAAGGCAGAAAAAGCGAGGTCGCCGTCCAAAGTTTAGTCCGACGATCCCCTCTAACGTAAGAGAATCTGGCACCGAATCGGGCACAGGCTGAGGCATGGGTTTGGTGTTCCTTGTCTACTTTCAGGGGCTACCTCCAACCCGGCTTGTCAATTCTTCAAAATCCTCGGACGTTCGAGTGCTGGAGCACCGTTCCGAGAAGCGGTTCTGTATATGATCTGGCGAGGTCGACTCGTTTGAACTGCTATTCCCAGTACTGAGACCGAATTGCATCACTCCGAAGCAGGAGAGTGCTTAATAAAAGGCTGAGTTGCGGCCACGGTTAGCCGCGCACACCCAGCGCGCGATCTGTGGGGGAGTACGATCTCTCCAAGCATGAGAAATCTGACATCTTCCTCCTATGGCCAAGAACTAGATCACACATCAATCGGCTTTGCTGGGCTGCAGCGAGATGAGAAACAGCCTCTACGAGTGAGCATTTCAACCTTGCGGGCCAAAATAGCATCACCGGGACTGGAAGAGAGCAGTCGAGGGTGTACGGCATATCCCGGACTCCCGGCTCTCGTTTCGTGGGCCCCTCCGAAAGCTGCTCTGCCGCAGGCCGTGAGGACCATGGGCCCGGATGGCGGTCGGACATATTTCCGGCGACTTTCATCAGTGTCTTTTTTCATCTTTGCCCCCATGGTTTGATCAGGCCCGAGCGATCACCTGCGACTCAAGTCTGACATTGATGGTCAGATCCACCAATTCATACCCGCCGAGCCACAACCCTGGGCGATGCTAGGCAATTGTTAGTGGAAGATGCCCCGCGGGGCATTTGAGGACGCCAGGCCGGGTGATCGATCCATGCGCGACGCAATGCCGCGCCTTTCAACAGCTTGTAGAAAGCTTCCAAGCGCCCTATCGCGGCTAAGGAATAAGCAACCAGCAATTGGACAAGGGCCAGTATGAACTCAGAAGGGCAGCCTGGTGTTGCACAGATCAAATCGAAATATACTGGCGATATTCTTAATTCCATGAAGGTATTACTGCATTTCACAGTGACGGGATATGTAATCGTAAGAATATCATTGACACAGTCCAGTGAAATAGAATCGCGGTGCTGGGACGCATTTTGCGATGTTGCGTGCCCTAACGTACAATCCTAATAGCCGGGCTGAAACCTTCAACCCATTAGGTGGAGAGCCAGGCAACCACTACGGACGAGCAGCCAGTTTACAGGGCCACGTGACTGACAATCGTGGCCTGGACGATGGCTGAAGAGGGCAGAGGAGTACAATATCAGGGTGTCTTACAGTTCATCGTGAATGCAGGCGGAGGGCAATGTCATAAGGCAGGTAGGTACCTTACCTACGTGTAACGAGCGGATAAACGGCTGTTGGTTGTGCCGCCAGACAGCAGGGTGCTTAAGCGGGGCATGGCGCGGGCATCCATTGGTGGAAAGCAGCCCAGACTCACCCCGAATACCAACCTGAAATGCCCGGCAGGCCGCGGTGAGGAGAATACACCTCACCCGAGGATTATTACCCTCCTTCATCCAAGCCTCCACTAAAAGTTGAACTGACCTGAGGGATGTAGTGGAGTAAGGGCTGTGGAACTGTCAAAATGAGTAGCTATTAAGCCAACTAGGTTTTTCAGGTAAATTAAATATATTATGATATATAATTTACTATATTTTTTAGGGGGATTAAATATATTATAATATATAATTTACTCTATTTTCTAGGGGGATTAAATATATTATAATATATAACTTACTATATTTTTTAGGGGGATTAAATATATTATAATATATAACTTACCCTATTTTTTAAGGGAATTAAATATATTATAATATATAACTTATTCTATTTTCTAAAGGGATTAAATATATTATAATATATAACTTACTAAGTTTTTAAATATAATTAAATATATTATAATTTCTTTTTAACTAATTTTTATAAATTTATATTATATTTACTATATAAGAACTTATTAAGAAGTAGAATATTATATTTTTACTTTCTTCTATAAATTAGACCTAAGTCTAAAAAAGTATTTTTTATATAAATTACTTTTTCTAGCTAAATACTATTAACTACTTACTCTAATTTAAATTTAATTAATTAAAAAATTTATATAAGAATAGTTCTAAGTATTTTAGTACTTAAGCTTATATATTATATAAACTAAAACCTAATTTCTAATTTATTAAATTAATTCTACTCTCTTTAATAATTATATCTATAACTAAAATTAAATAAATCCACTAATTTTTTAACTAAGATATTAGAATTAATTCTATTAATAAGTATTTATTAAGTATTTAAAAAGTATATAAGAATTATACCTAATTATAAGTCTTTTATAAGTTTTTTATTCTTAATTTAGTTTTAATTTAATCTAAAATTAATTTAAGATTAAATTTAATTTTTTTTATTTTAAGTATTCTACTAGTAGTATAAGAATAAAAGAGGAAAAATACACTACCCCTAATTACTACCTTAGGAGACTAATAATAATAATAGATTAATTATTATAACTAATAAATTTTATTATTATATAGAACTTAATAATAAAGAATTCTATATTTATATAAGAATCTATTTAAAAATAAATTAATATTTATTACTAATATTTTTAAAATAGAACTATATATTTAAGAGTATAAACTCTCTTTATAAGT